>QNUK01000309.1:0-595000 GCA_013621035.1 Clarias magur | reverse complement strand
CATGTTAATAGGATGGTAGTTTAAGCATCTTGTGATTAAGTCCTGGGAAGGAAGCAAGACAGTGTTTATGGTTACAGTAACAGTTTTTAGGTGCAAACCTACAGCATCCATGTCAGATTATCCAGAGATTATCCAAAGCAAGAGGATTGGATATTAATATATATCCCTAATTAGAGGGCGGGAGGAAGACTCAAAAGCAAGTCTATATATCTACCAGACAGAAAATGAAATTTGATTAGTAAGCTATTCAACTATTGAAAAGATCTGATGTAGTTTTAGACAGCATCCATCCAATGTCCATTTCAAATAAAAAAAGCATATGTGTATGTAAGTGTGGTTGCAATTTACACTGTCACTATTACCCACACACACACACACACACACACACACACACACACACACACACATAGCAGTAATATTGCAAAGGTATTACCATGTGAACTGCAAATTGGACTCATTGACCTTTCCACCTTATACATGAGACACATATGTTCATCTTGCTTTGGCTATTATTCAACCTCACCACATTATTCAATGTGACCTGTATGCACATTTGAAATAAAAGTTAGCTCAGATGATAAAAATATAGTGTCCCATAAATTAGTTGGTCCTGTGTGCCCTGACCAGGCGTTGAGTAATATGCTGTGGGCAGCTTGGCACAGAAGTTAACACGCTACTCAATGTTGCTTTTGTTGCCCTGCAGGTATGTGTGCGCATAAAAAGAGAAGGAAGGAAAGAAGGATATGGCACCAGTGCGTCTGAGCTACGGCAGAACATATGAGGCAAGCATGAGGCACAGAAGATGTATGCAAACCCATTTCTAAACAAATGGACTCGGGCGTAGCTTGAACACGGAGAGGGTTATTAGCATCAAAAGTACGTAACGTGCGCATGAATCAAGGCCTCCCAACCGCCGAGCATGGTCGCACATACAAGAGCAGGAGGACGCTATCCACATACTGACACACTCACTACACTCAGTGATTCACAGAGAGCATATTTCCCACTACTCCTTTTTTTTTTTCTTTGTGAGTCACCAGGCTACACTGCGCCAAACAAAATAGAGCACCAAGAAAAACCCTGCTTTCCTTCCCTTCGTGGAGAAGACGCACAAGTCCCACGATGCATTTCACTTCATTTGCAGGTTATGATGAACCATCACTTCGTATCAGCACGCAGCTCCTTCTAAAAGACTAGCTTGGCAGTGTAGCTGCCAGCGACGCAACTCCAGCAGTGTTAGCACACAGTGGATGTAGCTAACTCCAGCAGTGAGCCCATCATTTATCCCTGATTGGCCTGGGAGAGCAAGTGCTGAATTTGTGTGCTGGAGCCATAAAGAGGCCGACATTTCCTCTTTGATTTTCCTCATGAATCTCCCACACTGCATGCCAGCTACACTGATATAATACAGGAGCAAAAAAATTATAGCCTTTATTTTATTTGCATTACCTGTAATAGGCTATGTGTTGCTAGCTGTATTTATGCCAGCTTTATTATAGAGTCATTATGCTGACAGGTCTACACTCGCTTCACCCACCCCACATAACCCCCCCACCTCCCCCTCCCCTCCCCTGCAAATAACAAAATACATTTTTTCTTTAAAGCATTATGTCTGACAAGGAAGGTGAGTTAGCCAAATATTGCCATATTTGAACTGCATGACCACAGTGGGACAGTTTCCTGGATGCACATTAAGCCTATTTTGGGTTTTAGCAGGCACTTGCATTGCAAATGTTCTCCGTTCAAAATCCTTTTTGGCTCATACTGAGCTTTTCAGACAGTCTCATAGCTTGTTTTAAATGCTGATATGTCAAACAGCACTGTCTACAATAAGTAATGCAACTGCATGACTAGTCTGTATTCCAAACTTGATTCTGGTCACGAAATTAGTCTGTATTCATTTTCGCTCAGCCAGTCACTTGTAGGTCTAGCCATGTCACGTTGCCCTAGCCTAGCCAAGTCAATGTGCTTCTTATTAGTAAAAATTTCCAATAGCAGACAAAATGTACTATTAAAAAGTTTTAATTAAACATAGTTTCAATTTAACAGTATTTATATTTATTTGGATTAAACCTATTCAGTTCAATAGACCCGACAACCAGACTCATAACAAGAAACTCGGTAATGATGTATTAACAAATATCACTTAAGGAGCATTTCAAACTGTTTCCATATGTGAGCAAGTGAATAAAATGTGATCATTTAGGTGCATCCCATCCTATAATGGCCTGGTCTGAAAATGTGACATCATGTAAGCAGGAAGTGATCAGATATAAACTAGTGAAAACAAATGAATCTTGTCTGAGGAACAGATACAAACGCACAGGATTTCATGTGAAAATTTCACATGTGCATCATGTGTTTATCTCATGTGAAGCTGATGTCATTTGTACACAACTGTAAAAGCATTAATAAAAAAGTATTTATAAAAACAAATAATAATAAAATAAGCACAGGCCACCCAGCATGCTAGTGACCCCACTGCTCTAAAACACTACAGAATGCTAGTATGTGCTACAACTATGACTGTTTTCCCTTCAGCAATAGCACAAATACACACTTTATTTTCGGTACTGAAACAGAAATTGCAGGAGATCCATCCTTCCTTCTGAAACAAGAAGTGAAAAAGGCAGAGAGGTCATTCCGAGAGCTCTGTTTCTCTGTTATCCAATTTGATTGGGATTTGGGGTGATTCGTGCCGTCACATCTCTGGGGAAATAAAATGCTTTGATTAATGTAATCCTGAGCAGGGAGCTACCACAAACCGCTCTCCTGGGGGATCGGCGCTGTTTGACAAACAAAAACACAGGAGCCACAAGCGTGGGCTACACACAGTTAGCTGGCTACATTAGAGAGGAAACATCACAGCTCACCTTTTGAACTCAGAAGTATAGATGGACCAAGTGAAATGAGACTTCTGGTGCTTAAATAAATAGAAGTATTGATGAATGCTAAATCCTGAATCTAATAATATGTCTATAGTACATGATGACACAATTACCAAGAAAAAGGCCAGTCCTGGAAAGTCAGAACAGTGTGTCTTGGTCTGTACTGACATAGAGTGGATGATCAAGGCCTGTTTCACTATTTTACCGCACACTGTGAAACATCCTTCCTCATTTCAGCTTTGCTCCTGACTTATCTCTTATCTCCCACTCAAGCACAACAAGTACACCCATCCGTACACTGGCAGTGAGGCATTGCATCAGCAAGTGAAATATTTCTAAACAAATTTGCTACACACTCCTACACCTGTGATCCACAGAGGCCTGTTTTTTTTTCTTTTTCCATCTTTCTTGATGTCTTTTGACACTTAAAATGTATGATAAAATCATCAATTTGACATATTTCATTGTTGTTGGTAAGATTTTACCACTGAACCATTTTCATGTTTCGGGCAGTCTGATGCAGCAGCAAAACTGTTGTAGATCTAGATTTGTACCTAACCGATAAAGCGATAGCCAATTAGGCCACTAACCTCTTGAAAATATACACACTTCTTTGCTTGTGACTTGCTCACAATGAATAATTCATATAACAATCAAGCAACGTAAGAAGCACTGCTTATTAGTTCTTATTAGCAGAACATTGTCACATTGTATGTTGATTTCAAATAAGGAAAGATGTGGTGGCCTGGTGATGTGGATATTCCACATAGCATATAAATGACATTTCCTGTACTTTGCCTGTTGCTTAAAAAATTTAGCTTTCCCCCGTGAAATGTAGTCAGTCTATCAATATATCTTTGATATCTAAACTTTGCTTTTAGTTTTATCCAGTAAACCCTGCCATGCTGGGCAAGCAGAGTTGTCTCTCTCTCTCTTGCTTTGAATTTTAGGGTATTGCTTAACATACTCAAACAGTTCACTTCAAAAAAGTAACTGTAGTGTAATGTCAAATCTATTTTTAAATTTTAATTTGTTTATGCTTTTAGAAAAATTGTATTTTGCATGTATTCGGCTCTTCTAGAAAATTATGAAATTTTGAAAGATATTAGTTTGACAAATTAAGCTGACTGAGCAAAGAGTTAATGACTCTAATTGGCAGTCATAAGCTCCCATCACCTGTTAGTTCAAGTGGAAATAACTACTGTCGCCAAACTTGGATGCCAAACAAGAAAATGAGTTTTGGATAATGAAAAGTTTTGTTGTTGCTGTTGTTGTTGTTTGTTTGTTTATTTTTAACGTTTTAAAAATAAAAATGTATGTAGTCAAAATTATTAATATATATTTTTTTCTCTATAGTAATATCTATATAACAATAAAGCAAAGTTACTTTACTGGAATGAGTGTGTTACTTCATTCTTTGCATAATATTAAATATACGTTATCACTATCACTAGATCACTAGATATTCTTCTTTATATTACTTCGGTATATTACTGAATAATTACTGAATTAGAAATGCAACAAATGTTAACAATAGTGTATCCTTGTTTACAGTATAATATATCGAATTATCCAAATGAAAAAAAATTAAAGATTTTGATGCATATAAATGTTGTCAAGGCATCGAATATTACTTTCAAACACGATTAATGCACAAGCACAGCTCGGGAACATCTTTTATTTGAATACTTTAAATCTTAATTCCCGCTGGGCTTTCGTACTTAAAAGGTGGATTTACAGAAGATCGACGGTATGCAAATAGTATTTGATTTTCTTCTGTTCGGGAACATATTTACCTATTTGTTCATTGTGTGATTTTGGGTTACAGATGTAACCTTCGTTTTCTATAAAAAAAAATACTTTTATTTGAAACATGGGACTATTTTAAATTTTAACTTATTTCCAGTTTGAATATCTCACTGCTCGTTAATAGTATTAACAAAAAAATACACTATAAAAAATCTACAACAGAATTTCATACATATGTGAAACATCTAAAACAGTTTTTTATATTTCTTACTTTGTGGTTAGATCACTACTTCAGCTGTGTACTTTCCCAGAATTGGATGGATCCTTGGCACAAACTATTTTATCCTGATTTTTTTTTATGCGAATTGTCGTAACTTTGGGTAGTTATTTGATTATAACACCATAAAATGCGAAGTATGCATTATTTATTAGTCTGACAACCGAGACTGTTTTATTTTTAAAAAATAATAACTTAATTTTCAAAATTGAAAAAATGAAAAAATATAATAATAATAATAATAATAATAATAATAATAATAATAATAATAATAATAATGAGAATATCTCGTAGTCTATGTTTGCGCTCCATTTGCAGGAAACAGGTTATTTTTCCAAAGCATACTTGAATTAATTTTAAACTGACTGAATACGTTTAACAGGAATTTATTAATCATAACCTCTTGTAGGATGTTCATTCCGAGTTTTGGAATTCGGTAATGCAAGCATTTTTTTTGCTAGCATTTTAAAAGGAACAAAAATACTATCTATTTATAATAAGGCTCCACTCATCACTCACCAATCATGCGCGCTCTCGCAAGTAAGCGCGCCACCTGCTGGTACGTGCACGCGCCCCGCACGTCACTGAGTGTCAATTTAGGATTTTAGTCTTCAGAATCCTAAACTAGCTTTCCAGTACCTCGGTTAAGATCAGTGCAAAAAAAAAACGACGCGTTGGGCTAAAACGAATGTGAGGGGGTCAGTTTGATCATCTTGGCTTCGCCAAAGGTCTTTCATCTCGACTCCAGTGCACAAACATATAGCTTAATGCGGCCAGTGTTCCCTCTTTTCTTCCACTCACCATGGCAACCCAAGCGCGCAGTTCAGCAATGCAACCAACGGGCTTTATTTGGGGGAGAGATGGGACGCAGTTAACCCGACAGGAACGAGAGTAAGAGCATGTGCGCTATATGCACTCTGTAAAATAGTATATATATATATATATATATATATATATATATATATATATATATATATATATATATATATATATCTTATGTCGAGTCCTCTTCCTTTTGTCGTTCTTCTCCGTTACTTCTTACAGTGTAAACTATTCAAATTTTCTTCAAACTTTACATGAGGTGAGAGCAGGGGGGTCGAGTCATTCGGACGGGTTTGTTATGCCACATGCACGCACGTCCACAGCAGAAACTCCACCGTGTGTCCTGTTTGGATTTGATTGATTGCCCTCTCTTTACTGGACATTCACTACAAAACCGTGCAGCTTAACCACAAAGCCCTCTTGATACTGGCTATATACATGTGTGTCTGTGTGTGTTGCTGAGCTCCTAATTTCATAAGCACTAAACATTTCAAAAGACAGAATGTGCATCACTTACCGGGAGCATCCAATCCAGATTCTTCTCAACCAAAAAAGTCTCAAATGATTTTTTTTTCACGTCTCGGGTAGTGACCGTGTGTAGTCTCCCTCCGATCTTGTCCTTCCTAAGATTTTCGCTCTGCCTCGACTGAGCTGAGCGCTCTCCTCGGCACCGCTATTATTTTCACTAAAATATATGAAAATTTATGCAAATGAAAATCAGCACTAACTGTTCGTCTCTTGTTATACTTGGGGATTTTCCCCCTCTCTTGCTTGCACCAAGAACAAATGACGTCCTCAGCGGGGAACGTGGGGACCTTGTCCCGTAAACAAACAAATAACAAACACCATGCATTTGAGATTACGTTTAAACTTCAAAACTTGGTCGATTGCGTGCACGCTTCCACTCTCCTTCTCTTCTCTTTTTTTTTTCTCGCGTTTCTTCACAGCCACGCGAGACGCCCTTTTTTGAAAGCGCGCGCTAAAAACGCAACGCACATATTTTAGCCCCAAAAGCCTGCTGTGTATTAATGACTAGACGGCCCCATGGCAGCGGCCCTGCTCTGGCGTTCAGTGTAAACAAATCCTCGAGGTTCTCTCGTTTTATTTTAGTCTGATTCAAATTAAACCTACTGGGACGCACATGGAATGTGCTGCTCACTCTCTCTCTCTCTCTCTCTCTCTCTCTCTCTTTTCTCTTGTGCATTTCAGGAAATCTGTACGATCTGTTTAATACACTCTCTCTGAATTAAACCTGATGTATCCTTGCCATCGAAATAGCCTTTAGTGCACAATTACAATTAGTTTGTGAATTGTTATCTACCCTTACTCGGGAATGATGTTTCTTTTTTTTCTACAGCACATTAACGAGAGAAAATCATCTAGCGCTCATCAGCTTTGTTTGGCCTCTTTTTGCCAAGCAGGCGTGCCAGCTCCAATTCATTATCTGACGTTCATTTATGCCCCTGCTTGCATCCTGTAGGGGACCGGTGTTGAAACAGGCAGTTTGAGAATGGATGGATGGCATGTGCTGCGTGCATGTCGTTCCTCGCTGCCGTTACTCGAATTACGAGACATATCTTTTTGTGAATCCTCAAAGGACTGCTTAGTTTTGCCCTCGGTTTGGTTGCCACTTTCGCTCGTGCCTTGCTCCAGCGGGGATGCCCGCGCGCTGCGTTTCCGCTTGGAAGCCTCTCGCGTCGTCTCGAGTTAACTCTTAAGAAGCCACATGCAACTGCCCTCTCTGTGCATTCGTAGGGGAAAGTTGACGTTTCTGGAGTTTTGCATACGCTTATAAGATTAACAAGTGACAAAAACAAAGGTTTCACACTGTATTTTCCTTTGTACGTTTTTGACTTTTTTTTTCACATGCCTAATATTGGATTAAATATACCTAAGTAGGTATAAAATACTACTGACAATACATTTTTGACACCTTTGTTTAATAATCTGTATCATTTTCATGTTTACCTACTTCTTAAATTAACAGGAGACACACGTTGACTTAATTTCTGTTGAATAAATTGCCATATTGCTACGTTTCTAAATGTCCTCTCTACGTTAATATTTCATCCAGGACATGTGCACATAACTCTTATTAGAATTGCAATTATGACTGCTATATACTATATGAAATAGGCTACTAACATTAGCCTGTACCACAAGCTCATATTGATCCCTTGGGGATCAATAATAGACATCTATCTGTCTTATATTCGATGCTCCAAAGTTACAGCCAAAAGCGGGCCTATCTATTTTAATGCGTATTGTTATTTTTCTTATTTTATAGCACGCACTTTATACATCTTGATTTATTTACTTGAATTCAAAAACAGCCAATTGCAATCACCGGAAGGGGGGGTTTACGCCTGAAGCGGGCTTTTCCAGACTTGTCAATCACGTAGCGGTCGTCCAATTGGGAAGGAGCATGCGCTCGACTTCCTCGTATTTTGGAGGGGGGGGGGGAGAAAGACGCGGAGGACGCGCGCGGCGCAGGGTAAACAGTCGCGTGTCCTCAAGCGCTGAGGGAGGGACAGAGCGGAGCTAACTGCCAGAGAGAGAGAGAGAGAGAGAGAGAGAGCAAGCGAATGAGGAAGAAGCCTTGCGACGTCGCCTCACACTGTAATAGTGGATTGTACTTCAGCTGGAGCGGCTTGGCAGGTTTAAACACATCAAAACAGAACAAAGAGACGAGAGACGCTACAGCACTATAAAAGAATCTGCAAAAGAAAAGAGAAAAGGGGGACCGGAGAAAGAGAAATCTCAACCGCCAGATGACAAAAGAAGCGAAGAAAAACCACGGGTAATATTTTTCCATCTGGTGACGGTGCATTCGTTTGGACGGTTTTGAGGACCAAATATCACCGTGTTCCACCAGCAGAAGTTTACGCACGGGGCAAAGTTTTTTCGTTTTTTATTATTATAATTTTTTTTTTGTATTTGTTTTTTTCTCTATATATATTTTTAAAGAAATTACAAAAACAGCGTAAACGACAACATAAAGGAGACTACGACTTCAAAGAGCTTTTGGACACTGGCTTAGAAAATAGGAATTATCATTTCTATTCATCTATAATGTCTGAATTGTACGAATTTTCTAATTGCACAGTATAGCTTAAGGATTTTTACATCCTATACTTGTGCACTGTATTTTTTTTCCCCTTGGCATTTGTTGCTTCGCACTTCGATGGTGTTCTCCCCAAAATCCAACTCAGACTTTTAAAGTTTGAATAATTCATGAGATACAGTTTGCTTGCATCGAGAAAAGCGCGCGAGAGAAAGTTTCTGCAAAAAAGGGAGGGGGGCTTAATCAACTGCTGTTCATAAGATTGGCGGAATGGCCACGGCGGCTTCCAATCCTTATCTGCCCAGCAGTAGTATATTATCGTCGGGTTCGATAGTGCACTCAGACTCAGGAGGTGCGGGCATGCAGCCGGGCGGTGGCGTGGCGACCTCGGTGTCCTCCGGCGGCTTCCGAGGCGAGTCAGCGGTGAAAATGGTGCAGAGTGACTTCATGCAGGGGGCTATGGCTGCGGCGAGCAACGGCGGCCACATGCTGAGCCATGCACACCAGTGGGTGACATCCCTGCCTCACGCAGCCGCCGCCGCAGCCGCAGCCGCGGTAGCAGCCGCCGAGGCCGCCTCGCCTTGGTCCACGAGTCCGGTGGGCATGGCGGCTAGTCCGCAGCAACAACAGTCTCAGCAACAACAGCAGCAGGATGTGAAAAGCAGCACGGCACGTGAGGATTTGCACACTTCCAGCACGCTGCATCACCGGCATTTAGGTCCGCACCAGGCGCACGCGACTCCCTGGGGCGGCGCCGCAGCTGCTGCACACATCTCCGCCATTACCGCGAGCCAGCAGCAACAACAGCAGCAGCAACAGCAGCAGCAGTCGCTCATCTACTCGCAACCCGGTGGTTTCACGGTGAACGGCATGCTGAGTGGCGGCCAAAGTCTCGTGCACCCTGGACTGGTGCGAGGCGGCACACCAGAACTGGAGCACGGCGCGCACCCGCACTCTCACCCTCACCATCATCACCATCAGCATCACCATCACCATCACCACCAGCAGCATCAGCATCAGCACCACCAGCAACAAAGTCACCACGGTCCCAACAGCCACGAGGCACACTCAGATGAGGACACGCCGACTTCGGACGACCTGGAACACTTCGCCAAGCAGTTCAAGCAGCGGCGCATCAAGCTTGGCTTCACTCAGGCCGACGTGGGCCTCGCGCTCGGTACGCTCTACGGCAACGTGTTCTCCCAAACCACGATCTGCCGCTTCGAGGCGCTGCAGCTCAGTTTCAAGAACATGTGCAAGCTCAAGCCGCTGCTGAACAAGTGGCTGGAGGAGGCCGACTCAAGCACGGGTAGTCCGACCAGCATCGACAAGATCGCGGCGCAGGGCCGAAAACGCAAGAAGCGCACAAGCATCGAGGTGAGCGTCAAGGGCGCGCTCGAGAGCCACTTCCTTAAGTGCCCTAAGCCGTCAGCGCAGGAGATCAGCACCCTGGCCGACACGCTGCAGCTAGAGAAGGAGGTGGTGCGCGTCTGGTTTTGCAACCGCAGGCAGAAGGAGAAGCGCATGACGCCGCCCGGAGTGCCCCCGACGCCGGACGATGTGTATTCGCAGGTCGGCAACGTGAGTGCAGACACACCGCCCCCCTCCATGGACTGCAAACGAATGTTCAGTGAGACGTAGAGCAAGCATAAACAAGACTTAAGAAAAAAAAGCATATTTTATATATACACCTAATCTGACAGACTATCATGAAGATAGAAAACACATTTTGATACTGTGATTGTGAGGTAAATAGAAATGAGACTGCAGATTTGTTATATATTTTTCATCAGAGAGAGAAAACCAATCCCCCCCCTCTTGTTTCCCCAATATCGCCCCGCTTTAACGTTCTTCCAGGCCCGTAAATGTCTTTAACCTAAAAGGTTGTCTGCTTTTTTCTTTCAGGGACATTTTTTAGTAGATTACTTAAAAGATGCAAGTTTAAACGGGCCGAGCGAGGCGGGCGACCAGAAGGTGACAACAACCACCCGTTCTTTCCATCAGGTAATTCTGGCGCATTGACATCAAGTTGGAAAATTTCGAAATCATATGAAAATGAAATGATACCCCCTCCCTCCCTACCCACTATTCCTACACACTCTTGTTTATGAGATGGAACCGAAAGCAGGTGATTGCATGTATTGAGATGGGACGTTAAACCTTCAGAAAAAAGGGGGATGAAATTCGACAGCGAAGACGAGAACAGCATCCACGACGCTTCCGACTTATTTTCGCAGAGAAGACTGCACGGTATAATATATTTTCTTTTTGTCTTTCCTTCTTCACAAAAGACACGGAATGGGATTTTCCCCCTTGCCTTCCAGTCCTTATAAACACAACAGACAAAAAACTTAAAGACTGCTCACATTTTCAGATCTCTAAGATCATATTTTGTGAACGTTTTTATGAAAAGGACTTAACGTCACACGGATTTTTTTTTTTTTTTTGAACAAAAATTAAAAACAAAAGCAAAGAGAGACGTTCGAAAAGACTTTACGGTTCCTCGGCTGCACTTATCTGAAATCCTCTGCGGGAGCTGTGGATGTTCTCCATGCTGCCATTTCCAAGCAGTATTCTTTGGTAGGTTTTAATAAACGAGACTATGTAAAGCCGGCAATATATAGATTCCTTAGATCAGAAGTTGATCGGAATTATTTACTTTATATTTTTCATTCAAATGTTTTGTTTTAATATTTTATTCGGGATACATTATGAACTATTCCAAACAGTAATTTATTTCTCCCCGTTTCAGAACTGTGTAAAAATGTTCTCTTTTTTTTTGTTTGTTTATTTGTTTCGTTCATTTTTTGTATTGTTTTTCTGTTTGTTTGTTTGTTTGTTTTTTGAACGAGCACAAATCAAGAAAAGCAGACTTTGGCAGTAGACAACAAAGGGTATTTTGATGTGATGATTTGATTGTAATTTAATTTTAGTCGTGATTCCGTAAGAGATGATTGAGAACAATAAATTTGTTAGAATGAACAAAACATATGATTGTGTGTTTTGCCTAAGATCGCAGATCTTAAAAAAAAAAAAAGAATTCAAGAGGAAACTATATTTTCGAGGCTCTGAGACATCGAAAACATAAACATATTAGTTTATCTAATTGTGTGGCAGTTCGAATGATTTTCATAAATAATGCAAATATATTCTTCAACGCTAATTCACTCGGACGTCTTAGCTACAAGACGACATTTTAAGCTTCATTTTTAAGCGCTATGTTCTTGTTTAAATTCTCATCAGTATTTCTCTTTATAATGCAGCGGAATTTCTTGGGTTTTTTTTTTTCTTTCCATGAGATGTGCTCTTTTCTTTGCGCCACGTTGTGTAGCAACAGTAATGGCTATTCACTGGGCCTCTATCCCACGGGGCAGAAGTTGAAGGCTTGTCCAAGGTGGAGTGTTTATAGCTGCTTAGCTTTTAGTTGCTCTCTTTTGTTGTGTATCCGAGTTATAATTTCTGGTTCCTTATGACAGCTGTCAAAACCAAGATGCATGCATGCATGAGATCGCTTACATGCAAAAACTGACGTTTACAGTTTATAAACACTTAGTAAAATCTTGTAGACATCGTGCACTGTCCATCAATGGACAACGAACATGATGCTGATTTAAGCGCAAAAACACGTGTTACTTTTTACAAACTCGTAGAATTTTGAATTCTCCATTTGATCTAGTTCTCATTCTTCGTCGCGTGAATGTACTAACAAAATACATATGCACAGTTATAAAATCTGGAACCGTTGAGAAATCTCTTTCTCTCTCTCTCTCTCTGTCTCTCTCTCTCTCTCTCTCTGATTTCATATGTGTGCACATGCATCCCTGCACACCACCAAAATATTTACGTTCTCTAATCGAAAGCTCACATGCAGTAAAAGTACACGTCTCTGAGTTTTAACAATTTTTCTGTCAGGTCCTTGTTTGGGACATTTATGGATAATGTAACACGCATAATTAGTTTTTGATGCCAAGTTTACAACTGTATAAAAAGTACAATAAAATGGCTAAATCTAGCATAACATAACAAGGAAAACAGTAAAACAGAGCTTTTATGATTGGTGCAGATTTACAACTCGTTTTGGTGTGTGATTATGAGGCCTGTTCTGTAGGGTTTTAAGTTTGGGTCTTACCAAGCAAGCTATTGACTCTACAGTGGTGAAAATGTGCTATGTAGGCAAAATAGGATTCGTTTGCGAGAGACAAGCACACCACTGTAAGTTGAATGCTGTTATTATTATTATTATTATTATTATTATTATTATTATTATTATTATTATTATTATTATTATTGATGTTGTTATACTTGAGCAAATTAGTTTGGTACTGCTCCATTTTTCATAACACGTTCATTTCAGAACCAACCTTTTCTAAAACAAAAAGAAAAAAGTGGATAGTGAGAGAAAAGGGCGAAACTGCTTATCATTCAACTTTTCTTTCTCGAGCTGACTATTCAGCAAAACGCACAATCCCCAACTCTCAAAAAATTTAAATTTCGCGGATGAATTCACATACACTAGTTGCTAAGCAACTGAATTCAATCAATGTTATAGAAGTAGCCTATGCATCTCCACTCTTTGTGCCCAGTAATAGGGATCTGACATTCAAACTGGTTTGGTATACGAATGAGAAAAGAGGACATTTTATAATTAAAATCCTACCACCAAAAAAGGCACTTTTGTTGTTTGCACTTGTCACGAACGTGACTGTGTCAGCTTGAGTCGCTTGTATATAAAATTGTGTACTGAACTGAATTAGAAGATTATGGTGCGAGGTGGCCCAGGGTCATTTTGTTTGCTTCTCTTGCCGTCGACCTTAAAATCTGCGTCTTAAATAATAATAATAATAATAATAATAATAATAATAATAATAATAATATAATAATTCGATATATAAAAATTGATATTGCTTATAAGTTACATTTGTGGAGTCCAGGGTGCTAAAACTATTGCTCACAGTTATAGGATTAAAATAACACGTTTACAAAATTATTACAATAATTTCAAATTATTCAAATTACAAAACGATCTCTGATACGAGTGGGTATCTCATTAAAACTTACGGGTACTAGTGCTGGGAACCGTGGACTGTGATAAACAAGAATTCTTTGAAAGTTTTTTTTTTTTTGTAAAGTGAAGGGTCCTCATTGCTTGATAAAAAGATTTTACCACTTATTGACAGGGAAACACCCTGGAATACGTTGTAGTGTTTTACAGAGAATCTTTAAGGGGTTCCCTAGAAGAACCACCAACTCTTCAGGGGTTCTAATGTGTTTGTTTGTTTGTTTGTTTGTTTGTTGGTTAGTGGTTTTCAACCAAAGAGTGTATTTGCACCTCTATTTTAGTGAACATAGACAGACATTGAATTAAAGTTCGACTCCAGGTAACATCTATGGATGATTTATATTTTATTTTACTTCACTTAAAAGCCTAGTGCTGTTGTTTAAACCTTTCAACGATTGTTTTATTTACAAATATAATATGTTATGTCATCGCTTTTCAGCGCTACAGCACAGTAACCAAGTGTGCAAGGATGTGTAGTAAATCTAATAAAATCCTAGAATCTATCTATAATTTACAGTAATATACTTATTTACAGTAGAAATGTTTGTATTAATTGTGTAGCCTAATCTTTATTAGGTTCCCAATCGTGTCTGCAGTCAGTGATGTCTAAAAAAATGCAGGACCCCAATGAAACTACAAACAACAACAAAAACAAGACACTATAGGACTACAGACAGAGTAAAGCACAACTCGATGGTACTACATTTTATGTCAAGAGATATTTTGCAATATATACAACAACTTTTGGCTTTTATTCTACGTAATGGAGTGTTAAATTTCAGAAACTATATTTATTTTTGTTTGTTTGTTTGTTTGTTTGTTTGTTTTACTTTGAAGTTATGTAGGCCTACAACTGAAAACCTCATCAGTGCCTTTAAAGCGTCTGGTACTTTCTGGCGAAACTTTCGGCAGAATAACCACTGTGGTTTTATTTCCTTTTGGGAGGGGTGGGGGGGGGGGTCTACACATCAGGGAGAAATGACGACGTTGTGTAAAAATGTAAAACATAAAGGCAATAGCAGTAAAATAATCCAGCAGCATAATTGGCTATTATTATTATTATTATTATTATTATTATTATTTATTATTATTATGTTACTACTATTAGTAGCAGTACTATTAATAATAGTAATAATCTTGTTCGTTCACAGGTTGCACTAGGAACCCTGATTAATATTTCCAATCTAAAAAAATAATGTAGCATACCAGTAAGGACACATTTGCACAAACTGAAGAAATTAGGAGACAGTATTAAAACAAGTTAAGCCATGTTTAAAAGCCTGCGCGCGACCACAGATCTGCATTCTTTATTATGCTTTTAGTCATTTTCGTTTCTCTGCGCAGCCACACATTATGGGCCTCATCTAAGACTCCTGTGTAGTTACTTATAATCAGGCCTGCGAGCTCTCCTCGGGATTCTAGCCTGTTTAGATTGAGTACTCTGGATCCTCAGCCGTCACTCAGCACTCTCGCGGTGTCTAATGAGCTGTCGCGCGCGCCTTGACTCCATTCAAAAACGAAAGATGCATATAGACCCAGTGTAACGATATAGCTATATTCTTTATCGTCGTTAACACCGCCTAATACAGAAAGAAAAAAAATATTTCCTTCTGCCACGGGACAGGCATGGAGAGAGGGTGAAATTGTACGCTTCGGATCATATACCCCCTTCGGAGGGGGCATCTACTCCCGGGGCCTGGCTGCCGCGTGCCCTCCGCCGCTCTCGCGCTCATCAAATATTAAAATATGCAGCGGGGTGACGCGACGCGCCGGCTTTCCTTTCTATAGAATAGGACAGGTGAGAGAAACGGGCCAGTGAACCGGAGCTGGGGATCATTTCATTCGGAAAAAAAACAACACTTTGGAATATTATAGCTACTAAGAGAAAAAACATAATTTTTTGTAAAAGGCTTTTAGAGCAAGTCGCCCTGTTATTTATTAAGAATTCATGAACATAATAATAATAATAATAATAATAATAATAATAATAATAATAATAATAATAATAAACTGTTTTTCTTTCTGGAATAAAGTCTACAAGACCAGTGTGGCCAGTGTAGCTGAGATGAATTAAATGCCAGAACTTCAAAGCGATTCTCACCAAAACATGAGAAACGAGGCGAATAAGCGAAAAAGCAGAAACTGTAGGCTTTTTCATCAAGACTTTTTGCTGTTGCGCTTGTTTTTACCGGTGACCCAACCAAACACACTGGGTTGTGCGTTTAAGTTTGTTTGTTTGTTTGTTTGCTTGTTTGTTTGTTTTCTTTGAAAGATTGTTACAGACGAAGGACAACGTGTTTTCAAGTTGTTAAGAAAATTATTCTATATATTATTGCACTGATATACTAATAGTCACTTTTGCTGACTAGGAATGACTGGTAGACATAATTATTGCTATTATTATTGTTAGTAGTAGTAGTGGTAGTAGTACAGTAGTATAACCAGAATGTAATAATAATAATACTAATACTAATATGAATAATAATAAATTATTATTGTTTTTCTTTTTTCATTTTTTAGCTTTTCATGCACAGCTTAAACACCTTTCTTTAAAACTATATGTTTATATATATTATATATATATATATATATATATATTATATATATAACGCTGATCAGCTATGCTATGCGTTTGCAATTATGTTTTTAACGTTATTTAAAAATATCGGAATTACAACGATCGAAACATTTCGGAATTCCATGAAAATTAATTTATTTAATAGGACTATCGTGTAGATTCCTCCTATTAACTTTCACATTAACACTAGCAAACGAGGAAAAAGTTAGAAGACCAGCTTGCATGTAGTAGTTTATACAAAACATATAAAACAGTAAAAACAAATGTAGTAAAATTTGTTTTATATATTCATTTTTAAAAATCCTGTTATATATTAAGTCATAAAACTGTAAACGGATACGGATGATTAGGACCATCTATACGTAT
This sequence comes from Clarias magur, assembly GCA_013621035.1. Lineage (NCBI taxonomy): Eukaryota > Metazoa > Chordata > Actinopteri > Siluriformes > Clariidae > Clarias > Clarias magur. The sequence goes on along the minus strand of QNUK01000309.1, from coordinate 578,197 downwards.
CGTTTATCGTTTAATAAATGCCTACAGTATTCGATTTTTTTCCTGGAAAGTGTTTAAAGCATTCTGCTCCATATATGAACGCTATACTGTATATGTATATGAGTTACCCTATGATCTGCCACGCCACCCTGTTTGTGCGCTTTTTACAGGCCAACAGCGCCACCTGCTGTACATGAAAATATAAACTTCTAAAGTCAACAGGACGATGCACGTGCACTCGGTATTCTTAGTCTTGATCGGTGCATGTTGTCTTATAAACTGGTGGGCAAAAGTATTGAAGCAATGTGAAATGATGAAAAATCAAGATAATGAGAATACTTTGTTGTTTTATGCAATTAAATTGATATACCAATATCAATATTTAGCATGAAGCCTTTTTTCTTCAACACTTGCAGCATCCGGCTGGGCAAAGAGTCTAAGACACTTCTTCAGTCCATGCTTGCTTGATAGCTTCATGAACATCACGTTCTTAACTGATGCTGCCTTCTTCATCACTGTCCAACAGTTTTTTTTTATTGGGTTTAGATGACCCATGACTCCAGAAGCAGAAAAGCATTGTCACATGGCCAGTTAATTATTAGTTTCTCAGATAATTAGTAAAACTCTTCAACCAGATAGGCAAGAACTGATTAGTGGCATCACCTGTTTTTGCACAGGGAGAAATAGAATACATGGCATATGTTGTCTCAATACGTTTGACCACCAGTGTAGATGCATTTGTTTTTTATTACAATGGTTCAAACAAGTATTAGGCTAGTTGTATCATATTTAATATTGGGTGTAAGTAAGCTTCAACTAAAGTATTAGTTGCTTTAGCTGTTCATTTCAACTTTGCCCAGTTAAAATGAATAATATATTGCTTTAGTGTTGATGAGTTTAAGAACATATTTGGTTAGATTCCATCCATAAGACTCTATTTTAAAAAACAGATACATGTCTAAATTGCCCTAAGTAGATGCTCATTGTTCCTTTTCATTTCTAAACATAATATCGGGACAACCGAGAGGGTGACCGAAAGGAAATGACTTAAAATAAGCTAAAATATCACAAACATGATCCTGATCGTGTAAAAATGCAGTTTTATTACATTTTGAAGATAATGAGAAACATATGGATACAACACAGACTGTATTATGGGCTACAATAATATACAACATATACACCATTATCACTGCTAATGTATATCAGTATATAGCTAATTATCTTACATACTGATTCACTGTATTTGCTCAGTCTTCCAGTTCTAATTTCATCTTAAAATAGTTATTTTTTTATTGATGTTAATATAGAATGTTTATCTTTATAAAATGCATGCAGAAGACTATGAACAGATTTTTATTTTTGTTTAAATAGCCTTATAACTTATGCAGATGCTAAGCATAAGTTATGAATAGGAAAAAGTATCAGCAGAAATGAAGTATCAGCTTTTTTTTTTTTCAATGTTCTTATGGAGCAATGTAACTTAAAAGGGAACACGTCATGGGCCAATTCATATCAGTACTCATGTATTGTTTGACAGCATGTGCTTAACGTCACTAAATGATGCTTAGCAGGACTTTGTTCAAGACCAAAGAGTGTTATAAGCTGCTCTAAAAAGTCACCCACTAACACCATGGAATTTATTTTGTTAGCATTTGTAAATGAAGTCATTTCGCCACCGTTGCATCCTTGTCTGAACCACCAGGTCACATATGATCCATCTCTCAGACCGAGGCCTACCGAAGCGCCATTAATCACTCAAATCTACAGCTTCCACATGGCCTGTCTCCTCCCAAATGTTAAACAGTCTCGCTTAGGAATAAGAGGAATTCATTTAGCATGAGTGGGCAGGGATGACTGGAGAATCGATGGCTGTGTGGCCTCTTCCTCCGGTGTCCGCTGACATCTTCAGGCATATGAAAGACATTTGGTCATCACTGCCTCTGATGGATTTGTCAATACTGCTAAGTGCAAGGGAGGGACCTGTCCTAAAACATACACGAGCGTAGAAAAACACCCACGAAAGCACATGCATTCCCACACACAGCCGAGCTCACGCAGCCGCTGGGATAAACAAGTGCTTTCTGATACATGTGTGGATTAGGCAGTATGTTTGGGGAGGGTAAGGACAAGCTGGCTGATGGAATTACTGTATATTCAGAGGAACAGAAAATATGTATGTGTGTATGGTAGGGGGGGGGGGTGTTGAGGGAGGTGTCTGCTGGGATTAGTTTCTAATTAACCAGGCTGGGATTTGGGGTAGTGAGACGAGCCGAGCTCTGTTTAGCTCCAAGGGTTGCATTGTTAACCATTTTCAGGTCGCAGGGTTTAATAGATTACTAATGATTGGGCACAGGTATTTCAGTTTAGGTATTAATGCCTGAAACCACAGCATGCGGGCATGTTTCCAGCTTAGCTTTTAAACTCAGTGTTCGTAATTTGGAGAGCTGTGAACTGAGGATAGCAGGAGAGAGTCAGTAGGTTCATCCGGGTCATCGGTTAAGAGCTGGTGTGTTTAAACACACATCACTTTCAGGACTGACCACCCTCAACGACTGACATCCTACCCAAGTGCATGTGGGAGCATGAAACACCGCTGTTTACACTGCATTCATAGTGCTGTGTTAATTTGTTTTCAGTCCTATTTATATTTACAGGAGCCTGCAGTGGGGAAAAGTTCTCCGCACTTTGAATGCGCACTTCGATATCCCTTAACTTAACATTAACCAAACATCATTCTGACTTAATCACTTGTAAGGCTTTTTGCACGTTATATAGCTTGTATACAGAACTCTCTATGCTGTTTTGCATATTGCACAATGGTTCTGGAGTCACAATATTTTAGATTCTAATACCTGGCTTAACTTAACCTGCTGACCTGCCGACCTTTTCTAGCCAAACAAAAATATTTGAGAAAAAAAAAAAAAAAAAACTTTGCAAGAAACCTCCTTAACACTACATAAGTAACCACATTGTGCGCTCATTCCCAAGTCATTACAGGCTTTATTCCCTGAAATAATAGTAATTAATTGGTGTAATACACAAAGGACATAATTATCTTTTTTTTTTCAGCACGGGCACATTTAATTACCGTAATTGTTCCCCAAGCCTTGTTCAAAAAGGGGTGTAGCCTCGACAATCATAATGCATTATATGCTAATCCCATATTTGATTTTCAATCAAGGGGCTATGGGTATCAAAGAGGGGGGAAAACAGCAACAAGTACCAAGCTGAGCATGTTTCAACCAATTGTTTTAAAGTGTACACTTTGTAACCAAGGGAGAACAAATGCCCGAGATCTTTGAATAAACCTGCGTTTCTACCAGCTGCAGGTCTGTGTTATCTGAGCAAGCAATAGATGTGTTAATAACTGCCAGATTTAGCTCTTTCCTTTCACAGGCCAAGAGCAAAACTACTGATTAACGGGAGTTCCTGTGAAGTGTGGCTGCTTGCTGCATGGCTCCTTGAACGCAAGATGGAAATTAATAAGTAAACAGAGAAAAAGAAAGAGAGAGAGAGAGAGCGAGAGAGAGTGAGAGAGAGAAGAACAAGAGTTCTGATCAGGAGCCCGTCGAGCCCCCGATGTCAGCTGATTAGCCCGGGCCGACTGGACCTGGTAATTGCAAAGCTTTGACCCCCTCCAGGCAAATATTAGATTTTAGTGGTTTAACCTTTCATGGTGGGCTTAAATTGCTGCCACAGATGTTGAGCGGTAGCTGGAGAGCTCCTGTCCTCTCATCAGAGAAAAGATGGTCTTCCGACTCCGCTCTTATTAGCCTCCTCTAATTCAGAGGTCGCTTTTTAGGCCTGATTGGTGGTTTCTTCACTGATATCATCATCACCAGCATCATCAGCATCATCATCATTATTGAGATCATCAGTGGCTGCTTTGTTGTTCAAAGTGTTCATAATTAGGCAGGGGGGCTTCTTTTGCACATCTGCCCTGCCAAACCATGTACATGTTTTTTTTTTCCTTTCCCTTGGATGATTTTCTTTTCTCCGCAAAGCAACATCAGGAGCCAATTATGTCCAAGGAGCAAAACATGAGAACGTTAAATATGTAAGTAGTTCTGAGGGTAGGAGGCAGTGAAAGGACTCAGGGGACACCCCAGTGGCCATTAGAGGCGAACGCACAGCGGGATGAGGCGGTATAGGAAGTTTTTCTTCGGTCACTCTCGGCTCTTTCGAGAGTCTAGGGTTACTCTCGTCCTGTCTGGGATCCTGGTTCTCTTCCTCTCAAGCGTCTAGCAGCTGCATCCCACGGCCCCTCGCACCACGTTGCACAGTAATGGCTTCCTTCCTCTTGCCGCCCCTCCTCCTCAGACACTCACCTGGGGAAAAAAAAGGTTAGACACATGACTGGAGAGGAGGGAAAAAAAAGACATTGCTCTTTTTATCCATGGGAAATAGGGACGGAACCCTCAGCTCGTCTCAGGATGGAAACTCAATACAGCAGCTCCTCTGGTGAAGAGGGTGTATGGGGAGAGGGGGGAGTTCAGACTGAAAAGTGGTTCCATCTGAGGAGGAGAAAGTGAGAGAAAGAGAGAGAGAGAGAGAGAGAGAGAGAGAGAGAGAGAGAGAGAGAGAGAGAGATTGTTCCATGATTCTGTAGATATGTTCAGTCTGAAATGAACTGTAATGGACAGTGATTTTTTTCTTCATGAAACAGAAGGAAATACATGACATCAAGTGCAAGAAAGAAAAACTCCACATGTAGTGATGTAGTAGAGCTCACTCTGATTGGTTATTATTGCAGATCCCACGAGGACATGATAGCTGCTTGGCATGAGCTGAGAACCCATCTGATCTAAATCATTTCATTCTGCCTTTATCAGCAGTGTATGTGGAGTAACACTCAGGTAGCCCCCTCCCCCTCCCCCTCCTCCTCCTCCTCCTCCTCCTCCTCTCCCAGCCAAAATCCCTAATATCTGTGGATGGCCGTGGCCACGTCCCAATCTACCTGCTGATCGTTTCTGGTTTCACACACTGCCACAATCGCTTTGTAATTAGCCTGATATTGATGAGGCCTGAGTCCAGCAGGTAATCGCCTGGCGGTTCAGCTTCTCTCCACTTCTCAGCCAAACGTCTCTATTTATTACAGCGCTTCTGTTATCAATTAAAAGCCCACTCTCTTGGAGTCACTTTTGGATTCTGAAAGCTGGGTTAAGTGTTCGCCATGGATGGGGACAGTTGCGTAAGCATTATGATTACAATGATTAGGCTGTACATCAACGATATTTATATATAATAAACACAAACATTATTATGCTGATACTAAAAAAAAAAAAGAGCTGTCTCTTCTCTGCAGTAGGAAAAAGATTAACATGGACATGAGTTTGAAATTTGACATCTGTGTCACAATTGAGTTATTCACTTTTACTTATTCTGTGACCATGTGTTAACATAGCGTGAGTTTTTTTTTTTTTTGTTTGTTTTTTTATGCTATGCATTTTGGCAACAAAAAAAAAAGTGGTACAGCACAGTTTTGTTTTATGGAGTGCAAAACCTTGAAGCAAATAGAATCTAATATTTCCAGGGGTACAAAATTATAGTAAAGGGTAAAAAGAAAATGTAAAAATTTCCTCATTCAAATCTAAAAATTTTGAAAAACGAATTTCTTCTTTAAGTTGATTCGCTTAGTATATAGTAATATATTCTTACTGTAGCAAAATCTAGAGATGTTTCATCTACAAAAAATAATATCTGATTGGTCTAGAATACCATTAAAGAAATACCTATTTCAGTTGGCCTTATCACCTTACACCACTATACTGGTATAGCATCACACTGCTAATCCAAGCATTTTCTCTCTGTATTGTCCTTTTGTGTCTACAGATACATATCATTTGTTTGTCCTTGCATTTTTTTTTCTCCCTTCCGGCTTTGGTTGATGTGTGTGTATAGCGAGTGTATTATTCAGGCGGTGTCTCCTGGGCCGCGCAGGTCTTGCGTGAATTACCGTGCTCAGGGTCTCAGGACGGCTCCACGCTGAGGCAAGGACACCATGTGGCCCTCGCTCATGTCCCGCGGCTGCTTTTTTCCAATCACAGCGTTCTCTCTGCAGCGCTCCCTGCAGATAAGAAGCCAATCATGGCTGGCTTAGGCACATGTGCTGGTTCACACAGGGCAGAGTCATCGGAGGACGGTGGGGGGAGCAGGTTGGCTGAATGGCCCTGGGGCAGGAACAGTTCACTGGCACCCATGACAAAGGCACACACATATGCGTACAAAGCCAAAAGCACACCACATCTGTGCAGTCTTCTTCTTCTTTCTCTTTGCTCTCTCCCTTCCAGCAGTTCTGCGCATAAGAGTGTGTCTGAGTGTCGATCAATAAGTTTGCTCGACTTGTGATGAATTCGAGTTGATTCATAATAGGCCACGTAAGGAATGAAACATGACAGGGCGTGCTGTTGTGAGAAAATAATCTATAAGCGGCTGGTGTGAATTTTCCATTCCTGTATTTAGGTTAAATGACGAGAAACAGGTCGGTTCCTTTTATCACTTATGGTATAACAACTATAAACATCTAATGTATTCATTATCCAGCATAGCTTTGCCATATTCCTGAGAAACCACAAGTTCATCTGTGCTGCAGATAGTATTGGAAAAGCGTTACCTCTGACTGTTGCTCTGACACTGGCGACTCATATGGACAATTATGTTTAAATCCATTATAGTCTAGGATGATGTCAGCTTCATTCAAGTACCTTTGTGTGTTTTTCATATAGTAACATATTACTATGAGCACAGTAATTAGTATTATAATGATAAAACCATACAGCAAAACTGCTTTTAAAAATTTACAATTAAAAATTTTTTTATTTTTTTATTTTTATTAAACTCTGTCTGACCAATCAGAATCGATCGCTATAGCATATGGGAGATACTGACACATACAGTACGGCTCATGCTGTTTACAGCACACAGGTCACTGAATCAAATGCATAACCCCAGGTGTGTTAAGAAAAGAAATCTGTGTGTGTTTACAAAGAAGCAGCAATTATGCAAAGGATGCAATAAATAAAACACTTATAAATAAACCCTCCTTGGACACCGTGTACAGTAATATTAATTCAACCGATTCTTGATATCCAACTTCATTTTCCTGAATCACAGCTGTTTATGAATGCATTTACTGTTTAAAGACGTAAGATTAATGGTAGTGTCATCAATTAATCCACTGCTATGCCTTTATCCTGCTGCACCCGAATCAGGTTCACTTTAGTTCACTTGAGTTCTTGGCTAAAGCTCAATATTTTTTTGTTATTGAGATGGTTTTTAGGAGTGAATTGTGCATGAATGGTGGAAAATGCTAGCGGAAAAGCAGCTCTGAGCATGCTGCCCCGCGATTGTGATTGTGTTGGCCATAACTCAGCAAAGCTAAGTAGTATAACAGCTTTAAGGCGAGACGGTGAGATGCGCTTATCCTGGCACGAGCCAGTAAGGATATTAGGAAATCGCTGTAAAGCACTGTGAAAATTGTGATTACAATAAGCTCTGAACCACGACCACTAAAGGCTCAGCAGATCTCTCTCACTCTGACTTTTGTTCGCTCATTTCTTTTTTAATATTCAAATGCTCCACAAACGGCAACACTAACCGCAATTCATTCCACCGATTCTGGCATTCCGCTCATGTTCTCCAAACAGACACGCTTCCTTTGCCTTTCAAGTATTAATGACTTGCTTACTGGACTGAGCCCACTTTCCCAAAATTCCTTGAGCGAAGGAGAATGCTGATTAATCCTCAGAGAAGACAAGCAAGCCATAGACTTCTGCAATACTAATTTTTAATCCTAAAAATCTAACTGGTGTGTAAGTGTGACGAAACAATAAGCCAATTGAGCAGAACTTATAGATTCAGTAATCTGGTACTACCTTTTTGTGTACATCACAAATAAATAATTACTATTTATTTCGTTACGTGAACAGTTAGCGAGTGAGTTTGTACCTCCTTCTGCTCTGTAACAAATTGCCAAATAAGGCATCCAAAAAAAAGGAAAAAATTCAATATTAAATTCATTTAAAACTCGGCAGACTTCTGGAAAATGTTCACCTCTTATTTAGCTGTATTTTAGCTGTATATAGTTTCATAGTTTTCCCAAGAAACCACAAGGTACCTTACGAGCTAACAAAATGCAAACACCGAGCCTGCTAGTCCTGTGTTAACTCGGTTAGGTCTTAGCTAATGTATGATTCATGCCTAGCCCGCTAACTCCCTACAGTGAATTAGAGACCAGAGGTCAGGTCGATTTTTCTTAAGCAAAAAATTTTTCTTGTAGCTAAAGTCTGAGCACAAACACAGTTCATCATGGCACTGACGAGCGTCACACGTGGCCTGGTACAAGCCAGAGGCTAGCAGCCCATCAGTTTGATGAATACTCCTCAGCATAAGCTTCAGCTCCATCACGGTGGTACATGTGATGAGAGAGCATTGATCTGTAACACAGCACATGCCTGTGGAGCACTGCCTTGTGATTGTTAGTGCTAAATAATGGCTAAGTTGAGAAGAACAAAAATGAAAAAGCAACAATTTCAGGTACAAACACACAACTGCTTTCAAAATTTACTTTGGATACAATATGGGTACTACAATCGGTAGTTTAGAGTTACATACTTTTTCATTTTCAAATTCATAAATTTAATTTTCAAAGATTTGAGGTTTGAAATTGGTTTTCAGAGGGTTACGAACAATTGTGAACATGACGCTTTATGTTATCTATACATATACATCTATACATTGAGTCAAACTGGAACTTCTGATTATGCAGAATAACAAAACCCAGTTGTGAGAGCAATAAATAGTTTTAGTTTTCTATATATCACAGTGTTTCACGAGCGCTTGGACACCCTCAAAGTGGAATGTTTTCTCAGGACGCCTCACATCTGAAATGCTGGCCTCCCAGGAACTCCTGTAATGGCACAAATGTGGAAATCACTTAAAGCAAGCTCAGGACTGTACAGGGGATGTTCAGACAAGTTTCTGTAATGTGTAAGTGGTGCTCATGAATGGTTGTGAGTACAGTTCCCACGGACAGATGCATCTCTTACTCAAGTTGGTGACAAGTTGTCCATTGATTTTAAAGGACAGGCTTTCCACTTGATGAATGTTCACACGAACGACTGCAGTGGGCTCAGAGCCACCTTGGCTAGGATTATCCTTCATGGACATGTGGCTTTGCTTAAAATGTTTGCGCCATTCAAGGTTTTGCTGCGGCCAAGAGTCTCATCATGAAACATGTTAGAGCCTTTCCTTTGAAGTTAAGAAAACTTTGCAAGACAGTGTTACCATGAAACCACAAAATGAAACGGCATTCATCCTAAAGACTTTTGTGTGAAAATTTTATGTTATAGCTTTTTACTTTTTCAGCACAAAACACTGATGCTGGAGATGCTTCTAAAAAAATGTTAAATAACCATCTCTTTGCAAAACTTTTCACCATATACATAATTTTTCTTAAATTTCATTTTGTTAAACACATTTTAAATCCAATGTATTAAATTTCTGTTTTGTAAAGGAAATGTATAAGTCTAGGTGAATAAGCTGTTACTGTGGAAAAACATCATGTTTTTAACTGTTTTGCTTAATAGTACTATTATCACATATTAACACATCACAGTTGTTACGTAACAGTGCTCTGGTATAAATAAGAACTAAAGCATGACTTGCCAACAATTATCCATTTATTACATTGTTTTTATACAATGATGATGTTACAGTTTGAATCAATATATATAAATTTAATATCAGCAAAACAAGTTTGTTCCTGCTAGCAAATATATGAAATCATCTTTAACCATTTGATCCCTCAACATTATGTACCACACACTTTATTCATGTTATTCATTCAAGCTATTCCACATAATAGAACAACATTACATTAACGGCATTACACCATTTCTGTATTTGGCCCATCCACGTGCATCTGGCACATCGAGAGATGGATACTCCCCACGCTGGAGATATATCCGTCATTCCTGTGGCAGTTAGTTAAGGGGTCAGGTTGCCAGCTTGATGTCTGATTGTCATTCACACACTTCGGGCATTCCCAAATTGCAGGCAGGAATTGAACTCTGACCCTGGAGGTGCAAGGCGACAGTGCTAACTACTAAGCCACCATGCTGCTATAAAAGTCCATAAATGTTCAATTAATGTTCACCTTTCATAAAGTTTAATAATAACAATAATAATATAGCTTTTTGACTACTTTCTAAGTAATAAATCAATAAACTACAATAATACATAGCTGTTTCATAATCCGAGTAATTATAAAAAAAAATATCTAACACTTAAAACCAAAATTTAAATAATACATTTAAAAAAATTAAGGAATTGGTTGGACATAGTGGTTTCAGTCATACATACATAGAGAAGTAATTGTACTGTGTTGATTTTAGTTCTTTAAGCCAGAAAGTACACTGCATTTATCACTCCAGGGGCTATCAGACCTGCATATTATGCTCATTAAGGCATTAGTTTTTAGGACCTAAACAGCATCACAAACCATTGTTCTTAAAGTTACTCGCATATGAGACTACTCGCTTGAACTAAATAAGTTTTTAAAAAATAAAATTAGGCATATAAATGCTGTTAATGTGAATAATTCATGTAATAATAAAATAATAATAATAATAATAATAATAATAATAATCATCATCATCATAATAATAATAATGTAATTTAAAAAATCCATGTCTCAAATAAAATTATAACTGTACAAGTTTAAATGAATCAATATTACTATAAAGTGCTTTTGAGCCTTCATAATAATAATTTTTTAAAAATCAGAAATTTTTTATTTAATTTCATATTAACTTTATTAAGTAGATAATGAAAGATATATTGTCCCCCTCTCAATAATATATTTAAGTAAATGAAAGAGGTCTGTTAATAAAACTAAAATCAAAACTAATAAAACTAATAAAACTAAAATGTGACAAAAACTGTCTGCATGTCCACCCTGTCATGGAAGGACTGATCATGACGGGGTGGACATTTTCTGCAAAAGTTAGCTTACATAAGCACATGGAGGATGTTCAGTTAGCAAAGTGATACGCTGTGGAAGGTGACTGTTTATCACATATGAGGCAGGGTACACCTACGTAGAATGGGGTGCCAAGCCATTGTAGGGCAAACAAGCACACACAATCACTCACACACTACAAACAATTTGGAAATGGCAGTTAGCCCATTCTGCATGTTGTTGGACTGTGGGTGAAAGCTGAAATACCCAGAGGAAACCCACCATGCATGGGAGAACTTGCGAACACTTTGCACACAGACCCGAAGACGAGAACTGAACCGTGAACCTTGAGGTGCGAAACATCAACGCTATCCACTATACCACAGCGTCAAAAAATGGCATATTAAAAAAACTAAACAAAAAACAAAATGATTTTATTAAAGAATTCATTAGGAACAATAAGAACTCTGACATGTTCTGACATGAACACTGACATGACCTGCAAAGCATCATGTTGGACAAGTCACAAAGAAAATGATATAAAATGAGAGAAACATCCTTAAAGAAACTTGTTGTAATCATACATGACTAAATGTTTGGTTATGTATAATAAAACCACAGAATGTCATTCTTTTGCAATATGTTCATGATACCTGGGTAATTATGATGATGACAACAAAGACAGTTTATTATTTTATTTATTATTATTATTATTATTATTATTTATGCACACCAATATGTACTAATGGACCCATTAATTCATTTTATAGTTAGAAGGGCCCCTGACAGGAAAAATGCTAGGGGGGGAAACTCACCTTTAATTATGGGAAATTGGTTAGAATGTGATACAGGTTATTATAGGAAACAAATAAAAACATCCATGTATAATAGCAAACATATTTTTGGTTTAAAATAAATAAATAAATAAAATGGCCAAAATCCAAAGGGGAAAAATATTTAAAATGTATAAATGTCCAATAAGTCCAAATAACATTTTATGGGTATTGTACGCAATATTTTGAGACAAATTTAACACACATTTAATATTAAATATAAATGTAATGGACATTTGTAAACAGAATCATACTTTTACACGCGACTGGAAAACCCGGAAGTGATGTATACTCGAATAAGCAACTATTTCCGGTGAAAGCCTGCGCTTGTATTCCAACATGGCTGCGTCCAGTAGTAGAGCTGTGCGGAGCATTTTCTCAAAATGTGCCAACTGCCGTTGGAGCTCGTTTATTTTTCCAGCAAACGTGAACCGGCAGGTAAAAGCCCTTCTCCTGTTATATATATATATTTTTTAAAGCGAAGTCTGTCTTGGCACATCGCTTGCTGCCGTGGTTAGGGGTGAAGCTTGCAGATGACAGGTCACATCTCAAACCGCATCCCGTCACCTTCCCTATACTAGATAGTGTGCTAAAATAGAGCGATCTTGCTCTGCGTTCTGGCATCCTGTTTAGTGTAGTTATATACGATTTTGGATGCAGCTCATGTTGCCCTTGCGCTTCTCTGGGTGAGAAGATGAAGCTGATTTTTTTTTTTTTTTTTTAAGTTTCACGTAAAAAACGTAGAATCTTACATGTAAACAAAGTAATGCATTTAAGTACATATTTTGCCTTATCTATTTAATAATCTATTCTATTAAATCTCCAGTGTGTGGATTTTTATTTTTAAATAAATGAAAATATCACACCCTGCCTGGCCAAAAGGGCACCACCTAAGTTTAGCTAAGTTTCTCTAGTCTTTCGTTAGATAATTACTGCAGTGATTATTATGGTCCAGAAGATAAGAAGTTATTTAACCCTAACTGATGCCGTGAGTAGCTTCTCAACTCCAACTCTCCCGTCATCAGTACAAGATCTTGTTGATCTTGACGTTGTTACATTGCACAAGCTTATCAAAATGATGCCATGGCCATAAGAAAGCAGAACACCCTTCAATCATCTTCGGTCCAAATATTAGAGTTTGAGAATTTATTATTTATTTATTTATTTGTGACCAGGCAATGTATATTGTGTCAGGAATATCAATATAAAATAAATCACATTGTGCAATTTAAGCTGATATGTAATTATTAAAAAGAACATTTTATGTTTAATTGTATTTATCTAGGCTAACAGCAAATAATTGGACAAATAACTTCATTAAGAGGATGTTGCCAGTACTTATACATCACATCAAAGATGTATATAAAAAAAGAAACCCAAATAATTAAATTATTAACAAACTGTGCATAAACTATGCAGTGTATATTACCTGTAATAAACTGCAGGCTTTTGCGATTTAATAATTGCGCAGGTCCATATTGTGCTTAAGATTTTTATTCTATCAATTGTGCAGCACTATTTCATAGTGGCCAGACTTGCACAAAAGAAATTTGGTTACAGAGTGACTGACATCAGCCACAGCGTGTGAGAGAGTAAATCGAAAGCGAGTGAGACAAGGATCGTTCAATACCTTGCACAGTCACAGGGAGCACCGATGTTCATAAGTCAGTGTGCCAAAAGACATCATCAAGCAGTGCAGTGCAGGAAAGACAGTGGGACATCCCAGTTCCAATTAAACAGAGCTTAGATTTTCTCTAGCTAAATAGATTGGACCCTGAGCATTTTTATATATTTTCTCTTTTGACTAGAGATCACGAGTTTAAGTCTCAAAGAAGAGTTTGAAAAATAACATCCATCATGTAGACATTCTCTTGGCAGATGTTAATAAGTGTGTCCTTGTAAAATAGTGTCTAATAAAAGCTGTATATTTGAACGACCCAAAATCTAAAGTTTACTAAAAAAAAGTATGCCAGTATTATTTTGTATGTTTGTTTAGTATGTCTGGTAACACTGGCTTTATCGAGTTATGTGAATCGTGGCCACATGTATTTATTTTGATGAGTATTAAACAGTTATTCTTAGTCATTAATTATTCCATGAATTATAGACAGTTTTAAAATACTGGATTGATATTTTATCGCTGTTGTTTAATCCTCTTTATGTTTTTCTAGCTGATCAGCAGGCAGATCTGTGTGTCTTCAGCTGCATGGAGGAAGAACCTTGCAGCTGCCGGGCCTGAAAAGTTTTCAGAAGAATACATTAAGAAACAAATAGAAGACTTCAATATCGGCAAACGGCATCTGGCCAATATGATGGGGGAAGACCCTGAGACATTCACGCAGGAGGACATAGATGTAAGACTCACCTTGTTGACACAGATTATATGACTAGTGAGTGTGTGTTTTGAGCACTCGGGCTTTGTATCCTGTAGGCAGTTGGGCAGTGACTTTTAACACCAGATACAAGTTACAGATCTGATTCGTATAATATCTAGATGTCACACTGGACCAAACTTATGTGTCACACCACACCTGACTCTGTATCTGTAATCCATGCATTTTGATTTCATTAGTGAGGTCATTAGTGAGGAACAACTTGAAATTTGTAAAGAATGTATCTTTTGTGACTCATTGAGTTGTTCTCAAATGAAGGACACATTAGAAACATAGATTGTATAAAAATAAACTGGACAAACCCTCCTTGATGTCACAAGCAGGTTTTTTTTTTTTTTTTAAGTGCGTTTTTGAAGCTTAATTGTGAGAGATACGGTCAACGCCATCTTGGCAGGAGCTGACTGAGCCTAAATCCCAGTTAATCCATAAATGGGCAAATGGGCAGAATGAACAGATCCTGGCTGTTGGATGGAATATGCCTACTTACCTCAGTTACCACAAGATTTCTAGCTTGGTTTTAATTTGGAAAATATTTATTTCCCTTGTAAAGTTGTACATTTTAGCTCAGGGTTTATGTGGATTTAATGACTTTTGAAGCCAATGGGCAACCTTACCTTCTTTTGGCACTTCCATGTTAGACTAGTTATTTCAGAAACAGAGGTTGCTTCTTGGTTAGAATAGAGGTTTAGCTACAGTATATAAGAATGGGAATCCGTCTTCCAACATTTGTCTTCTGAGTTATTTTAAGAAATGCGAAGCTACTCACTGCATCAGTGGAAAGAATATCAATCACTACAGAAATTATCCAATCAAAGATAATCAAAAGTATTTCTTATGTAAATCCAAATGCCATCTGTTTTCGGCCAATACGACACAGTGGGGTTTGCCTTTGCTAATTGATGGGGAAGCATTATGTTTTCAGGTTGTCCCTTCACATGTCTAGCTGAGATTTCAGTGAAGCACAGTTGAATGTTTTGTAGGATTTATATCGAATTCTCATTGTAATCAGTGAAGGAATTGAACAGAATTTTTTAATTGTTTGAGCAAGGGTTGATGTAACAGTGGGGTCAAATTTGTATTTTTTTTTTAGTGTTTTTTTTTTTTTTTTTGGTAGTGTCCTTCATGTTTAAAGTATATTAAAGGTGTATACAAATTAGCAATAAAAAGTAGAAGACTTGCTAGTGTAGGAATCTTACCAGTTGATGCTATACTATAGCTGTGCTTAATGTGGTGGAACATCTATAAATAACGTTAGTTCCCCTTATTACTTATTGTATAACAGACAAAAAATGCAGCCTGTTGGAGAGAATAATAGAAACCCCCAAAACGCAACATCTTCCATTCTCAAGACTTTTCCAGGAGGGAAAATGTAAAGCATATGTGTCAAACTAAAGGCCCACTGGCCAAATACAATCCACTGCCACGTGTTCTTCAGCTTGCGAGAACTTGTAATAGTAATACAGAATACAGGACTATATTACCTAATATTATCCATTGCCAGAAATCAAAGCAGTACCATAGTACTGTGAGTAGACTGACTTGGATCTCACAGAGCTGAAATGCTGCTTAAAACCACCACCTATCTGCTGCAGTTAGAGATGTAGTCAAAACAAAATATACGGTGTCGGGTGTTGGAAGTGGGGTTGCCAGGAATTCGTTTGCGGCAAAAGGAAAGAGGAAATACTTAGAATTTAGAGTTAGTAGGAATTCCAAGTTAAAGGGAGCATCTTCTTTACGTTCTCCATGTCAGTGGTTGGAAATTATGAGTTACAGCTTTTGTAGTGACACGACTTATTTAATCCTGCGTACAATTTATCAACCAATCTTGCCTTATTAATAATGTTGCCATTAAAGCTTCACTAAAAATTGCACATCATCTTAAAATAGATCCAGAGTAAATACAAAATGCTTTTTTAAAATTATTTGTTAAGAGGAAAAAAGCTGTGCCAACCAGCCTGGCCCTTTGTGGAAAAAGTAATTTTCCTCTTAAACCTAATAACTGGTTGTATTCAAGCATTTGTGATAACTGCCAATGAGTCTTTCACATCGCTGTGGAGAAATATTTTGCCCACTTTTCTTTTTTGAAATTGTTTTAATTCAGCCACAACTGAGGATTTCACACCACAGCATCTCAATTGGATTTAAGTCCGGACTTTGACTAGGCCTCTCCAAAATCTTACGTTTTTTTTTTTTTGAGCCATTCAGAGACAGACTTGCTGGCGTGTTTTGAACTGATGGCTGGACATTCTTCTTCAGGATTTTATATTGAAGCACAGAATTCATGTTACCATCAGTTGTTGCAAGTCGTTCATATTACTTTTTCACATTACTTTTTCACATAAGGTCAGGAAGGTTTGGACAGCTCTTTTCCCTTAAAAAGTTAATTGCCTTATGAAGTCATCATTTAAAAACTGTATTTTGTATTTACTTGGGTTATTTTTATGTAATAGTAAAATTTGTTTAATAATCTGAATAATTTAAGTGTCACAAATATGTAAAAAAAAAAAATCTTTAAAAAAAGAGTACTTTTTCATGACAGTGTAGGAATTTAGCTGTTACCACATAAACAGTAGGATGGAGCTCATATTATTACCCTATGGTTTGCTCAGCAGCCGATGCTACTGTTAAAGCTGTTCATACAGAATATTAACACTTTCAGCGCAGTCAGTGCTGTGGGTCAAGTTTGCAACAGGAAGGAAATTTGTGAGCTGATTTTATGAGTCTGTGAGATAAATACATAAAGTGCTGAATATTTTGAGAATCTCCATTCCTACAATGTCTAATTCCGTTTCTTTCTCTTAAATACCAGAACTCGGTGCATTAAATAGGTGACCTTTTTCACATTCACAACTGTGATTAGTTAAAAGCTGGAGCTGGTGGCCTTTGGAGTACATCTGCTGAAGGCGATGCCAACTCTCTCTGCATTAAATAAAGCTTTTTGGCCGTTTCTTTCTGTTTTTTTTGGACCGCTTCCCAATGTAGACTGTTTTTGTGTACTTTGTTAGACCTGTTCGTTACAACAAACTTTAAAATGTGTTTCTGTTCCGGCAAAGAATGAAGACGTTAGTGCTGTATTCTCAGCTTTAAAAAATGATAAGGTCATGTTGAAGAAGTCTTGAAGTGTATAATTAGTAAAAACGGCCAGCAGAAACTTTTGTGTTTCTGAAAAAATTGTGTGTGGGCCAAAAATCAACAGTCATATCCTGGATAAAACGCTCAAAAAATTATGAAACATCTTTATCTGTTTTACTAGGTATGATTATATCCTGAAAAAGAATATCAGCAGTCAGTCTGGCTTGGTTTAGTGCCATCATGCATGATGTGTTCTGTCTGTGAAAGGCTCTACGATGAAAAGCTCTATAGCTCCAGTGAATTGATAAATTATTATTGTATACATGTTTAAATAATATTCCTTATATGAATACACTAAGCCAATGCCCAAAAACTGTGCTGAGGGGGGTTTATGGAATTTTATTTTCTAGTTGAAATTAAGTTATGTGTCTACAAATGTTTATGAACTCCTGGCCTTGAGAACGTAGCTCAAAAGTAGTAACGCTGCTTTTAAAATTTCCATAACATTAAAGGATAGCACATTGCAAGCAGTTGCAAAGCAGTTTCAAAGCAGCTTTAAAGAAAAATAAGAAATAACTTTGAAAAATCTGAGGAAATGTGTACAAATTGTAATTATTAGTTTGTCTCAGATCAGTAAGTAAATGTAAAAACAAAAAGCTTCACCACATCAACAAATGTATTCTCTTCTTTGATAAACACAGACGCTTTTTTAAAATCTGTGCAGTATTAGTCGGGGGGTGATGGGGCGCATCTGCCCCATTATTAAAAGGATTACGTATTAGAACTGGCAGATTAATATAAAGCTGTGGTTTATGTAACAGTTGAAACTACTGTTATATTCATAAGGTTAAGTTCTGATGTGTAAAAATTTAGCCACATTCTGGTTAATAATCTCATCAGGTAATAAACTGATAAACGTAAGGTAAACGCTTTTTAGTCAGTGTTGCCTCAGTTTTTGCAATCAGACTTTTACAATCAGACTTTTACCTAAACGGTAGTTGTCGCGCTTGGCTGGAATTTCGTTTGGGATCTGGGCCCAATTCTATGATGATACCTAAAGCTCTGCTTTTGGGATGAAGCCAAGCTGAAGCCTCTCCGGTGGTCACAGAAAGACAGCGATGTTCAAAGATACTTTAATGCTTCTCTCTCTCTCTCTCTCTCTCTCTCTCTCTCTCTCTCGTCCTTTCCCTGTACTGTAATTGATTCATCACACCAAATGTGCCCAATTTGCATTTATCCCCAATCCTCCACCATCGTTAATGAATTGAGTCCTCAGTGCCAGCGTGGCTAAGAGGCAGTGACACCCACCAAGCCTCTGCCAGACGAGCGGGGAATGGCTTGGACTGCCGGGCAGGGAGGCAGGGCACTAAACGGGTTGCCAGCTCTGGCCGACACGACGTTTATATGAGTGCGGCAGAGGAACGGGGACAGCTGTGCCAGCAGGAAGTAATTCACCTTCACTTCACCTGCCTTCCCTTTACTGTCATGCACAGACACGGTCTCACGCCATGTCTCGCAACACGGTCTCTAAACCCATCAGGTGGCCTGGAAGGCTCGAAATGTGATGCCAAGACTGGTGACAACTGTGATAAAAGCAGCACTGATGGTTATGGGTTCCAGCATGCAGAGCTGCACTGTTGAACTTTTCGTTTCGCTGGCACACTCGTGCCAGCTCGTTTACATCCATTAAGCGATAACTGAGCTGTGTGACTGCTTCTGCCGTGAAAGCAGATGTGGCAGTAAGCCAGTGCTAAGATTTTGAACTCCAGGCAGCATTTTGTTTTAGATTTTTACTTGTTGTTTTTTCTTTTCATATAATTACTTACAGCGACGTATCCTAACTGCGTAACAAGTACAGAGGGTTCTCAATTCTCAAGTTCACTATAAATGGAAATTCATTAAATACGTTTTAAACCAAGTGCAGAATCAGTAGCTCGTTCCAGAAATGAGCTGTAATTAACATTTTTAAAATGGCTTATATTGGATAAAATTGGCATCGCAAACATGATTTGAGGTCTGCTAAGACATCACAGACGACAGTCGCTGATTTCTGGAGCCTCTGGACGTGTAAACACTTACAAATGCTGAGTGAAGGACAGTACAGTGCAGAGTTATGCAGCGCAAAACTAATATGTGTGCTCAAGACTTGATATGCGGACACACTTCTACTGCTGTTGCTCCAATTGCCTCCCGGATCTGCCTGATTCATCCTGATACTTTGTTCCGCTTGGGGTTTTGGCACTTATGACTTGCTGGAGATGGAACGACTGCTGTAATTGTAAAGCCTCAGGTATATCCTATCAACACACTTAGTGGGAGAATGAATCATTACTCCTCCACAATGTGATGTCACTTTTTCGAGTCTGGTTCCTCTTGAGATTTTTCCTTGTGTTCTTTCAGAGCGTTCTTTTCTTGACAAGGTTCCTCGCTGCTTCCTTGGGGATCTAAATCTATTTGGGGATTTCTGTGAAACTGCTTTATAGCACTGTCTATATAACATTTAATTGATTACCCAGTTGGTGTTCCCTTTTATAGCCTGTACTTTTTAGAACTCTAGTTAAAAATCCATGTGAAAATCCTAACCACAATCAGTTATTACTGCTTCCTATATAATCATCATCTCACCATTTCCCCTTTTTTGTCTGTATGCTGGCCTTAGTCCTGAAAAAATCAGCCATAACCCTAACACCATGGGCAGGTCAACTGAATAACACCAATGACCGACTATACTAGTGACAGGATGATGGCAGCACAAGGCTCACCCATGACCACACGACCAAACGTCAGGCCGTCCCACAGAAAAAACGACGCAGCACAAACCTCTGCACACCACATCCCACCACGATCAAGGCCCAGCATGCAAAGTGCCCAAAGCCGCTCCAAACTCCCCAGATCTCAATCCAATTGAACTCCCATGGGATGCTCCAAACAAACAAGTCTGATCCATAGAAGTCCCACCCCTCAACCCACAGCACACACCCATAGGCCCTGCTGAGCCACGCCCAGCGCTGCTCTAGTGGCACAAGGGCAACCCAAAATCTAGGTGGTTTTAATTTTAATAGATTTAATGTTATGGCTCATCTGCGTATTGTATTGTGTACAATGGTACAGAAAAAAAGTTCTAAAAGAGAAGTTGTAGCGGAGGCATGGCGTTGGAGTTCAGTGTGTTCTCCATCGCCACATCATCACAAAGTTCGGCCACCTTGTAGGAAGTTTAGGCAGCGTTGTTTTTTGCAGAGCAGCGTGATGAGGCTACACCTCCCTCGGGGAGTTGCGCCATATTGCATTTCAAGGTATTAACAGGTGCTGCCTTCATCTGTCACTGCACCCTGCATCCGTCCCCTTCTCTCATCCCCATTCTGTCTTCCCTCTTGTTTCTTTGCTCGCTCTCTTTCACCACTCACTTTCTCTCTCTCTCTCTCTCTCTCTCTCTCTCTCTCTCTCTCTCTCATTCTCCCATTTTGACAGTGTGATGCATGACTGCGTGTCCTTTTCCGCTGCATCTGCTGTCATCTCACTTCATCTCGCTCTCTTTCACCTTTTTTTCCTCCGTCGTTTGGTTTCCTTTCTTTTTTTCCCCCAACTCGTTCACAAATTGTCGCTTTTTTGCTATCTCAAGGGTAATTATATTAGCACGGCCCTGTTGTTGGAAACTGATTGCACAATATATTGCAAGGTTCAGTTATATCCAGTTGCGTGATCCAGGACAGTGATGCATAAGTGTCCCCACAAGTATAATGTTTCAGTCATCAGAATTCAGTTCTGTTCAGTTAAACAAATGCATGAACACACCTATGGGGGTAATGTCTATATTTTAATGTAATATTGTGATAATTATTGTAAATACTTAAATAGAGTAGATATCCTAATATGAATTTTATGATATCCTGGTTAGTAATTTGATATGTTAATTAATACTAATAATACTGTGTTATAATAATATGTTGCACTTTTTCTTTCCTACTCCATAGAGGTGCATAGCGTATCTCTTCCCCTCTGGTCTGTTTGAGAAGAGAGCTCGACCTATAATGAAGGTATGATTTTACTCTAACTAAAGCTAATCACTCCCCACCACCCCTTTAACAAATCTCACAGTGTCTTGGTGTTTGCAATAACACGCATATGCCACACATGTGATTTCACATTTGTATTTCAGCACCCAGATCTGATATTCCCAAAGCAGGCAGGTATGTAAATGAGGCTTTGTTTGTTGGCTCTTGCGATAACTAAGAGTTATAACAACACTTTAATTATGAATTGTGTAAAATTGTGTGCAGCGGTGCAGTGGGGCGAGGACGGCCGCCCTTTCCACTATCTTTTCTACACTGGGAAGCAAGCCTACTACTCCCTCATGCATGTAAGTGCAGTCTCTTGGACTGTCTTATTTGGTCTGTCCATCTCTCTGACTCTGTTTTCCTGTTTGTCTGTCAATTTAAAAACTTAGAAAAAAGACTTTACAAACATAAGCAAAGGAGCCAATATCTGTCAATTTTTTTAGTCGCTCTTCACGCTGATTTTATTTAGGTGAACTGTGACTCATGATCCTTGTCTTTCTGATCCAGAAAGCCTCAAAGGCAAGACTGGACAAAAGCCACAAAGGCAAGACTGGACAAAAAAAATGGAAGACTGACTTATTAATAGATGGTGATATCACCAGGCCTTTCCTCTTTTCTTTTTTTTTTAAGTTTCTTTTTGTATACACTGTTTATATATATATATATATATATATATATATATATATATATATATATATATATATATATTTATCAGAGTTGGTGCTAAAGTATATAAGCTATAAAGTATATAAGCCAAATATATGAACTATATTTAGCATTGTGCAGTCCTATTCTTTTAAAGATGGGGACCACCACCCCAGTTTGCCAGTGCAAAGTTGCTACCTTGGTGATGGCTTACAGGTCCTAACTCCTGTAAGGGAGGCATGTCCCTGTAACTGCTGCTGCCACAGTATTTTTTATTTATTTATTTATTTTGCCTGCTGGTACCCCTGAGGAATCTTGAGATCCTTAAGCCAGTCGGGCACAAAAAGCTTCCTTCTTCATAACTGCTTCACTTACCTCTGGTCTGAATAAGCAGGTCCTTGGGTTACCACCATGACCGGCACCAACAAGCCTTAGTCCACAGCTACATGCAACATGCTGCTTTCACAACAAATATCCCGAATAAGATCCTTTTGAATTCCACATCACATCCTCTGGGCCGTGGGAAAATCTTGTCTTGGAGATCATCTTGTCCCAGGCATGAGCAAAACACATGGCTGGCCTGACCGAAAGAAAAAAATTGCAAATACAGTACTGGTGGGTTAAATGAGGTGGTTTGGCTTACTTTCCAAGGTTGGACTAGAAGTTTGGAAATCTTCAAGGGGCTCAAAGTGGATCTGCTGCTTCCCCTCATTGAGAGCAGCCAGTTGAGGTGCTTTGGACACCTAATAAGGATGTCCCCTGGTTGACCTCAGTCAGAGGCAGTACCAGATTTAAATTTTTAAGATTTATTTTAAAGGTAACATCTCTGCACATGGCCACTGTGCCTTCTCTAGAAAAAAGGGAAAATCCTGACCATTTTAAGCAAATATGTCTGCTTCTCATTGATGAGTATGAATCAATGGTTTATGTGTTTGGTATGTAGTAGTAGGAGAGATGCTGGATTGTTTGATAGTTTACCACAGATTGTGATCACTGCCTGTGGTAGCTAAATTTGTAGAAATGGTAAGGTCACTTGGTTTAAGTAGAACCTCCAGTCCAGCTGCCAACTGTTTTAGCCTTATCAGCTGCATGCAAAAATAGTCCAGTAGATTTTATTTACCCAAGACCAGGTGTTAACATTTCAGAATATGGGAGTGTGCAGCTCGTAAGTTTTGGACACTAAAAAATAAGGGGATACGGCTAGTTGGAAATGGAGAAAACCTACAGTGATTATTTTTGCAATGTAGTACTGTGTTGTCAAGCATTATCAGTTACTTAGATAACTACCTAAGGATTTAAAGATTGATAAACCCTGTATGCTATTTACATTGCAGTCACACATTTTAACTTCATAAAGAAACCATGATCATCTACTTAAAACATCAGTCAAATTTTTATTTTAAATAGCCACAGAGAGCACCGGCAGTGTCCGGTATAAAGGATTTGATTAACACAACAGCATGTTGGCCGTGACATTCCTGGGGTCTGATGTAAAGATGCAAACACAAACCTGAATAAAGGCTAATGAAATGTTAATAATAATAATAATGATGATGATAACAATCTGAAATTTTTTGTTATTATTAAATTTTCCATACAGACATTGAACTACATAATAATAAATATATCTTTTGACTCTATTCACATCTCGGGTGACCCCAAGGTTGAGAATCTGTGTTAATGTTTTTTAAATAAGGACTGACTGGCTTTGCTGTCTCTATCCCTGTCTGTCTCTTTCCATTTTTCTTTCTTTAAATCTTTGATTTTTTTTTACACATTACCTCTCTCTCTCTCTCTCTCTCTCTCTCTCTATCTAGTTAACCCAGTGTAAGTATCTATCCAGTAATGTAAACTTTAAAGCATTTTTGTAAGTCGCTCTGGATAAGAGCGTCTGCCAAATGCCTAAATGTAAAATGTAAATGTGATGTCACAATGCATGCTCTTTTTTTTGTTTTGTTTCATTATAGATATTTGTTTTAAGAACAACAAACTGAACATATCAAGATGAGATTTCCACATGGATTTTCAAAACTGTCTAATGTTTGAACGTTTCTGCGCAAACCTACGTATCATGTTGCATTTCAAGTATCATAGAAATGTCTTTGTGAATCCTGATGTGATGGCTGTCATGTCAGCTCCTCCTAGAATAAAAGTGTAGAGCAGGCGATCCAGAGAGGGAGAGATGGAGAAAGAGGAGTGTGTTTAAAAGAGGAGCTGGGTTTGTTCACTGTAACGCTTTTTTTTTTTTTCTTTTTCTTTCCTGTCTCGCCTCCCCAAATCGCATTTACAGCAGGGAGCAGTACACACTTCACTAGGCATGCCTGGGCTTTGTGCTGTTTCAGATGTGTGTATGTGTGTGTGTTAGAGGTACAGCTGTGTGTTGAGGATTTGGGAAATGAACCCCAGAGACATCACTGCACTCTACCCAGTTCTTTGTCACCTCAGCTAATTCCTTTTCAGAGTTACTTTTCTTTTTCTTGTGTTTCTCCTGCTCCCTTCTCCTTTCTCCTCTAACGTTTATCTCCGGACTCGACCTTGGGCTAAGACATGACGCCATAGCAGTGCGTATCCGTGTGCGCGTGTTGATTAATGTGGCATTGTCCTCGACTTGCCCAAGCCCCCGTGCCGCTCCCCTTTTGCCCGGCAGTAGCCGAGACCCCTGCTGTTCATTTAAATAGGTATGTCAAATCAGAAAATAACGTACAGCTCCCCAGCCAGCAGAGAGCAATATTTTACTGGGACAAGAGGGAAAAGGAAAGAACGCAGACATACGTATACATCATGAGCACACAAACACATACACACCTTTTTTTTTTAAGGAGGAAAATAAATTGAGCTTTCCCCTCTTTACAAGGGATAAACAAATTGTCCAGATTTAAGTACAAAGAAAGTTATAAAGATTAAAGGGGTTAAATCATAACACTGAGCACAATTGCACAATAATCAGATAACTGCAAAAAAAAAAAAAATCAGATTATGCCACTAATTTCAACTTGATCTGATTAAATGGGAAACTCGGGGTGTACATGAGACAGGCAGTAATCTAATTTCTTCCACAATGCATGATGTATACATTTGTGTTACTCTGCACTAACAAAAGTCTGTCTGTCTATCTAATTTTATTTTTGTTACTCAACTCATTATTGCCTGATTATTGGAACCAGAAAACATGTTTAATCTAAAGATATCACCTAGTATTATGCTGTATTATTTTTCTGGAAATCTTATGATTATCCTATACATGTGCATGAAAATGTGTTCAATATTTTTTCTAATTATTTTGGTACGACTTAAACTTGCACAACAAATAACTCGGGAGGACAAAAATAAGAAATGTTCTTTATTACTTGGCATATTATATGTCTCTTTCTTTTTAATTCACATGCTATTCTTAAAGTTGTTATTCTTATTATTAGTATTATTCTTATATTGCTTTTTTAAATATAAGCTGTTTTTATAATCCACCTCATAGACGTCTATTGATTTATTGAATTTAAAAAGCTTACAGCTCATATCAAATCTGAGGCTTTATCTCAGCCCTGACACTGCCAGCAAAGTGGCGTCGATTCTGTCCAACTCTCCTTTTTTCCTTTGCTTGATTGAATTTATCCGACTCCTTTTTATGGCTGTCTTTTTACAAATGTGTAACGTGCATTCCACTCATCTCTCTCTCTCTCTCTCTGTCTGTCTATTTCTTTTCTATTACTCCGCTCTCCCTTTTTTTGCACTGAAAATTGGTTTTTGCTCGATGTTTGCTTTTTTGGCGAGCGCCGGTGGATTAGACGCACTCTATCAGGATGGAATTAAACAAACAGCTGCGGAATAATTGCGGGGGGAAATGAATTCTCGCGCGGCCGAGGGGAAAGGGCCGACGTGAGCTGCATGCGCGTGTGCGCGCGCGCGCATACACGCAAACACACACACACGCGCACACGCACCCTGCCCCGCTTCGCTTCATCGCCATGACGCCTGACGGGCACTCCAGGCTCGTGGGCGCGATGCCAATTTAGACAAGAATGCCCGAGGACGCCATCCGGCTCTGCATGGCAGCTCCTCCTGCCGGGAGGAGGGAAGGAGTGTGTGTGTGTGTGTTTGAGAGAAAGGGGTTACGGCCCAAGTGCTCCCCAATTCAATTTCCCCCCACACACAATTAAATCCAGCCAGGGCTGAAGAGACAGAGATGGGATCTGCCTTCATAATGGAGACCCCTGTATGTGTGTGTTTGTGTTAAAAGGGGGATTTTAAAATTCATGTTTTTTTTCCTTTTCAAGAAATTCCTGAATATTGTTTTTTTTTGTTTGTTTGTTTGTTTATTGCTTTTTGCTAAAGGGTCCATTTCTACTTGACCTATTTAAACGGGTGCATTTGTTTCCCCCGTCTCACTCGACCCTACAGTGAACATGCCGTATTAGACAGACATAAAAACAGTGCAGATTGTTCAGTCCTTTTGTTTGTTCTTATGCTTCAAATCCTTATTGATTCCAGGACATGTTTGGGAAAGTGTTGGCGATAGAAAAATATCAAGACAAGCTGCGAAGTAAAGGACTTTTTAGTCAAGACACCAAACAGATGTAAGTACCACACCCTAAAGTTTCTCACCATTGACATGGACATGAACGTGATTTTTCTGCAAATAATAGATCTAACCCTTAAACGGGCAAAGAACAACATTTGATAACCTGTATGTGCCAGTATCAGTACCTCATGAAACAAATCATGTTTGTAGAAAACAAGTATTTTTGTATATACTGTGTGTGTGTGTGTGTGTGTGTGTGTGTGTGTGTGTGTGTGTGTGTGTGTGTGTGTGTGTGTGTGCATACTATATACAGTACCAATCAAAGGTTTGTCTACATTCTAGAACAATATTGGAATTCTTTCTAAAACTATAAAATAACACATATGGCATTAGGTAATTAAGTAACAACAACAGCAGTCAGTTGTTATTTTAAGACACGAAGGTCACCTGTTCTGGAATAGTTCTATTAAGAACAGTATTGTCAAGTGCATTTGTAAAACCAATCAAGAACCATGATGAAACTGGCTCTCATTAAGGCGATCCCAGGAAAGCAAGACCAAAACTTACCTCTGCTGCAGAGGAGAAGTTAATTTAGAGTTACCAGCCTCAGAAATCACCAATTAACAGCACTTCAACTTGGAGCCATTATGAAGGCTTTACAGAGCATAAGTAGCAAACACATCTCAATATCAGTCAGAATATATTTTGAATGCTTTAAGTATTGTTTTAAAATGTAGAAAGAAATAAAAATCTGGAGAAACCATGGAACTGTAAGGTGTGTCCCAAATACATTTGTTTCCAAAATCGTGTACATACACGCACACTTTTTGGAAACATTATTATGCTAGACTGGTGGTACCTTCACTGATCTTGCCATAAAAAATAAATGAAAATGTTTGGAAATAATCACAAAGTTTAAATAATAATAATTTTTAATTTCTTAGTATTTTTATGAGTGCCCTATAAAGGGTTAACCTGACATCTTGTATATACACAAAACTCTGTAGACCAATGGTTTGCAAAGCTTTTTTTTCTGTGACTAGCAAACACTTGTTTTTAAATATCCGATTAAAAAAATTTTACACTGCAGGGCTTCTGTAACATTTAAACATCATGATGCACAAATAGGATAAATCTAATGCTTTTCAGGAGGTTTACAAGTGACGTCTATTATAGATATCATCATATTGGCATAACAGCACAAAAGCATCCCTGTTGATCAGGGTTATAAGTCGGACTGTACTGTGCAAGTCAAATGAATTCATGCACAGCTGACAAGCTCTGGGGAGAGTCAGGCCTTACATTTATATGTATTTTTTATTCTAAAGAACCCACAACACTGCTGAGAAAAAAAAATACATATGTGACTTTTATTTATTATATATATATATATATATATATATATATATATATATATATATATATATATAATATCAAATTAAATAAATAATTTTTTTAAACATTTGTCAGGATGGTGAAAAAGACTAAAACAGCATGAACACACTTCATTTAAGTGTGGCTTGTTCAACATTCAGAATATAAACAAACTAAATCTGTATTAGAGTGATGCTTCTGATATTAATGTTTACAATAAAAGAAGAGAAGATTGAGTTTATCTTTTATAACCCTGATTGTAAATGAATTACCTCAATGTGGGGTCCTTTAGTGTGGGAATGATGTACGCTGCCTGGCCAAAAAAAAAGCTGTCATAACAGAAGAGTCTAATTATTCTCCTTCATCAGACAAACAAAACATTAAATAACTGGAATTGGTTTACGAACTATCCAACATAATATTAAATGCTTTAAGGATATTACTGAACTATCAAGAAAACATGTGGTCAAAAAAAGTCTTGCAAATGACTGCGAAGATCACTTTAAACGCTTGATGAAGTTGCATTGCACACAGCTATGTTCAGTAGTGAAAGTAAGAGCACCCCCAACCCCCCTGCCCCCCAAGTGTGTCTCAGGGAAACTCATGAAATGATATGATGCACCCATCATGATCTGGGTTTGCTTCAGATGGTCAGGTCTAGGCTCAGCAACATTATGTGGCAATAAAATGAAGTCATTTGATGACCTGAATGAACTGAATGACCAGGGTCACATCTGTGGGGGTTTTCTTCCCTGATGGCGCTTCCCAAAGAGGCATATTCCAGGACTCTTAACTGTCAAAGAGTGATTCTAGGAGCATATGGATTCATTTTCACACATGCTACAGGCAGTGATACAAAATATTGTTTGTGGCTTTTTTTTTTAAATTGGCGTGTCAGAGTATTTTATTATCCTTTTATCTTTCTAACATTTGTTTTGGCGTTCACTGACAGCGATCACATTAAATACATAAGGAGGTGGTTTAAGAAAGTGCAAAGCATCATTAGGCAGGTTTAGATATAAAGATATAAATTATAGATAGAGATTTATGGTTTAAAATGGATATGAAATGACTGATGCTTAGTGTGGCAACACTTCTTCAGACGACTAAAGCTGCTTAAATAAACTTGGCTAAATAAACATCTATAATTAAGATTTGATAGCTCAATGGTGCACTCGTCATACAGAGACATGGGAATGGGTGGTATAGTTAGATCTGCTTGATATTTGAGATTTTACATTAAAATTGTACATTTTCTCAGTTCTCTTAGTGGTAGCCGGTGGCTGCTGAAGGAGGAGCTGGAGCAGTTACTGGTAGAGAACATTTCCGATCATGAAGTAAGTGCCGAACATTCCTCATATTGCACTTCTGCATCTTTTAAGCCAGTGGTTCCCAACCCTTGTTTTCGAGTATGCCATGTTCTGCACATTTCAGGGTTTTCCCTGCTCAGTCCCACCCATTTCAACTCCGCGGATTAGTTTAACCAGATGTGCTGGGAGCTGAAAAAATGCTAAAATGTGTAGCCAGGACCAGGACTGGGAAACACTGTTCTAAGCCCTTACTAAGCTGCCACACTTCCTAAAGATAACACAGGAGGGCACTGTTTGTAAATGTGAGGACAAGTCTGATTGAATGTCCTGGTCTTTGCCATGGTGTTGTGTGTGTGTGTGCAGTATGCTCGATTCCTGCAGCTGATGGAGAGGCTCTTGTCCATGCCTTACTGCTCTATGGAGGAAGAGTTTGTGCAGCGTTTCCGAAGAAAACTGGAGGTTCAGTCCAGCAAGCAGGAGATTCCTGCACTGCAACACAATGAGGATGGTGTGGCCTTCAGTCAGGCAGATGGTACACTGACACACAGACACACACACGCATATCCAATTGCATCTCAATTTGAATAACATGGAAGTTTTCATTTTTCATAATTTCATTCAAAAAGTGAAATTCATATTCTAGATTCATTACCTGTAAAGCGGCTCTTACATTGTGGCTCTTGATGCACTGACTCCATCCTTACTTTACGTGAAAATCTCCTGCAGACATCCCTGCTGCTTGTGCATCCGTTTTTACCACACTTTTCCCTTCAAGTCAACTTTCCATGATTATGCTTCCATAAAGCTCTCTGCAAACGGCCAGTCATTACAGAAGTGTTCATCTGTGGCTTGCCCTCCTTGTGGAAGGTGTCAGTGATCATCTTGTCAAGTCAGCAGTCTTTCCCTTGATTGTAGTTGCGTGTACTGAAGTAGACCGCAAGATACATGGTATTTTTAGTGTATGAATAATAATAATAATAATAATAATAATAATAATTCACTCAAATTTGAAATGAAATATTCAAATATTTTGAAATTCTTTCATGAGCTGTAAAGCATAATCATCAAAATTAAAACGAGGCCTGAAATATTTCACTTTGTGTACTGAATCCAAAATGTATGCAAGTATGTAGGTTCTTTAAGGTTCTTCTCTAAAAAATGCATGTGTAATATATTTGTGCTATAAAACTCCACATACTAATGACCTGGCCAAAAGAGTCTGTTTCTCACACTGTCTTACTGCCCTTTCACTCACAGGAAGGAGGAAATCATCCAAGGCCAGTGTCACACTAAAAGATCGGGGCTCTGGGTGCATTACAATCAATGGCAGAGACTATGTGCAGTATTTCCCCATTCTGCAGAACAGGTGTGTGTGTTTGTGTGTGTGTTTGTGTGTGTGTTTGTGTGTGTGTTTGTGTGTGTGTGTGTGTGTTTGTGTGTGTGTGTGTGTGTGTGTGTGCATCTTTGCAAAGATTGGTACTGTAACACAGGGTTAGGCACATGAGCTGGACATGAATTTTGTGGCTTAATGGATAAAGGCTCTGAGTTACTAATCGAAAGGTCATAGCAGTGAATACTGTTATAGCTTCTATTATGCAACATGTACAAATATATTACAGTTTGTACAGTATAGCAAGTAGAAGCAAGCAAATAAAACCAAGCCTGTCTTATGCAGTTATTATAAAATAATTCTTCAGTATAGGCTCACACAGTACCACTATG
The DNA here is from genome assembly GCA_013621035.1 of Clarias magur. NCBI lineage: Eukaryota > Metazoa > Chordata > Actinopteri > Siluriformes > Clariidae > Clarias > Clarias magur. The sequence continues at coordinate 547,335 of QNUK01000309.1, read as the reverse complement.
TGGTTGATTATTTGTTCTATTAAATAAGGCACTGTTGTGTCCTTATAAGTTATTATTTAACGTGCACAATAATGTCATTGTAAATTGTAATAAAAGGTTAAGGAATTGTCCTGATTTTAAACTCAGGTCTGTTCTGGCCTTTGCTCTCTTTAGAATGCCAAAGCCTTTAAAAGAAAATATTCACACACAGCAGTTTTCCCCTCACTATGCTATTGTATTTTTCTTTTTGTAAGTCTTGGAGGAAGCTTAATTACACAGCTGAGTGAGTAGTGGACCTGCTCTTATCACCCAGTCCTAACCCTTTTGAAGAGGACGGGTGAGGGCTTCTTGGTTTTGACGACTCCGAAAGCACTCGGTGTATAAGTGCATGTGTTCATGGATCATATCAGTGACACCGTATATTTTAATGCAAGAATGGCGACGAGGGTCTCAGCCGCAGTCCTGGCAATCTAGTCTTCAAGATTTTTCCCTGTCCACCAGCAAACAGAAAAACATTCGGAGTACAGTTGAGAACCACTGATAAAGTGCAGATCGAAAGGAAATCGAAAGAATGTTAGAATTATGTGCAGGAAACTGGTTCACTGATAAAAGCATCCATGACATTAGGACTTTTAGTGTTGCAAGTCAACTCTGCCATTAAAGAAAGATGGGAAAATTTTGTAAGATATCTTACTGCCTTGACAGAGAACCAGGGTTACACACACAACCTTAGAACCTAGAAGCTTTGGCAACGAAGTGAAGTGTAACCAAATACAAATAAGGTATGCGGATTGCACCAATAGCATTGTTCCAAATGCACATATGCATAAAGGGTGCACAGGGTTTTTTTTTTTTTTTTTTTTTTTTTAAGACCACTTGCCAGGGTGATTTGGGAATTTCAAATCCCCCATGATGCCTTCCTCAAAGCTAAACTGGCAATGCTTTCTGGGAGGTAGGGATATAAAATTCTCTCTTTAATGTCTCCTGAGTTTGACAAGAGACAGTTGTTGGGTTGGGTGTGAAGAAGAGGGGAGATTGCACTGTACTACAAGTGATTATTTTACAAATTAAAAAAGTGACAAATTATACTGAAAACTCTTTCCTAGACTATCCTGTGTATACCGGAGTTTCTACCACTGTTTTTTTCCTGGGTTTCCCAGACACTGTGGTAGTGTTGATTTTTATGTAAAAAAAAAAAAAAAACTTGTATGCTGATCCTGCTTTCATCGTCTAGTGAGATTAAATTAGTCTCCTTTATAACGAACACCAAAACACAACATTCTAACATTCTTTATGGTTCCTTTTATTTTTTGACAGTTTTTCTAGAGAGACAGTATTGCATGACTGACTATATTTATCATTTGTCCCTTTTAGAGAGCAGTTAATGTTCCCTCTACACTTTGTGGACATGCTGGGGAGGTTTGATGTGGGGGCCAGTGTGGAGGGCGGCGGTCACTCATCCCAGGCCGGCGCTCTCAGGCTGGCCATCTCACGAGCGCTGCTCGCTTTTGTTTCAAATGGAGATGTGGAGAACATGAGGCAAGGTGAGAGAGGGAGAGAAAGGGAGACACATACACTCTGCTCATTTCTCTTTAGGTACTGTTTGGTACACTTTTCCTGCTACAAGTTTCAGGATCCTGAAGATTTTAATTTGACTTTCTGTTTGCTTGTGCATTAATACACCTCATTGTACGTCAAGAAATTGGTTTCATTATTCAATGATAGAAGTCTGGCTTATGTACTGTTCTAGAGGAATTACAATTGTTTATTGAGAGTTTTCTACTAACTGTCGGTAACAAATATTTTAATGTTTAGCACATGTCTAATATATAATTCTGATTTATAATAATGATATTTCTATACAACCACTAAGGTGGTAGTTTTCAATTTGAGAGGTAGCTTGTGACAGCGACTAAGATCTATTATAAGGAAAAGTTAATGGTACTTTTTTATGATCCTTTGAAGTGCCACTCTACTGTGATAAAAATGCATACTATATTTGGGGTGAAATTTTACAAGAGGTGTTAAAGTAAAATCGGGACTCTTATGAGCAGATGAATGAAGGCGTAAAAAAACAATTGATGTTTATAGAAGACAGTACAGTATGGTGATAAGACTCTAAGCTGCAGTAAAACATTTGTATGGTGCAAACCTTTCAAACAAGATTGCGAATGACGATCTCGTCGGAGCCCACTGCAGTCGTTTCTGTGAACATACAGCAAGTCAAACGCTTGTTCCTTGAAAAGCAATATATAACTTGATGCCAACTTGCAGAAGAGAGGCATCTGTATGTGGGAGCTGAACCCACAATCATTCACAAACACCACTTGCACCTTGCAGGATCCTTGAGTGGGAATTATTGCCACGCCCCTGTACAGTCCTGACCTCACTGCAAGAGATTTAAACATGTTTGGGTAATTAAAGGAGTCCCTGGGAGATGTTCCAGACGTGAAGCAGGCAATCCGGTCATCGCTCCGGAATACTGAAAAAAAGTACTAGTGAAACTCTGGGATAAATGCATTAGTGTAGCAGGGGATTATATAGAGAAATAAAGGGAGTTTTTAACTCTCATAACTTTTATTTTGCGCAATCAAAAGCCCAGGTTTGACTTGAACTCCCCACATGAATCCTACCAGCCAGGGGTGGTCCTGCTCCAACCTGCCCCCTAGTGGCTACAGCATTTAATAGAAGCACACAAGTCACTTGCCCACAACCATGCTGAACACTTGCCTGATACAACTACTCATTCTAACGATCACTTTTTTAAAATCACATTAAACTATTAAAGATAAAGAGCCTAGAATAGAATCGCTTCTCGTGATACACAGAGACATGGTGTATAGTCAATCTTTGTGCTATATACATGGGCCAATAAAAAACTTCCTAACTTAATATCTTTCAAATGTGTTGCTTCTAGCTGGTCTACTGACGTCCGACCCCAGAATCAAAGAGAGACAGAAGCCTGGCCAGGCTGGAGCACGCAAAAAATTCACCTGGAAAAAGCGCTAACCGGAAGCAGGCAGACACTCCGGATCCAACATCAACAGCTGTCACATATTTAATCACAAACATTTGTGTCCGTGTTTATGAGGCTTCATGGAACTAAAACCTAGTGAATGGATCTCTTGCAGTCTGCATTGTTTGTATAAAGCAATCGTGTATATTGGATAAAATAAATAAATAAATAACATCTACAGTTCACTTTGCTGACAAATTAAAACATTTATTTGCACTTAAAATACGTTTGAAAACTGATTTCACTTAAATCCATGCTTATAGGGATTGTGTGAATGAACAAATTATTTACACAGTAGCCAGCAATTATTGCAAGAGTATTTCACGTAATTTCTGTTCTTGGTGTTAACAACATTAAAGGTTATTTGACTCTTAACTGATAAATGTTAAGATTCGTTCATTATGTTGGTTCCCCATAGTTCTGGAGTTGAGTATAAAAGTTAAGTAATGTTCAGCTTCCTTAAAGAGACATCCAGAGCTCTTCAGTAAGGAACAAAGCACTTGGTGACTTGCTATTAGAAAATTAAAGAAATAATAGAAAATGAATGATCATTGAATAATCAATGAATGATCGGTACAATGCAGAACAAGATGAAGCAGAGCTACATTGAAGTAGATTTTTTCGCTTAATCACAAACTTTTTAACATTTCATTTTCATGCAGAAGTGTACATACACTCATCATGAACCTGCAAAATCGGGGTCTTAATTATTTATTTGAACTGGTCTTTTTCTGACGAGGAATCTTTTAATAGAAGCAAATCCCAAGCGTAAGGTAGTAAGGTGGCTTTAAAGAAAGCCTGCCAAACCTCCACAATAGGTGTCGTTCTCACATGACACAACAAAACAAAAAAGTCACACAAGCATGAGGTTTGTACTTTGAAGTACAAATTTAATACAATCCAGATCAGATCATGGAAGCCTGAGATGAGGGGTGCCAAGTCCCCAGCACAACATAAACCCTGTACTAAAAAATTTAAAAAGACCTCCTAACCCGTCTCACACTGTACTTTCTAATTTGCAGTACAGTATACACTTTAACACTTGAGATCATGTTGCAGCAGTGCAATGTAATGCAAAAAAATTATAATCAAGCTGATACTGGTCAAGAGCTTCACTAGGAAATCAGAATGGAAATAAACTGTGATAAGTCTGACTTGGCTTGGATGTTAGTACCAGATGGACTGTTTTGAGGATTTCTTAAATTGCTGATCTCCAGGGAATTTCACACACGTAGTGAGCTCCAGAATAAAACTGCGTTTCTACCATATTTCTGTAGAAACAAAAACATGTCTCTGATGGCTTTCTAAAAAGATTATTACTCTTAAATGTACGTTCTTGTCATTATTAAAAGAAAGCCTTCAAATTATATTATATGGGTATTATAATAAATTTACGCTTAAAGGATCCCATTGTGACCAGCTGCATTTACACAAACATTTCTGATCTTTAAGGCATATAACACCTGAGCCTGATTTGAATCTGGCTGTTGTTGTCAACTGTAACCTAGTAGTTTTTGAATGTTGCATATGTTTTTAAGTTAGCTTGTTTCCAGAGCAAAGTGAAAAAAGAGCACGGAATAGATATAAATATTTATATCTATTATGGCATATAACAGATATATGTGCTATTCAGTTGAATTGCGCACTAAATAAATAATGTTATTAAGTTACATGCCTAATGGGAGTAAAGACATATTATAAGGGGTGCACTAATATAACTCTTGCAGAAGAAAATAATGTCCAAACAATGATTTTATAGCATATTAATCCCCTCTAGATCAGTTAATCATGAATTCAACAGCTCTGGGGAGTAAAAGAGTTAGATTAACTGTACATGGCACAGCATTTAACACAAATCAGCAGTCCTTCCAGATCTCCTTTGTGCCAACAAGAGAGTGCTTTACATTTGTTTCCTGTAGAGTAAAACTAATTTATTCATCCATACTGCTTATCCTGTGTAGAGTTGCAGGGGGTCTGACCCGAAACTCTGGGTACAAAGCAAGGGAAGCCCTGGATGCTGTGTAAACCCATTGCAAGGCACACACATGCACACACATACAAGAGCACACTATAGGCCATTCGGAAGCACCAATTTGCATGTCTTTGGACTGTGGGGGAAACCAGAGAACACAGAGGAAAACGACAAAGAGAAAATGCAAATTCCAAGCAAACAGACTGGAGGCTAGACTAGAACCCCCAACCCTGGAGGTTCAATGCAATCATGCTAACCACTGTGCCACCATGCCCACTGGAAATAAAATGATCAATGCTTTTTCAGACTAATAGTGATGGGAATTCTATTTCTTTAACAGAATCACATCATTTGTGTGTTTGTGTGTGTTTCGTGATTCTTTTTCATTATGTGTTATTATGTAAAACCTTATTTTACTCTCTAATCAGCAACATAACGTTACCTTGCATTGCTTTTGACAATACCAATAAGAAAGCATGCATTCATTTTATTGTGCATGTTGTCTGCGTTTTCAATAATGGCATTCATTTCCATTTGTCCTGATCTCCTCCTCTAATACACATGATCAGTTCTACTGTAAATCGTGATTCTTTTGATAATTAAAAAATATAGATTTTTATGTTTATAATGATCACCTGTTTGATCTGCCAGTGACCAGAATTGGTTTTCAGTTTGATTGCTCATGACTGGCTGATCAGCCTGAGATCCTGTACAACCGATTTTGTACTGAGCGCAGAAGCTTCCAAGTGCCGCAATAGAAACAGATTTTTATGGTGTTACATTATCACAAAATGCGCTTGGTCTGCCTTTTTCTCCAAACTCTGTGAGTAAATTAGTCTCCACTCTTACACTAGTCTCAAAACGCTGCAATCACAAATTATTTGAAAATTGCGTGCGATAGAAGCACATCATGCTCGCATGTTCACACTCAACCCACGCACTCACTTTGGAGGCATTTGAGGCAGTAAAATGTCACAGATTCTTTATAATCCTATAAATGGCGCACTCTGTACTATTTACACATTTCCATCCTGTGTTGTATTAATAATTGTGGAGTACAGTATAACAGATATGTGCTATTCAGTTGAATGCCACACATTTGTATTTGAAGTAATTTGGTATTGTTTAAATGCTGCATTAGGTTTTAATTGAGAAAAATAATGTTATAAGGGCTACATTAAATTAATGAAATATCGATGCGGGATGTTTAGAAAATCGTGATACTTATAGAATCGGCACCAAGGTATCGTGATAACAGCATATCGGGAGGTGACTGGTGATTCCCATCCCTAATGACTACAGTATGAATTATAGTGTAAGGGTAACTGAATTGCCTTTTCTTTGGGGGGGAGGGAGGACCACTCGTATATACGATTCGGCTCTGAGTCAGTTCAGAGACTCGACACATCCGTGTTTTGGGCACAGCGACTGTTTTACTGCTGAATCAGGCGTGTTAGAGCTGAGAAGAGATTTAAAATAAAACATAAATTAATAAGAACGCAGAAAAGGTTAGGGGTATCTTGGTGTTAGAACTAGTTTTTTTTCCCCGGTAAGAATGTAGGTAACGGACCCGGCGCGTGCACGCGTCCTCTTTTCCTCGCGCTGCAGCCTGAAAGCACGCGCGTGTCTGTAAAGGAATAACCGGTGGCAGAAATGTCTCGCGCGTCTCTTCGGTTTTCACGTGTACAGTATGTTAAAACGGCACGACGGAAACAACGCGCTGTCTGACGCCGAGCCTGCACTAGCCGCCTGTCGCTTTGTTAGAACGTGAGGGGAACCAAATGCAAGCCGAAGACTCTCATTTCCAGATCACGTCACGCGCGAGCCGACACAGGTCAGCATTAATGCTAAAATTGTACACATTTATGTGTAACACATAATACTCTGATATAAAATATGTAAAACTAGCACACCGAGACCGTGTGTATAGTCATTTTGACACACTGTTTACACTGCAGTAGTGCGGTTTTGTTCCAGGTTCTAGGCTTCGCTTGTTTTCAAATCTCGCGAGACTTAGAAACACCACAAACGGTCATAATACAGCTTAAAACGTTTACTTTATTGATACGTCTCGTTCAGTTTACTTACTGTACATTTGTACAAATGAGTTTGTCTAATTCAATATTTTTTTCTGAGACTGAGGTGTGCTACTTGCCACAGCCTCGAGCTATTCAGCACTATTTTTGGAGATTTTCTCTCTCTCACCCTGAGAGCTCTTGTTGCCATGGAGCTGCTCTCCAGTTTCCTTGGCAGCCAGAGACAGGAATTCAACACCTTCATTCCTTCATGGCACAAAACCGTCTTATTTATTTTTGTCTCTGTTTCTGTTCCTCTCCCCTTTGTGATTTCAGAGCTCAAACTCTTCTTCTGAAGAGGACTCTGTGTTCTCCGATCATCCCTCATGATGCGGGTGTGGATCAGCGTTATCACAGAAAGCCCACATTGCATCGGTTATGGAACAAGCCACCGTCATGGTATGATCGTACAACATACTGTACATCATAGAAGTATGTTCATTGTATGTGTATGGAGGCGGCATGGTGGCTCAGTGGTTAGAACTGTTGCCTTGCACCTCCCGGGTCAGGGTTCGATTTCCGCCACAGGTTTGTGTGTATGGCGTTTGCATGTTCACCCTGTTCTTGGTGGGTTTCCTTTGGGTACTCTGGTTTTCTCCCACAGTCCAAAGACATGCATGATATGTAGATGAAGTGGTAAGTGAGTGTATATGTTTGTCAGCCTACGCAAAACATGGAGAGCACCTTTTTTTTGCTTCTGGTAGCCGTAAACAAACTTCTGACAGATTTTTAGTTCACAAGTCATCTTGGCAGAATTGATAATGTTCAGGTAAATTTGTTGACTTCCTGGCACAATCCTGTTTGCCTACTTTATCCATTCAGCAACTCGTTTTGATGTGCATTTGGGTTCGTTGTCCAGTTGGAACCCTGAATTCTGTCCAAGTTTTAAAGATTTATGGTTTAAGGTTATGTTGAAAAATTCTGAAAAAAGTTCTTCTTTGTAATTTCATCCATTTTGTGCAATATGTACGAGGTCTACTGGCAGCAAAACAATTCAAGAGCATGATGCCATCACAACCATGCTTCACAGCTGGTACAGTGTTCTTGGGGTTGAATGCATTTTGCTGCAACAACTGGTTTAGCTGTTCCAGGCCAAACTCAGAAATTGAATAAGAATTCTTTCTTTGTCAGTTGTAATTATTTGTACTTTAGCATTGGCAGAATCAGAAAATTTTCCTTACTACAACACACCTTTGTCATAATGCCTTTACATTTTTAAATTCCAAGCGATGTTTGTTGTTGGTGTGCGCATGTTAATCAGTAGTACCTTCTCCCTAAACTTCAAACTGCTCTCTTCTCATCTAGATGCAAAACGATGGAAATCGTAGGCAAGGAGAAGAAAGCTGACTGGATTGAAGTTGCGCCTGATTTCCTACTATCTTCACCATCATGATGGTCTGCAACATCAGTTCAGGATGTGGTCTACCAGAGCATCACACACTCAAATATGTAACAAATGTCACTGGGCTTCAGGAAACCACAAACTCCACTTTACCCATGAGCCTGAAGGTCGTTCTGTCTGTTATAATGGTAGTTATCATCGCCATCGGTTTTCTTGGGAATGCCATCGTCTGCCTCATAGTTTATCAAAAGCCGGCAATGCGTTCTGCCATCAATCTCTTACTAGCCACGCTGGCGTTCAGCGACATCATGCTCTCACTATTCTGCATGCCTGTGACTGCTGTTACGGTGGTGTCCGATGAATGGCGGTTTGGAGCAGACTTTTGCCGCATCACGCTCGTGCTCTATTGGCTCTTCGTTCTGGAAGGTGTGTCCATCCTGCTGATCATCAGCGTGGACCGCTTTCTTATCATCGTGCAGCGGCAGGACAAGTTGACGCCAAGTCGTGCTCGCCTGCTGATCGCCACCTCCTGGCTGCTCTGCTTTTGCTTGGCCTTGCCTGCTGCTGGCAGCGTGCCAACTCTTAAAGCTCCGCGCTGCATTTTGGGATACATAGAGTCCCCTAACCGGGGCTACACACTGCTGCTGGTCAATGCGGTCTTTTTCGTGCCTGTGAGCGTCATGCTCGTCTCCTATTTGCGCATCCTGAACACAGTGCGCCGAAACGCCTTGCGTGTCCACAACCACACTTTTCCCAGTCCTGAACATGGAGGGAAAGTAAGTTTGCCGGTTCTACGGCGTCCCCCACAACTCAGCGTAGACGTGAGCTTCAAGACCCGGGCCTTCACAACAATCCTTATCCTTTTCGTCGGCTTTGCTGTGTGCTGGCTGCCCCACACGGCACTCGGCCTCTTGGCTGCTTTCAATCAGAAGTTCTACACAAGTAACGAATTTTACGCAGCAAGTGTTGGAGCACTGTGGCTCAGCTACATGAAGGCAGTGTTTAACCCTGTGGTGTACTGCTGGAGGATCCGCAAGTTCCGCGAGGCCTGTGACGAATTTGTGCCCAGGAGCTTTAGGCTGCCCAGACTGAGGGCACGCGGCGGGCCCAGGGTTCGCCCCTGCAGCATTTACGTCTGCGCTGAGAGCCAGTCAGCCATGTGATACTTTGCTAAACATGATGTTACTTAAGACTTTTATATCTTCAGTAACCTCTTTATTTTCGACAAGGTAACTGAGGATCTGGATCCTATTACTGGAACACTGTGTGGAAAATGGTAATGCATCAAGGATGGGACATTGCAGTGCACCCTATGCACCCATATTGAAACGCTCATTATAAAATACCTAGGGGCAATTCATCTTAGCCTGTCCATCTACAACGTGTTGTTAAGACAGTAAAGAAAATCACACACAGGAAGAACACCATCCAAACAGAAGCTGAACTCAGGATTGAACCGGGCAACCTGGAGCAGTGAGGTGTTACACACAAACAGATTTTATAAGCCAGATGTTACACAATAAGCTGTTCACTTTAAAAAAAAAAAAAAACTAAACTAAGCTGCTAAAAATGTACTGACCAGGTTTGACTTATTCAAAAGCATCACGGTACAAACACGTCCTGCTTTTCATTCTTTTTGAATATTTTAAAATCTGGTAAACTTTTAAATCTGGACTTTTTTTTTCAGTTTTGAATATTTATACCAAACTTACAGATGGACAATATTACAAGAATATCCTACTGAGATACTTGAAAATGTAACCATGACATTTCATTTTTAGAATTTGATAAATCGTTGATAAATAATTTTATGATGAGCACATTCAAAACAATGGAGCCATTTTATAAAATTCTAAGGGTTAAGTGCAAAATAACAACTGTTTAAAAATGTATGTATACTATCAATATTTTGAGAGTATGTTACAAGTCTAAAGGTTTACATAATCCCTTTTTTAAGGGTGATATATTTTCTCATTATACAGAATTATACTATTAAGTATATATTTAGAAAAAAAACACACACACACTGTCTGGCCAAAAGAAGGTCACCATTTCGGAAGGGTCAAATTATTGGGCTGTATCAAGTAAAGATGACAACTTTAGATTTTGAAATGACTGGAACTGGGTTATGAACCCTTAAAAAAGTATTAGAACCTGGTAGGATAGAGCTGAATCACTAAACCTTGTGGAGTAAATATGGTTAGAAAAAAAACATGGATCAGTTCAATTCAGTTTTATTTTTATAGCACCTTTAACAATGGTCATTGTCTCAGAGTAGCTTTACACAATCAAAAGAAAATTATTGAAATGTAAAAGCCCCTGGAGGCAGTAATATGATCTAGGGTTGGTCTGGTCAAGTCAGCTGACAACCTGAATGTACTGAATGACCAGGTTATTCCATCTATGGAGTTTTTCTTCCCTGATGGCACTGGAAAAAGTGTGGTTGTGCGAGCATGAGGAATAATTTTCACATCTGAAACATGCTAAAGGTGATTTAATTAAATCTCCGAATGTGCAGGTTTTTTTTTGTTCAGGCAGTGTGTGTGTGTATATATATATATATATATATATATATATATATATATATATATATATATATATATATATATACATACATATATATATATACACATACATTATATATATATATATATATATATATATATATATATATATATATATACATACATACACATACATACATATACATATATATACATACACATACATACCAGCCAGCCACCGCAAGTTGAACTGGTTACAGGATCATTGGCACCCGAGGCTCATTTATGCCTGTAGGGAACAAAAATAGCCCCATTTGGCCGAGACCTGCTGAAAAGCCAATGTAGCTCAGCACTAATATACACACACAAACAGTATTCTGCAAAAGTCTTAGGTGCTGTATTATCTTTAGCACACGTTATATTATAATGTCTGTATTATAACATGCAAAAAAACCATTCACTATTTACAAACATACTTTAAATTAATAAATAACATTATAGAAGAATATTTGCATGCCTGTAAAGAAAGTAGCATATTGCACTCCGGACCAGTTTTCAGATGGGGAAAAAAACCTACTGTAGGCTCCTGTGATTTGCAAGAAAATAGAAAGGAGCAAGTGTGACAAACTCTCAAAAGATTCTTCAGTACGTTCTGTAAAACCTCCCAGATGTCAAAACTGCACAAATCTGTATCCAACACTACATATTTGTTTTTTTTTCAAGCAAAGAGTTTTCACCCCAACTATTGAGTGTTTATTTTTTATTATTTATTTACAAATTTTAAGGTATGTTTGGAAATAGTGAAGGTTTTATGCACTATAATACAGACATTTGATATTGTTTACATAATAATACAGACATGATAAACATATAACAATGTTTGTACTAAAGATTATATGGCAACTTTTGCATGGACATGTTAAAACTTAGTGCCCCCCATACACAAATAATATTTGTGTAAAAACAATAAAAATTAAGCCAAAAAAAGAAATTGCCCAGTTATCCCTTGTGCTGCCTGTGTAGTTCTGGCCCCACAAGATGTCTAACGCACATACATGTAGACCATTTTGCCTTTACCTAGGCCCAACAATACTAAGCCTCAGTGTGATAAGTGGCACTGCATAGCTTTATAGACGAGTTTTATTGACCTCTTGACCTCAATCTTTTTCCCGGGTGCACACACTGCCTATGTCAAGTCTGGCACAGCCTTTCGATATTTCTCTCTTTTGTTTTTGATTGCCATTTTCTTCAACAATACACCAAATTGGTTTGTTCATTTGTTTGGAATCAATATTTTGAAGACAAATTAAAGTTTTTTTTTTAAAATTATTATTATAATACTTAAATCCATTTACAACCCATAGTGATACAAACTTTGCCTTCAACTGTAAGATCAGAGATGGTACTTATTGAAGAACCGATGCTACACCTCAGGATTTTAACATACAGCGATTCCGATACAATAGTCTCTTATGTTCCAGATCTGACCCCACACACACGCACACTTGGATGGGTAGAGATGTATTTTGTATTTTGGCTTGCTAATTAAACTGAGCCTTAAACGACAGACTCCACTCAGCTCTAAAGGGGGGGAGAAAAAAAAAAAACAGCAAAAGACTTGAATATAAAGTACAGCCATCAAATTAGTACCAGAATGTATGAAAGCATCATAACAGTTGCACTATTAGCACATTTAATAGTTTCCCTCCTAAGGCTGCTCATGGACAAGCTTTACGTAGGTGTAAATAATTAGATAAAAGGTTGTATCCTGAAAGACGCAGAAATATTCAGCAGTAACATAAGCAGTCATGTTTATTAAAATGGACGTCTTTACATTTGTACATTCCAAAGACACGGCCATCGATTTACAAAGCGACAAACAATTATAAATACAGTATGTACACATGAGTAGATATGCATTTATAAAATACTCGAGCGGATAGAAAGATGCAGACGGATTCCGTCTGCAGTATTCAGGGACAGAGGGCTGTAGATATATGCACTCGTGATCAGAGAGACGAATTTAGATAGTTCGTTACATCTAAGACATCTTAAGTGTTGCATGATAAGATTCAAGGCCGGGTTTATCAAAAAAAAAAAAAAAAAAACCCAGCGTCGTCATAAAAGCTATTAATATCATCAGAAGCATATTTGTAACACTATAGTGCTTTTTGGAAAACCGGGCCCTGGATTATAGACATTGTCAAACAGTCGCACAAATTTGACATTAATGGACGTATGAAGATGTTTCCGTTTTCTTTGCTGTACACATTTTGTCTACTTGTCCATGCATAACATCTTTGTTTCCCCCCTTTTATTTTTTTTGTACAGTGAAATCTGCAAACGTTTACATCCAATAAAAGCTGAACTTGAACCGGTGCACAAGCAGGTGTCAGTGTGTCTCCATGAGCAGGTGTGTCTTTGGTTCCCACCCATGCATTGGTTTAGTATTGACATAGTAGGCAGTGGTTAGACTGTGCTTGAGATTGTAAACCGAGCCTTCGCCAGGGGCGTCGTCGTCCCGCTCTCACTCCCCAGTCTCCCATACTTTTTTCGAAAGCACCCATGCATTTCCCAATCGACAGGCATGTCACAAAATATAGCCAAAAACATACAAGTAGTTAGACTGCAAGTCATCATTTAGTTGCTGCATTCATTGTTATTCAATAAAAAAATAAAATAAATCAGTCACAGCTTAGCGTCATGTCTCAAACGAAGGACCTGATGAAAAATGTGTCTGTGCAAGTCGTCTGGTGGTAAAATAAAAATAAATAAATAAAAATTGGGCGGTCATTATGTTGCATGTGTTTTGAAGGAAGCGGGTCAAGGGAAAGCTGACTAGTGGATGCGGACTGGCATTGAGAGAAAGCATTTTGATCTTTGAATCCGTTTTCCTCCTACATATTACTGAGGAACAGTGGATTCAGAACAAGATAAGTGAAAGTTTAAGAAATTACAAACGTTCTCGATTTGTGCTTGATTTTGTTGCTTAGTGTGGATGTAAATGAACATGAGCACGCTTTTAGAAATGAAACATGATCCAAACTGATGCAAAAAGAGGCACATCATTTTAAAGGTTGCCAGAAGTCTGGTTGAGACTAGAGCCGAGTATTGGACAAGAATCCAATGGAAGGGAACAAAAAGTCAGGTGGGCGTCAGGACGTCTTTTTTACCTTCATAATGGCAGTAGGACAAAGAAAGCTCAAACTGATTAAACGTGACATGTTTACAGTATTGATTTGTTAGAATCCAAACTGCCTGGTCAGGGTTGGGGTGATTCCCCTCCGCTCTAATATCTACGAGGGAGAGTCAATCTGCACTCTGGCTGTAGAATTTATTGTAAATAATTAATCTGTCGACAAGCTTTTGTATATTTTACACTGAGCTGCGAGCCACGAATGCAGCACCGTCTTCACTTCATCAGAAGTGAATCTTCCATCCTCGTAGTGCTGCTTTCAAAAGACTAAACTGGTAAAAGATTAAAATGTAAGCATTTTATTTTTTCTTGGTTGGAGATTGAGGAGGTTTCCGTTCCATACTCTGCCGCTTATGATAATTCTTTTTAAGAAATTTTTACCTTCCTTAGAATATCGATATCCAAACACTCGGCACCATCAAAAAAAATCAGTGTTCGCTGCCCTTCTTTTGTTCAAATCACGTAACTAGGGTATTCATTTTTGCTCGCACTGTGAGTTGATGTAACACGTTCACACCTGCACAGCACCGACTGTGGGAGTGACGAGGGAGCTTTGAATGGAAAATGCTGATAAGACAGCGAACAAAATTTTTAATACAACTTGAGTGCGGATAATTTTTTGACTCGCCTTCGTACATATAAGTAATGTAGGTTATGCATGTTTATAATTCGCTTTCATCCAAATTATAACTGAAATTTAAATATTTAATTAGATTTTTTTTATTTGGACAGACCTACCTTGTTTTCCTGTCCAGGCAGATGTTAAGAACAACTTTGTTGCTTTGTAGATGCAAACAAAAAGCAAATCTGATGCTTATCCATGACATATAACTTCTGAGTGCTTGATCTTGTCAGATACAATGACGTTAATAGTAAGTGATATGCTATTTGAACAGAAAGTTCAAGTTGTTAGACGAACAACAAAACTGAATACCAATAAAACGTTTTGTTAGTGTTATAATGTTATAACAATACTCACTGTATCTGCTCTTTTTAAGCCATACCTTTTTTTACTGGATTCTACTTTTCTTAAAAACAACAACAAAAAAAAAAAACAGAACAACTGATTAAACACACCTTGTTGTATAAATGCAAGAAGTGGGAGGCGAGGAACATGAATAAATAGCATCTCATTATTTCATAAATTTCTCAGATTCTTCCCTCTCTCTCACAAACACACTCAAATGAAAATTCAATCTTTGTCTCAAGCCACGCCCATCCTTTAACTCATCTCTGTAGACTCCAGTGCTCCGAGCGTTCTTGTTCTAGATGTGCGACGACGTGTGCGCGCTCATCTCCCCGTGCCCGTCTCCACCCAGGTGCCCACAGCTGTGTAGGCCCTGGCCCAGCACATGCCCCCTGAAGTACGCTCCACTTCCTGCAACGTTCATGTGTGATTGCTGGTATAGTCGTGGTCTTTTTGTCGTTTTGTGGGTGAGCCCTTAAGCTTCTGTGTGGCACAGTGTGTGTGGACAGGCGTGCCACCAGGGAGGCACACGCAGTCTGGCTCGGTGAATGTGTTGTGGCACAGGCGGCATCCCTTTTTTTCGGACACTACGATCGGACCTCCTCGATACTTGAGCTGAACAGAACGAACGATCAGGAATTATTCGTAAGACCAATTCATGATTAATTCCACATTTATAGTATGTACAGCATACACAGGAGAGCATAATAAAGAGGTGCAAACACTGCTAGGAAAGACGTAAAGGAAAAGCTTACAGTTTTTATGATCACACTCTCCGATAATATTAATAGATTTGTGTATTTAACTGAAATAAACAACCTTTTAAACTTGATACTGTAATCTGAAGATTTACAAAAATGCAATAACTTGCACCAGTTACATCTAAAGCTGAAGCCAGTTTGCTCAAGGTGTACAATATTGACTGAATATAGATGTATATTTACAAACTCATGAGTAGGAAACTAACAGGAACTTCAGGAACAACACGTCTTGTGTCTTATGAATAAATTAGTTTTTATGAAGCGTAATTCATAACCTGGATCAGCATTATCTGAACTTATCAACTTAAACATAGAGTCTCCAAGTTCAATTAATCTATAACTTCTGCTGAAGAGAAACGTAAAAAAAAAAAAAGAAAAAAGAAAAAAAGATAAAGCTAATGTAAAATATTAATATATATATAGATAGTATGAAACGCAATGTTTATTTTAGTTCATCCGGGTGCCCATGTTTACAATACAAACAGCTTAAAACACCCCTGTGTACTGTCTACAGTATAAACTTACCCTGTCGTGGTGCAGCTGCAGGTTTTCAGCTCGTGCGAGCCCGAGCGCGATCTGGGAGGTGTGGCGAGCATGCATGCTGGCCCTCACAGCCCCGCACAGGAATGGGCGGAGCAAAGGTAAAGACCACGCTTCAGGGAGAAGTTCCAAAACCTTTGGGGCATCAAAAACCTCAGCGTTGCGGTTCAGCAAGTCGACAGCCTCGACAGTCCGCGGCCCTCCGGGCACGTCTGGGTCCAAGTACACACGCAACAGTTGATGGAAAATTTCCCCACGGTTTCTGTGATCGGATGCCCATGTGCAGTATTGCTGTGCAGCGCCAGAGTCCTTCAGTTGGTGCACTAAGATATGTAGTGCCTTATCGTGCTCCTCCAGCTTACCGTGTAGTGTCGCTCTCTCCATTAACAGCAGCTCTGAATCCTGCAGTTTACCTGAAGAAAAACAAAGTGTGTTTAAGTGTTCCCGCAACACATAATGTGATCTGCATCATGTATCTGCTTTACTTTACGTCCTGGGAGAACTTTATTAGAGATGGGAAAAAATTGTTTCAGTTATGAATCGCGATTCTTTTGTGTGCCGATTCGTTTCCGCCACACTCCAAAATCTATTTTTAAAATATTGATTACATTTCTACTAGGGATGACCGGTTGATCAGCCAGTGACCGGAATTGAGATCAGCCATGACCGATCACATTGGATATAAGCAGTTCTGTGCCGAGTGTTCAAGCTTCTGAGTGGTGCAACAGAAACGCATTTTTTATCGCGTTACATTTATTCGGATTGGCCATTTTTTCTTCAAACTCCCACTCATTACACACATTTCTCGAAACACCACATGCGGCAATGAGTCTTCAAACGCGTGCATTAGAAGCCGTGCAATATGCGCGCGGCCACATATTCACGATTGCTCAGGACGTGCTAAAATGTTTTGTAGGCATGATATGATGTTTCTTACAAAATCCTACAGTTGGTACACACTGAAGTATTCTCACATTGGCATCCTATGTGGTAGGAGCAAATTATTTGCCAATAATAATATTTAAAAATAATAACTATGGTGGATGACAGATATGTGCTGCTCGATAAAAATTCTGCTTTTTATTTAACTTACATTAGTGTTAAACTCTTATAAATGCTGCCCTTGGTTTTGAAGTGGAAAAATAATGCTATAAGTGATTGAACTGCATTGAATTACTATTATTATGTTCAATTCAGTTGTGAAGCTGTTAAATAATGCTAAGATATAAAACCTTTGACTTATAACGCAACTTTTTAAAGGTTCAACATCTTAAAAATGTAACAAAACCTAAAAGTAACATCAAATTGGGATATTTATAAAATCATGATACAGAATTTAAATATTAATTGAACCAGCACCAAGGTATCATTATAATATTGTATCTTGGGGGTTTAACAACAATAACATATAAGAGCAAGTGCATTAATTATAAACCCAAGAACAACTCCTGACCATTCAGATTATACAATTTAACAGCATTGTGTATAATTATTTATTTATAATGATTTATTTCCACCTTCATATTCTTACCCAGTAGCAGCTGGACTCTGTACAGGTTGGACTCTCTGAGCAATCTCTGCAGTTTCTGTCGGGCTGAAGAGAGCTGCTCTTCTGTGGTCAAGGTTCGGGAGATGAGAGCGAGGACTCGGTCGGCATACAGCACAGCTAGGTGTGTGTGGTACTTCTCTTTCTGCACGCAAGCATGCATGCAACAATAAAGCAGAGCAAAAAAACAATGTTTTTTAAAATTAGTTAAAAAAAAAAACAACAGAGCAGGTGGGAATAGTGCTGCACGGTACAGATGCACTAAAAGTACCATGTTACTAAAATCTTTAAATAACCGATATTTTAAATGTGCATGTGGCTATATGGTCTGTCTATATAAAAGTCTATAAAACAGCGAGCCCTTTATATTGAGACATTCGGTGCACATTCGAGATTCTTTCTTCAATTTCTTATAAAATAAATACACTAAAAGGAGAAGGTGTGTATTTCTTACTCTTGAGTGAACAGAGAATAAAGTAAAACTGAATATATTTGACATTTTCTCCTGTTAAACCTGTTGAATCTAATTTCTCAGGAACATGGATCACTTGCTCTTTAAAGTAATGGAGTCGTTTAGGGAGCTTCTAAAAAGTCACTGAACTATGTTAGATTATACAAAGATCATTGTCTAATTCCCACAATAATACACACACTGCGAGGTTCAAAATACAGTATGAATACAGGATTTATTTACTTTCTATAACATACATTCTGTACATACTTTTTCTCATTTGAAAGCAGTTCACAGCAGTTGAAAGCTAGATTAAATAAAAAGAAACTCCAACCTGTAACCTCCTCTCTAGAACCAAGTGTTCCAGGTACAGAAGCAGGGCCTTGTTGTGCTTCTGTAGGTTCGTGATCACTTCGTCAGGATTCGGCTGCCTGGTTTGCTCTTTAGAAACAGCTCTCTTCGTGAATATCCGCACTCCAAGCTATTACAAATGTGAAGAAGGAAAAAATTTACTTTAAAAAATGCCATGCCAGTTTCACTAAATGATATTGACAAACTTATGCTGATTTTATCATTCAGTAATTCATTGAAGCTGAAAACTATGCCGACCTTTATTCATGGCCTACAGCTGTTTTTGCAGCTGTGTTCATTAAAGAAAATGGCTCCTCTTTAACTCTCTGTTAGAGCAGGTTTAGAAATGTTATAAAACCATTTCTACAACATTTTGGTGAAATATACACAGTTAGTGCCTCAGACAGCAGTGAGTGGTTTGTACAAGAGGACAGCAGTAAGACAACAGTAAGTAAATGCTAGTAAGCGCATTTAGGTTTACTAGTTCAGTAGTAATTACTCAAACACTTTATGTAGCACAGTGCATCACCTGATGCAGAAGAGACCTTTACTAATAAATAGTGATAAATCAATTCCATTTTAGTTAGATAAGGTTACAGAGCAGCAATCTCGTCTGGGTTCCTCAACTCCAGCTATATGCAGTAGCCCAGATACTGACCTACATTATGGATGTTATGCTTACATTCACAAAATGTATTATCATTATTTTGCAATACCTTGTCTTGCACTTTATTTCCGATTATTACTTTGAACTGGTCAGCTTTAACTGTACCCACTGTTTTGTGTATTGTCCTGCACTTCGAGCATAAGTTTGACCCCGTGCATGTTACGTAGTTCAGGGCTTTTCGTATACTTTCTAGTTTTGTGTAGTCGTGTGCAGTTCTGTGTTGTTTAATGAGTCACCATAGTCAAGGGGGAGTGTTGTATTGTTTCAGTATGTACTGTACTTGCTGCATATAGTTGAAATGATGACTTGACTCGCACACTTTGATCAACAAATCTCCACAAACTTTTCAGTGTTGTTGCACCCATTCTCAAAAGATGTTATGTGATCATCACTGCACGACACCAGTACAATCACGTACCTTTCGTAGAAGAACCAGCTGTTTGCAGTCATCACCTTATGTTCCTCTCTTATTCAGACACACACTATTAAAAACTTTGCAAGGCTTAATTTACATCTGGTATACTTTTAAGAGCTAGTACTTTCAAATTCTACAGTCATTTTAGATTCGATTGATCTTCATTACAAACAAAGAAGGTCACTGTGAACTGATACAAGTGGTGATGCATTGATCATCCACCAATTTGTAACGGTCGTTTCATAAAGATTGAAAATAGCTTCCTGGCACAATTATATTGATGGACCCAGAAGAGCAATTACTTTAAAATTCCACAATAAAATGAAAACTTCCCTGCAGGGATAGAGAAGATCATTGTGAACGGATACATGTGTGTTTTATTTTATCAGAAAGATAAAATTACATATTAATATGTCGGCCTTAGAGACTTTCTCTATGATAGTAAACATCTGCACTTAAAAACAAAAAATTTATAATAAGTTGGTGATAGTTTTTTTATGTGGCTTCATAGTCTATATCATCACTTAAAACTTGATTTTGCACATGTTTAAATTATAAAACCATTATGCCTGAATACTCATCGATACCATAAACTGTTGTGTATTGGTTTTGTTGCTTTGTTGCTTTCTTTTTAGAAAGTTAATTTGCTATGCTTGTGGAAGAGCTCAAAGATGCTCACCTTTGAAGTTAGTTGGACAAACAATTATGCGCAAACAATTATGCATGTTCCATGAGTGGTGTGAAAAACTAAATGATGTCTAAATTCTAAATAAAAGATTTTTTTTCATGAACATCTGACTCCTGTTTAGGCCACATACAGAACCTGTTGTTTAATTTTTTTTTTTTTAAATTTTCATAATAAAAAGAGTAACCTACTAAGTATTAACAATCAGGAACATCACAAAATTGTGATTTAGGATAGTTTGTTTCCTGCGGTTTTGATCTCACGAGATTTTAGTAGGGTGCTTGTATTGTAGAAAGAGGCTGAGGAAGTTCCTCCTCTTGTTTATTTTTCTCGCAAAGCACAGTTTTCAGTCATTAATCATAAAATATGTCATTGCGTCTCATCTGTAAGTGGTCCGGCATGGCACATTAGACTGGTATCTGATGTTGGTAATGGAATATTTTTTGTGAATACAATATTGTAAATGAGCACGGGATGGGACCAATAGCCACATCCTACTGATGACCATATTGACTGATTTTTCTTACCTTCTGGTCCTTCTGTAAGGCCCAGTCTGCATACTTCCATACAAGGTCCAGGTTCGTACATGAGCTCAGAAAATCCACAACATAATCGAAAAGGTCAGCATGTGTGGAGTCTTGGAGGTCCCCGTTGACAACTCGAACCCACAACTATGAAAACACAAAGTGAAAAGTGAAAGGATCATCTGCAAATATTTTGTATGGGTTTTATTAATTTGGGGTGAGACTAAGACTTGAGCTTAAAGCAAGGCTTGTCTATAAGGCTTGATTATAAAAGTTAGATACTAGGCAGCTACAGGATTTATATAAGCCTCTATATTAGGGTAAACATCTGGGATTACACAATTATATTTACAAAAGAACAAAACAAAACTCAGTATTAGTGATGTGACCTTTGCCTTTTGAATATTCAGAAAATCTGTTCTCACTTTTATCATCTTTCAAGCACAGCTCTAACAGTCACATAACAACAATCCCACTTTCTCATCAAGATACTGCCAGATGTGCCTTTTCTTACTCGTACAGTACATTCACACTGACTTCATGTGGATGTAGGAATACATGAATAGTGATTTCCTGTACTGGTGCTTACATGAGGATTTGAAGACCCATGTACATTGCAAGACAGTGCCGATTTTTCTTTTATGAATATAAATTCCTGTATTAGCATATATGTATACTGTACATGTATATGAATATGTATATGAATAAGTATACCTGTAGAGCAGCAGCATCCTGGCTGTTGTAGTGATACAGGAGCCCGAGTGCAAAATACCTGAAAAGAAAATACCATTAGCCTAAAACTCCCACACATGCAATTATTCCTTTGCAAGGCCAAGCTACTGTCAAACAGTGACATTTATCGACGGTTCAATCTCAGTGTTGTCATGGCAACGCCAGATTCTTCTACAGCAATCAGTTCAAGGGCAGAAAAGGGGCAACTCCAATGTCTCATAGCAACATCTCAACATTAACTGAATACTATTAATTCCTAAACTGTGGTCTCTGTTATTGTTGTGTAGCATTTTGATAAATAATGGCATTTATATTGTAAGGCACAAGCCTTCAAACACAAGCTTCCTTCAGTGACAGCCCAGTCACACAGCAATCAGCAACCATTATAAACCACTAATGGGTGAATTGAAAAAGGTTAATTAAGGATAGGATATATTAGGCAGCAAGTGAACAGTCAGTTCTTGGAATTGATGTGTTGGAAACAGAAACAGGCAGGCGTAAGAATCTGCGAGGCTCTGACAAGGACCCAGGTGTGATGACTAGATGATTAGGTCAGAACAAATGGAAGGACCTGTGTGGTGCTCCTGGTATGCAGTGGCTAGTACCTTCCAAAAGTGGTTAATAGAAGGACAAGTGGAGAACGGGACACATCTTACTCTTACCAGGGAAAGACATAGAATCAGAAGGCAATCCAGAGCCCGATGATCTGGCCAATGTTCTGGGAGAAAAAAAATCTTGCATGGTCCTGGCATTCATGTGATGCTGCTTCAATTCAATTCAATTTTATTAGTCCCCGACTTATGAACATTCGAGTTACGAATTTCCTCAGATACGAATGGACCTGTTTTCTACAAAGATTCTTAGATGTGAGTAAATTGCGGAAGTAGCTCACATGTACAAAAAAATAGACATTGCAGTGCATCAGATACCAATATTTACAATTATACAGGTATAACATTTTCAGCGTGTAAGTGAATGTATAAAATGTTCAAAAGTTCTGCATATTGTACATATGCACGTGTGGGGGTGTGGGAGAAATGAGTCGGCCTCACCGGTTTCAATGAATCACTCCGGAAGCACGATGATATAAAATGACTGTCCGGTAAAGCTGTTCTGATTGGGAATAAACCTATTTTCAAAAAATCCTCAACAAAGTTCACAGTCCAATACAGTGGAAAACAGCTCTGAGACAAAATGGCGCCAGGGATTCCCCTCAAGGTTTAAAGGCGTAGAGATAACACAGTTACATTTGACAAGTGATACTAATTTCCTTAGGGATGGTTACACAGTTTTTGGCCTCATAATGACAGTGTGGGGAAAGAGGACAGAGATTTAGTCAAGTGGATTGGTATGCTTTACTTTGTATATTCGTGTAAAAGCCTTAGAGCAGAGGTGTCCAAATCTAGTCCTGGAGGGCCAGTGTCCAACACAGTTTGGTGCTTCTTCTTCTCAAACACAGCTGATTTAACTAATCGGTTAATTACTAGGTTCAGTGGGTGTGTTTAGGTGTTGGTGAATTACAAACTGTGCTGGTCACTGGCCCTCCAGGACTGGATTTGGACACCCCTGCTAGAGAGTCACTTTGTAGGACTTAAGAACAAATCAGACTTACGAACATGCTCCTAAAACAGAACTTGTTCTTAATTCTGGGACTACCTGTACATAACAGCAGAATAATGCTCCCTGCAACACACAGAACTCAATCCAACGCAGTATCTGTGGGATGTGTTGGACAACAAGCCAGATTCATGGACACCCTACCCTGCAACAAACAACACTTAAATGATCGGCGGTTTAAGCTTTGATGCCAGATGCCACATGACACCTTCGGTCAAATCCATGCCTTGATGGATCAGAGCTGTTTTGGTGACTGGTTACACGAACATGGTTTTAATGTTATGGCTATTCAGTGCCGTATCACTTCAACAGCATTGTGAACTTGAACTTATACACAGCTTGAAACATAGTCCAAATGAACCTCTTTAAAGACCCAAGTTAATAAACATGCATGGGAGAACACTTAAATCTTGATCCGTCCATTATGGCTGATGAATTTATTATTGCTGGAGCTTGCATCAGTGACCAACACGGCTGTTTACTGTTTTTATATTTGTGTACTTCACACACTTAGAGATGACTGACCTTGAGCATGGCACCTTTTTGTTTGTATAATTAACCTGATTAATATTAAAATGTGTGTTTTTGTTGTCTGGCCTTATTAGATACAGTCTGTTTCAGAATTTATATATATATATATATATATATATATATATATATATATATATATATATATATATATATATATATATATATATATATAGTCTGACGCTAAATTATGAGAGAAATAAACTGAAATTAATTTCCTCTAAGAAAATACAAACCTTTCCTCAAAACAGATCCATGAACATGCTTGCACCGGTCTATTCACACAAATATGTAGTCAGCCAATCATAGTTCAGTAGATGCAAATGCAGGTTAAAAGCTTCAATTAACATTAACATAAAACACTGGTATGTCGGAATTATGGCGTCAGTGACTTTGGTCACGATGTGGTTGTTCGTGGTAGACAGGGAGGCTTGAGTATTTCAGAAACTGATCTCCTTGGATTTTCATGAACAGCAGAATCTATACAGCAAAAAGCATCTGGTTCTGCAGGCCGCAGTGTCTTGCTAATGGACGAGGTGAGGGAAATGTGGCCAGACAAGCTAACATGAAGGCTGCAACCATGGTGAGTAGAAAAGCATCAAAGCATCTCAGAACACTCTACAGTAACTGAACTAGCAGTGTGTTCGGGTTCCACTTCCTGATAGACAAGAACAGGAAACTGGCTACAGTGGACACATGCTCACTGAAACTAGTCAGATAAGGACAGGAAAATGTCATCAGCCTTTTTTTTTTTCAACTCTTTGTTGGGGATCCTCAGGCTCATAGTTGGACACCCAGAAGGTATATGGGTCACGTATTTATAGGTAAAAAAGTCTTCAAATCTACAATCAGAAATTACTTTAAGAAAACCTTAAGGGAACTATGCCAGAAGAAAGCCCTTTCTTTCACCCAACATTAACCCTAAAATCTTAAGTGCTTGAACTTGACTAGACACTACTGGTTATATTTTAAGCACAAGGGGAAAAATCATTCTGGAACTGACAGCAAGTTAAAAAAAAAAAAATCTTGGAAATGGTCCATTCATACCTGTGGTGTTTCTCTAGCCATGGTGTGCTGTCGGCCAAGAGGCAAGAGTTGTCCGAGGCCAGTAGCTCCAGCAGGCCCTCGTGACCCGCCTCGGCATAGAGCTTCAGCAGCGCAGTGTCTACATCCTGCCTGAAGCCATTGGCACTCTCGCTGGCACGCACTTCACGCAGGTAGCTGATGAGAAAGCGCTTGCAGCGCTGTATCTTCTCCTGATCACCCTGTGCCAAATGGTTGAGGTCGGCGAACTCGTGCAGTGGAGGATGGCACCGCGTGAACGATGATGAGGCAGGCAGCAGCAACGGGCACAGGGAGATCAGCTCTCGTACGTCTAGCTTCCCCTTCCTAACAAGGAGACATTTTAGTTAACTTTTTAGTATAGCAGATATACCTTTACACATATCGTATGAATTGTGTTCTATGAAAAGATGTGCCACTTGTCATCCTTGCGTTTAGTTTATAAAAAAGTTTATAAATGTCTGTTGGCTGAACACCCCAGTACTTTTATCTACACTTTAAACAATGCAGTGGGTAAAAAAAAAAAATGTAAAAAAACTTTTTTTTTTTTTTACTTTTTAAATAACCCATGTCCTGAAACATTCAAATGTAGCTCTGATTGAAACGTAATTAACTGTGCTGGTGCGGAAGAGCTTTATAAATTACTATTTCAGTCAAAACACTCCATCTCTATCTCAGCATTAAGTGGAAAGTATTAAATATTAATGCAATATTAAAAAGCTGCAAGAGAATAAAAAGCGTTCTTGCGGCGTCTGTGAGTAAAAATGATAGTGAATTCGTGATTGCAGAAACATCACGTGGTCCATTTATTCAGCTGTCAGAGAAGTTTATGTCCCCCTCATTTAGCACACATCCATTAGGGTCAGGTGCATTGAGGGAGAGAAGATTAAGGGAGCAGTTAATGAACTGCATTTCGTCGCTTTCGAAAAAACATCTGGGGCCCCGGAGTGGCAGCTAACTGCGTTAATTACAGGACAAAATGATGCGTTCACCTAAAATGATCTTTAGCTTCAGAAAACTGAAGCTGGCCAAACTGGATGAATCCCGCCTGCTGGAGAATTCTTTTGTGTAATATCTAGAAAAGAACAAAGTGGAAACAAGCTTCAGTAATCATACCATATCAATAAACCAAGCGTGACATTGTATGTTTAAACAACTCTACCTGGAACTTGTCTTTAGGAATGTTTCTCTGTGCACCTTCGATCAGGGTCAGTGCCTCCTCCACTCTGTGTCCTGCCAACAGGTCCTGGATCTGTCTTTCCAGAGGCAGAGGTACCAGCACATACACTGCCTTTGTGGAAGCCAGCACCACTTTGCCTAAAAAATGTGAAAGAGAATTGTTTCTGCAGGTTAAACAAACACACACACGCTCAGCTCTGTCCTCCTTTACAATCCTCATGATATGAAATTTCAATACAATTAAAACACGTGCTTCCAGAAAACTTTCAGACGTGGCCCTAGATCATATACACACTATACGGTCAAAAGTATTTGCTTGCTTGCGTATACATGCTTCCTCTTCTGGGAAGGCTGTCCACAAAGTTTAGGAGTGTGTTTATAGGAATTTATGACTGTTCTGTCTCCGCTTTAATTCATCCCATATGTGTTCTACCAGGTTGAGGTCAGGACTCTCAACAGGACAGTCAAGTTTTCACACCAAAATCGCTCATCCATGTCTTTATGGGTCTTGCTTTGTGCATTGGGGCGCAGTCATGTTGGAACTGGTGTGGTTTGTTTTCCAGGAGTTGGGCTCAGCCCCTTAATTCCAGTCAAAGGAACTCTTAATGCTTAAGTATACCAAGACATCTTGGACAATTTCATACTCCAAACTTTGTGGGAACAGTTTGGGGATGGCCCCTCCCTGTTCCAATATGACTGCACACCAGTGCACAAAGCAAGGTCCATAAGGACATGGATGAGTGAGTTTGGTGTGGAAGAACTTGACTTGAAGTTCATATGCATGTGAAGGTAGGCGAGCGAATACATTTTGGCAACATAGTGGACATATCAAGCTTGAGAAAGGGCAGATTGGAATTCTTGTGACTTTTTGCCTCTGCACATGCATAGGGTCAGCACCGACAGTGCTCGGATTTCATAGCAGTGCTAACAATAGCTAATAAAACAACCGACTTTCTTAATTTTTCTGGAGCTCAATAAATACAGCCAACTAATTGCTTGGCATCTGCCAGAGCAAAATCCCAAGCATATTTTCACTAAAATCACAGACATAATGTGCGCAGGTGTGCTGTTTCAGAGGACAGACATGTCCACATCAGAGTCTGATGAGAGTCACTTGGATTTATGACTGTGAACCATCATGACACTCAAATTCAATCTGACCAAAACATTGTTTTAATGTTTATTTTAACATTTAATGTTGTTGCATTAAAGATCACGCTTGTGATTCTAGAATCAGGCTATAATATGCAACAATGCATGTGTTCTAGCTGTTTCAACTTGCTCTGAATTAGGCATTATGCATGATATCACAGCAAGCATGACTCATCTGTTTACATAAAGCATTGACATTCTGACAATACTGCTGTATCCGTGCTGTGTCGAGCAAATCCATGTAAACCTCCCAACTGAGTTAAGCACACACTAATTACCTTATTATAGGGTAATGCTCACAATAGAGGACAAAAGCAGAGAATAATAATAATAATAATAATTGGGACTACTAGGACGTTAGGAGGTCTCAAGCTAAGCAGCTGGTGGTCAGGGATAGTAAAAAGAGGCAATATATATTCTGTCTCTAAAAAGAAATCACCTCTATACCATCAACATGATGAAAAATATAAATCCATGAGCACCACAGCAGAATGCTAAAAGTAATCAGACTGAAATGAAAGGGAAAAAAAAACAAACCAAAACAAACAAACTCAAAGTAGGTCACCATTTGTTAACTGGAGACATGAAACTCAAAAAGTAACTAGAATGCTGCTAATGAGATATAAATGTATGAGTGACATGACTGATGTATTCATATATTCATATGCAAGTTAGTATAACACAGAAATACAGTTTGCATCTGTGTGCATTGTCCGTGTCTCAGTCTGTGCACAAACAAGCTCAGATCTGCATTAAAACTCACTTCAGCACTTTAGAGAGATCGATACACACCTCCCGAAGCAGAGCTGACATTGTCAGAAGCAAAAGACCCATAAGGGCTTTTAACACTCTCGCTTAATCTGCCTAACACCATGCAAGCCTTTTCATAAAAATCAGAGCACTTAGGGCTGACAAAGAACATAAAAACACTGTTACAAGAAATGAAACGGTCTGAACCATGGCCATTTTCTTATTAGATGTAATTATTATAAACTAACTCAAGTATCTGTAAACAGCTTACTTGATGTTTATGTTCACCACTTTATTCAAGGCACTTTTTACTGTTCTCTTGAGACAGTTAATGTCAAAGTTTGCTTGTCAGTCAGGATAAGTTAATTTAGCACATAGTAAGCTTGCAACATTAATTAATCAGATCAATTCAATTAAAAAATGCTTTTCCCATGAGAAATTATTTAATCATTCAGAATTGATAGAAGAGGGAGTACTAATATTAGCACGTGTGCAGATGAGGCCTGTTTGCTGGCAGGGTGATCCTGAAAATGGCATACTAAAACAGTGATGTTAAAAATGTTAAATTTTAAGGGAATTCTATAGGAGAGTGCAATCAAAAGGAAGAAAGTGCATGTATATGAGCTGTGAAAAAATGCACATTTTATCATTTTCTAATTTTCACTACCATTAAAATTAAGAATGGGAATCACCACGGATACCTGGGTGCTGATTCAATTAGTACTGCGATTCTTTAAGCATCACGATTTTGGAAATATCCTGAAATGCTATAAATTTTTTCAGATTTTGTTACACTTCTAAACAAACTTAGCAAATAATACATTCTGACCACAAAGGATGCTGTGCTGCCTGCCAAGGTGTGAAAAGTTCAGCGACCTAATCCACCTGTAGGATCACAGAGGTCTGCAACGTTTAAACACGTCAAACGCAAACATATAGAAATTAAATATTAATCTGAAGATTTTGCAGTCAGTGTTGAATTAACATTACATTTCAAGTGTTGGATTTAACTATTCAACACAACATTGAATGTATATTTAATATTTTTAGGGTGAAATGGTTTACTTTTCCATTTCAGACCAAAAAAAAAAAGCGACAGCCATTTTTGACAGCCCCTTTAAAAAATATACTTAGATGATGTCAGTGCTATAGTCTGATAGACTTGTATTAATTGTGTATTAGATTAGTCGTGTCAAACATGCTTTGATTGTTTTTATTTTAAATTATGGAACAGAGAATGAAGCTTTCCTACGGTCATGAAAGCCATGAGAGTGTGAGATGGCAGACTTTAAAAACCTGTGTTCATCATTCCAGAGGACAAATAGATCATCTTTCATCGTATTAAACCAAAAGAAATTGCTCTTTTGCTGTATTTCAAAGTGATCACCATACAAGATGCTAATCTGCAGAGCTCTTAAATGTATTTAAAGCTGGACAGGTGCTGGACTCGTACAATAATATAATATATAAAGTCTAACAAAGGAAAACTTGGAAGAAAAAAAAAATTCAAATCTTACCTTCAAAGTCCTGAAGTATGTGTCCTTCTCTGAATGGAAGCGTCTGTTTGAGCTGTTGATCCAACATGCTGTGAACCGTTACAAAGCCCTCGTCCAGAGCCACAACGTAAGGGAAACAGACAGCTGCTCCAATCACGGTCTCTGACCAGTTGACTGGGGCACGCTGGGAGATGCCCTCAGCGTTAGCAAACATCCCTGTGTGAGTGTGTGTGTGTGAGAGAGAGAGAGAGAGAGAGAGAGAATGACTCATCACAACTGGTCACTGTGACAAAAGCTCTTTTCACTTGGGTGATCAAAGCCATTACACACCTGATAAACTGCATTATGCAAATGACTAAGGTCTTCCTAAACAGAGTATATAATAATTTTGACTGAATTCCATGGGATAAACTCAAGAAAAGCCTTAACAAAGCACTACCTCGTAATACCCGAGCACCTAAAGCACATCCATGTTAACTTTGGTTTACATATCAATTTGATACATCGTTCATTTAACATTTTATCACATTACGTACAATACTGACTTAAAAATTGGACTGGTGGTCCAACTCTCTGACAGATAGACGGATATGGCTTCAAAGCATTAATACTTCTGTTCATAATCAAAATAAAAAAATCAAAAGCTTGTCATCTTGTCCTGGTTATTGTTAGCTGTTGTGATATATTAATTAAATAAGTAAGTATTCTACCCTTAAGCTCGCTTGACAGCTTGCCGACAACCACAGAATTATTCTTGATAATCTGCGACTGAACTCACCAAGGCCTCCTGGTGCAGCCAGGAGAAACTCCTCCCTCCCAATCCTTTTGACAATGGGCTTCCTCTCCTCACTGTCGTAGGGGAACAGGTCCTGTGAGGCACCAGAGCTATAGTTCAGGATCACATATCGGGTGGGAAGGGCCAAGCACAGGAAGTACCCGTCCACGCTGAGATCACACGGCTGATCAGGAGTAGCCACTTCCTTCAGGATCTGGACACGGTCCTCGTGCACAGTGCAAATGTGTACAGAACGACGCCGTGCAGACGCCACCGCCATCTCCACGCAGAAAGGCTCGGCCGTCACCGGGTTCTCGTTAACACAGAACATAGTCACGCCTTTAAGTTTGGTCCCTCCAGATGCCACTGGTTCCAGAGTGACCATATCCACCAGCAAGATGACCCCATCGCACAGGACGATAAGGCGCTCCAGGGCCGATGCAGCTTTTAGCTCAGAGGGTGGCTTTTTGAGCCCCAGCTGTTTGTGGAGAAGCTTCTCCGAGCTAAAAGACAGCTGGCCCTTAGCTGTGGTGCGCTCCTCCAGCAGGAAGTGATGGATGAAGCCATCATTGGTGCCCACGTACAAGTGCTGGCCACAGCATTCGATGCACTCAACACCGATGCGCACTTTCTCACCAGCCAACTGCTCCCGCTCCACAGCGGGCACCAGCTCGAAGGCCTTCACACTCATGCTGCTCTTCACATCTACGCAAAACATGAGAAGAAAATTAGTGTTTGGCACAAACATCATCTCTTTGCAGGGCTTATTCATTTCCATTAAAAGTTAAGTGTAATGTATACCAGATGGCCAGTCAAAATTGCTACATTTAACACACTAGCTTGAATAATTTCTAAATATTAATAATAATAATAAAAAAAATTAAATAATAATAATTTAAAGCAATATTTAAACATCTGTCAAGCGTGCTGGTCTAAAACTTTTGTGCGCGTGTTGATAGACCATGAAGAAATACGGAAATATATTTATTTTCAGTTTTGATTATCAGACTGGCACAGGACCAGTCCTTCGACCAAGTTACTAGAATATTGTTGCCTATTCTGCATCTTATATATGAATGGGGTACATGTTGGGAGTCTGCAGATTGAGGTCTAAAGACTCAGTGGAAAACATCCAGGCTCCAGGAATACAAATCTGATATGCTGACAAAGCAGGCAAAGGGAAAGAGAAGGACAAAAGAGTTGGTTGGGGTTGAAACATACAGGTAACAGCAGAAGTAGAGTAGATGTATTATATTAATTATTATTGCCATTATTACTCACTGAATCTCTAAATCATTTATATCAGGTCGGGGCTTAGAGTCTATCACAGGTGACTTGGGGCACGAGGCAGAGTACACCCTGGATTCATCACAGGGCGCACACACATACTCACATCCTCTTTCACACACTTAACCAATTAGCCTAATGTTTGCCTTTGGAATGTATGAGGGAACCAGAGAACCCGGAGGAAAGCCACCAAGCACGAGGAGAACATACAAACTCTGTGGACACAGATCTAAGGTGAGAATTGAACCCGGAGGTGCAAGGCAACAATGCTAACCACTATGCCACTGTGCTGCATAGGCTATTATTACTATTATTATTATTATTTTAAAAACATAAAAATAGGAAAACAACCCAATATCTAAACAGCCATGTGCAAAATACGAGTGCTGTTAGTCCAAGTATCAGAGCAGAAAAAGCCTGTGAGGAACGGGAATGTAAGCGATGAGGAACAGGAACTGAAACACAAAGCACACATAAGCAGCACTTTCAGCTTTCAATGAGACGATCTCTGTGTTAAAATTTGTCAAATGTGATTGTTTCCATAGGCTTCAGAATGAGTACATGCTTTCTCATTTTTTTCAACATAATCATGATATCAAGCCTTGAATACGATCTGGCATTCAGAATGAGTACATGCTTTCTCATTTTTTTCAACATAATCATGATATCAAGCCTTGAATACGATCTGACAAATCTGATATGCTGACAAAGCAGGCAAAGGGAAAGAGAAGGACAAAAGAGTTGGTTGGGGTTGAAACATACAGGTAACAGCAGAAGTAGAGTAGATGTATTACACTGACATTTTAATTAATCTCCTGTTAATGCGAACTTTACATGTAACCAAACTGCTGTTTAACGGAAGATTGTGTAATTAGACACTGACATTTTGTCAGACAGTACTTCATATTCGATCTGATATCGACCTATCGTTTCAGGGAATTCCGGTACTGTTGCACAGGATCGGATCGCTGCAGTCTTACACATTACTGCTGCTACACAGGAGAGCTAAAGCGAGCTAGCGAGCTACACCTGCTGTGCAGTACCAGATGTGAGTAACATTACATCAGCCTGTGGCGTGTGTTTTCCCGCACGGTCGCTCAGTGTTAGCTTTATTCCACTGCCGTCTCATGTCGAGCTTTAACTCTCTGACACTTTCTCAGAGCTCAGGAGTGGTACAGCAGCTCGCTAACATCTAGCCAGCTAGCTACCAAAACACTAGCCTGCACACAGCTTCCTATAATAACAGTTAGAAATGCACACATACGCACATACACACACAGCACGCTCTGTAATTGATACACAAACAATTCCGTCGCTAATTTCACACTCGTACACACACTTAGTGACAGCAGTTCACGTTAACAGGAGTGAATGGGCGCTCGGCTAATAACCGTGGCGTTAGAGAATGAACGCTGCTGCAAAGAATGACTCTACACCAAATTGAAGAGCCATTTGGAAGAAATCTGGCCCATACCCCAGCCGCAGCCGCTGCGCTAATGCTTCGGGGAGATGCTGCGGACGGCCCTCGGCCTCTCCGTTCACTGGCACCGCTCTGCCACTTTGTCCCCACTGCTGCCTTACCGATTCCCACCGCTATTCCGACAAGCCCCGCCTCCCGGGAACAAGTCCCAGTGTACACGCTAACTGGAGAGGAATGTGCCGGAAAGCCGGTGGGAAAGAAAATCTCATACTTGCCTGTCACCACAAATAGGATTTTCCGGTGGCACGTTGAAACTGTTTCCGGTCACATGGTCTCTTAAAGCGTTCACAGTTTTATAGTATTATTAATAATTACTATTATTATTATTGATCACGTCGCCTTGTAATGATAATAATAATAACAACAATCATACATTTTGTTATTATTATTAAATAATATTATGATTATTATTTACGTTGTTATTATTATTAAATATTATTTATATTATTATTACAAGACGACGTAATCAACAACAACAACAACAACAATAATAATAATAATAATAATAATAATAATAATAATAATAATAATAATAATAATAATAAGTGAATATCTTTTGTAGAGAACCACGTAAACAGATGGTGTTGCATCTCAGTCCTCAGACAAGAGCATAATTTTTGCTTACAAAATTACAAAATTATCTTTTTTTCTCATGTTCCTTGTGTTCTCCAAAACAATACAATACATTTGAACAATAAAATACTCTTACAGTACAAACACTGCAGGGCCTTGTGTACTCAAACAATTCTAACTCATAATGCAGGAGGAGATTTTATAATCATACTCATGTATCGTGGCTATCCATAGGTACAGAACTAGATTCAGATACCTTTTTCTCAGGGACATTTACTGTAATACTGAAATATTGATGGACAGGACATCTATGTGGTAATCTGTAAGTGGAGGCCCATGGTCAGTCAATCAGCTTTTAGCAGGCATTGATGTTGAGCAATTGAACTACCATAAGTTCTGGGGTCGGAGCTGTGTGTGCATGGATGTGCAAGGGGGGGAGTCAACTATAACCTTTCGAGACTGTAGGTTCTCTATTGATTCTGGTTTCTCTCAAGGTTTCTTCCTATTGCCATCTCAGGGACTTTTTCATTGCCACAGTTACCCTCGGCTTGCTCATCAGGGACAATTTCTTTAATTAAATTTTATTCTCAAAAGCTGCTATTCTTATCTATCATCTCATACTTGTGTTTTAATCCCTAACATAAATGTCTTCAGTGTACGGCAACAACACACGGAATTAGCCTATTTACTCAAGTCATGATGAAAACAACCACATAAACTATTTAAATAATTACATAATTTTATAATTATGGCATATAAAATTGTAGTAGAAATAATTTATTCTGATCAACAGTAGTTGAATTTCAATATTTACCACCAGAGGGCGCCAGATACCATGTTAATTGGCTGTCTGTTAAAAAAAAAAAAAAACCTGTCATTGATGAACTGTGTGCTGCAGTTGGTTACAAAAAATCTTGAGATATTGACGACAGCTTTAACACAAGACACTTTAGGGCATTTTCGGTATTTTATTAACATCCATAACATACAGAGCTTTTAATTTAGTTGAAAAACAGTCACAGAATAATTGGAGTCAATTTCAGTGTTTGGTGTCTATGGAAATGTGCAATATCTTTATTTAACGTTTAACATTGCTGAGAGTCATCATAAAGCCTTTCACAATGCATACTGTGAATAGCTTTGGTTTAGCTAACCAACCTCATGGGCCATGTTCTTGCATATTTAACACATTTAAATAAATTTGAAAAAATCAAGACCTTAAACCTGAGATTATGTCAGGATTATGTCCCAAATATAACTGTCTTCAGTGTATAGCAACAACACAAAGAACTGGCCTTGCTGGTCCTGTACGTTTGGAGGGAATATGTGTCTAATACAAACATGTCTAGTTTGTCTAATATTTAGGCAGCTTACAATCTGACTTAATCTACTAACTCATATAAGTCATAATAAAACAACCACTTGGATTATTTAAATAACCCAATTATTTTGTGATTACAGAATATACATTTACACAAATGCAGTAATCATTTATTCTGATCAACATTAC
Organism: Clarias magur; assembly: GCA_013621035.1. Classification (NCBI taxonomy): domain Eukaryota; kingdom Metazoa; phylum Chordata; class Actinopteri; order Siluriformes; family Clariidae; genus Clarias; species Clarias magur. The sequence continues at coordinate 512,203 of QNUK01000309.1, read as the reverse complement.
AGTAGTTGAATTTCTATCTTTACCACCAGAGGGCGCCAGACATTGCATTTTCTATATTCTGTCTTTCGCTCTAGCGTTTCACAAACATCTTTACAACACTCAGGCTTTAACACAAGACACTTTAGTGCATTCTGAGTATTTATTAAGAGCCATAACATACAGAGCTAAAAATCATGGTTAGTCTATTTCAGTGTCATGTGACTATGGAAATGTGCAATATCTTTCATCAAAACTGTCTTTATAATCACCTTAAAGTTTTTTACAATGCATGTAGTATTTGGTTTAGCTACCCTCATGAGTTTTATTATAATAAAGACACAACATACGTATCTACTTAAAACATACTTAACTGGTTTAAAAGTATATGCCTATGAATCACTCAGATTAGACATGTCATTAAAAAGCTGGTTGGCTGGTTAGATCAAAATAGTCATATGTCAGCAGCTACCTATTATCTCATGCCATCAGCTGCTTTTTTCATTCAGATGGTCAGATGTCTCAGATGTCTTTGCCACAGTCAGGACACAGGATGTTGTCTCTCTCAGTCAGGAAGCCATGACCCACCAAGGACACAGCACACTTGATGCAGTTGAAGCAGTCATGATGCCACTGGCGCGCCTCAAATGAGATATGTGCAGCCACCCAGACCTGTAATTTGCAGGATTGCATTTACATCTATATTAATACATTTCGCAATAAAAATAAAGGATATTTATTATATTAGATACATTTTTGTGCGGAAATGTGCTTTTATTAACAAAGCATCTGCTCCATATAGCCTTCATAGATAATGCCTTGTGCATAAGGAAGCATGTATCTGATGTATCTCCAGGAAATAATATTTTAATATATTTTTTTAAAACATTAATGTCATACCATTGTTATTTAAAGAACAGTTTCCCGTAAAATCATACGGACATTATGGATCCCAGTGGCTCCCATTTCACTAACAGTAAAACTATATGCCCTCTTTATAGTATTTTGTAATAATGTATCCAGTACATTTTTCAAATATTTCTAGAATATTCCTTTTCTGAACTTTCTGGAATATAACAGAAAATATTATTGTCAAGTATGAACATTACTCCCTTTCTTTTCGGAAAGATAGTTCCCTAGCTTATTGTGTAATTATTGGCGCCTGTGTAAGCCTTGAGTTTGGCTAAGGAATTGATCAAATTTATTAGTTGAATAACTAATAACCCATTTTCAGTGTTTGCAGGCGACGTCATTGCAAAAAATAAACAACTAAAAAAAAAAATTGCATTCTGGAAATTCTGCTGCATCCACGTTAGGTCAAGAAGTGATATTGTACATGTTTTTTTTTTTGTTTGTTTTGTTTTTTTCAACTGTATTGTACATCTCCAATTTATTTAGTGTAATGTTACTGGTTACTATTACTGTAATGTTATAAACTATGAAAACATTTTAGCACGTTCTATATAATCACACAATCATATTGTATAGAACATATTGTAATTACAGGACATGCTTAGTAAGCGCTTGTTGTTATTAGTGTCACCTTCTTGCACTGCACACACTGGAAGGCAAAGTGTTTCTCATAGCAGGGCATGCAGTAGTCACTGTTGTCTTTCGGAATGAAGCTCTCGGTGCCGATAGGCTGCTGGCAGCGCTGACAGGTGAAGCACGTCTCATGCTGACTGTTGCCCTTGTGCTCCATTTTCTTTGTACCTGAGACAGACATATCCTCTTACTTTCTGTCAGTAAAACACTCAAACTAAACACTGAATATCATTAATAACACTGTTAGTGCTCCATTCGTGACTTAATTAAGTAGTAAAACACAAAAGAATATGGTGTTATGGTAAATACGTAACAGCAGCGTGGTACCACCCTGAAGCTGATCACTTTCCTATTCTTGTTGTATTCTACTTTGCTACAGTGGTTCACCAGTTCTGTTTTATTACTTAAAGGATAATACATACTATATCTTTACATTTCTAGTATAAATTGGGGAACATCTATGACACAAGTCCCTATGTAAGTCATCAGGATGAAGGGCTTTGTGGACAAGAGGAGGCTGTTGAGAAAAGAACTAGATAACGAGCAATATTGGTCAATTCCTTTATGTTTTTTGGTCAGATCAGATTTGCATGTTGACGTGATGGTTCACATTTTTTATTAAAGTGACTTTTATCTGATTCTTATATGGACATGTTTGTCCCCTGAAATGACATGTATACGAACATCAAAACACATTTTATATCTTAATCAAAGACCACCTTCTTACCAATCAGAACTGTTGGATGAACACAAATTTATATATTTTCCACATGTGGTGAGCATAATGTAAACACAGATGATTTTTATTTCTCACCTGGCATGATGGACTTCTTACACTCATGGCACTTAGACGAATATTCATTGGCGTAGCACCCGGTGCAGAGCAGCCGCTCATCCTTGATTGAGAACGGTTTGTCCGCTATGGAGCGTTTACACTTGAAGCACTGGAAGCAGTCATTGTGCCAGTGGCGGTCCTTGTAGGAAAGATCCTGTGTGGGACAACACCAAGCAAGCTGTAAATGCTGTGAATGCTGATTAATGTCCCACTAAATATTTCCCCCAGTTTTGCAATGATCACATTTAAATGTTTAAATATGCCTGTCAGTCTGATTGCAAATTTAGGATTTTGGTTACAGGTTGAATACAATAACTATACTGTAAAATGTTTCAAATTGTGAGCTTTTTCCATGTTCTTGAATCAAGCACATACAATCTATTATGTTGTATTTAATTATTTTTTTATTATAATTTTTAAATGACTGTTTACTGTATGTGGCTCCTCTGATCACATAAAGGTCAAAGCATGAACCGATTTTGCTGTAAGCTTCAGCATCATGGGAAGTCATTAGGGTGTGTGTGATGGTGTTTGTGATAAATCGGGGTGTTTTTCCCAACAGGCTTATTCTTTACGTGCACACAGCACGACTACAGCTTTGTGACGTGACATATTTAATTATTGCTAATATGGCCTAAATAAGCCTAAGAGTCTGCTTGTACACATTAAATCACTGGTCTGAGGTCTGGTGGTGCTGGATAGATATTTTTGGTTGCTGTTTTAGGGATGAGGTGGCTAAAGAGGCCAAGGTCACTCGACACACATATTCGACTTCCCTGCAGGTTAATGACCCTGTAATGTGACCCTAATGCCCGAAGCCTGAGAATAAAAAAGAGAAACACACACAATAAAATAACAAATTTAATAGTAAGGCTATTTTTTTTTTCTGAATACACAAACTACATCCTGGTTTGTATGAACTAACATAATGTATTTGCTTACTTGTTATGCAAATCTTAAATAGTCCTATTCTAGAAAAGTTGCCTAGTTAATTTTTAGTTAGTTAGTTCTTTTAGTAAAAATTAGTTCTTTTTGTTTAGTTGTTTTTGATGTTGTTGTTCTTTTTGCGACAAACATAACCCACTTCTAAAGAAATATTTCCTTGATATTATCTAGTTTATTTTATTGGAAATGTTTTCATTAACACAACAAAATCTTTTTGTGTGTGTGGTTTTGGAAATAATTTCATGAAACAAATAGAGAGCTGGGAAAAATCTTTTTCATATTTCCATTTGTTCCATGGAATGTATGGGCTGGGGAACATACATAGGACCTTGGGTACATGTGGATCCAGGAATGTAGGAAGACCCACATAAGATAGGAATGGGAAACACAGAAACGACCCCTTCTGAATCCTATGCTGCACATTACATAGGCTTTGAGCTGAGTATTGTCCTTGAATAACAACGAAGACACATGCATAGTAGCAAGATGTGCAAAGTCTCTAGAATATTTTGCACAAATCTGCACTGTTTTGAAATTCCATTTTCAACCAGCCTCCATCCATTTGTGTGGCCAAGTAAATGATGTGAGGAGACGGGTTTAACATTGGACAGGTTTTAAATACCTTGTTAATGCAGCAGAATAATGAAGTTTCATTAACTGTCATGTACTGATGATGTACAGTACAGTATTGTGCTACATAAAGTGCAATATTCACATAAGAAACCAGATTCATCTTTGCATCCTCATTTGCTAGGTTTCTAAGAGCTCATCTAACAATCTTTAAGTAACAAAGCAAGGAACAGTCTTCCAAGAATTCCTAGTACCGCTTAGTACTTAGTACTTCTCATATGGTAGGACATTTGCAAGATAATAGTTTTGCTCACTGTTAACAACATGTGTAACTGTACCATCAGTGGGCATGAGAAAAATGCATGAATTGATTTGACGAAAGCAAGGCTGGGGATGATTTTAACTTAAAATGTGGTCATGCTTAATGAAATTACAGTACATAGACCCAGAGTCCAAAAGACCTACTGTACACAAGCAGTCTTTTAGTTTTCTAGTCTCTTTCACATTTTGTAAAGTTACTTGGTTGCTTTTAGTATATATACTACATTATTTTAATTCCATTCGTCATCTACAACACTTGTAGGCACAATGCAGGCAATTCGGAAATACTGCTCAACCTAGGACCCATGTAATTGGGATAGAACACCTGGAGGAACCCCACCAAGCACAGGAAGAACTTTCAAACTCTACACACACTGAGTGGAGGTGTAATTCAAACCCACAACCCTGGAAGTACGACAGACTTCCAGGCTATTAATCATTAAGCCACTGTGCTGCCTGTAAATGAATTTCACCTCTATTTAATGCTTTTTTCTTTGATGCAGCCAGAAGAAGAAAAATATGGATAGAAAAACAATACATAATACATGCATAATACTAGTTAAAATTAGCAGTAAATGTACTGATATGGTGCAAGTGTTAAATTACAGAAGATCTTCCTATGTAACTTACCTTAAAATAAAGACATAGCAACTTGACAAACAGTAAAACAATACTGGGAAAAACATCTGGTCAGCAAATTGGCTAAGGCTTAACTCCTCAAATAAAATGATTGGATCTTACAAACAGAACTATATATATATTTAATAATTATAAAAGGTTTATTTGAAGAATTTATTTGAAATTAAGTTATATCCGTAATTAAATCTGCATCAACACTGATTCCTTTTTACAGTGTAGGCTAGACTGCAGATTCATCTAAACTACCAGAGACAGGCATGTCACGTTTCCATTTGGACAGACTGAATAAGAAGGCAACAATGTAAAAACATTCAAAATAATAATAATAATAATAATAATAATAATAATACATATTATTATTATTAAATTGATTGAGCATATCATAGTATGGAGTATGGGTAATAATGCAGGAGTGCTGACAAATGCCATGGATGTTGCTGTTAGGAACCTCCACTAGAGGTCACTGTTCATGTCTGTCTGTCTGTGTGTAGTTCCTGGTGGTTGACTCAGTTTCCCAGAAGGCACCTCAGTCAGGTGATGAGGCTCACCTGAACTGAGGTGGCTCATTAAAACCTTCTATAAATAGCAGTTTGTTCTGGGAAACTGGGTCGAGCATTGTGTTTGTGATTGTCTGAGTGTCTGTTGGTGTTTGTTTGTTTGTTTGTCTGGATTACCATCATGTGGGCATTCCTTTTTGTTACTTTGAGTTTATATTTGATTTATGTTTTGTAACCTTAGTTATCAGAGGGCTCTAGTTTTGTTTTCTTGATGTTCCTTGTGTCTGTGGATTCATGGAGCTGCTTTGTTCACTGTGTAGTTAGGCTGTGTCTCCTCCTGTGTAAGTACTGTTTTGCCTTCTGGTCTTTTCCCTTGTATGTGTAGCCACATGAGTGTTTAGCCATTAGCAGGGTTAGCCGCTAGTAGGCTAATCTCTAGTGGGAGTGACTGCTAGTGGTTCTGGTCACTAGTAGGTTGGCCGCTAGTTTGGTATAGCCCCATGTGTGCCCTGCCTTTTGTCTTTCGGTCCCCTAGGTCAGTACTAACACCATTAGCCACTAACCCGGTTAGGTCAGCCTCCAGTGTCCCCAGTACAACATGTAGCTACTAACCTCACTAACCCAGCTAGTCTAGTTCCTGTCAGTCTCTGTGCCCCTAGCCCTGTCTCCTGTCTAGCCCTGTCTCTGTGCCTCCAGTCCTGTCTCTCCAGTCCCTGTCTTTAGTTCCCCTCTGTGTCTTAGTTAGCTCCGGCTCCATGTTTCCTCATCCCTAGTTCCCTGTGTCAGCTCCTGGTCTCCTGTGTTCAGATCCCTTCCTGTTCCTGTGTTTTTCCTGAGCCCTAGTTTTAGTTTGAGTTTGTTGTTTTAGTTCCTTTGTTCTGTTTTTGAGTTGTTTGTTTAAAATAAAGACTCTTTCTGTTACACCCCTCTGCGTACATGCCTACCTTCATGCCCACGGCAACACCATCAGCCGGTCTAGTACTACCACCAGCTAGACCCATGACAGTTGCCATCTCACAGTTTATAGCAGTTTATACTGTATACTGGGTAACATGGGAGGGGGCTGGAGCCTACCCCAGTGGACTTAGGGCATAAGGCGTGGAGGGGATGCCAATCATTTGAAAGGACACACACACTCACTTACACAATACGGGCAATGAGAATGCCAATTAGCCGAATCTGCATGTCTTTGGTCTGTGAGAGGAAACTGGAGTACCCGCGGAAAACCCACAAAGCACAGGGAGAACATGCAAACTCCATGCACACAGCTCCCGAGGAAGGAATTAAACCTGGACCCTGGAGGTCCAAGGCCACAGTGCTAACCACTACGCCACCCCAAATGCCATGCATGGTTAAACTAAAGCATAATCTGGCTGAAATAATCTGAATGCTTCACATACAATATTGTACAAATTCTGAAGGTTTGTGATCTATTTATGGGTGAGTGATTTAATTTAGTTCATAATATAATCTACAGAGTGTTAAAGAATCAAAGTGTTAGTATGGAGCCTGAAATACAGTGTAAAACACTGCATGAATACAATATTTTTAATTCTTCTTTTTTTATATTTACAATGACAGACCAGACAGAAAGCACAGACCAAAAGTTTGGACACACCTTCTCATTCAGCGAGTTTTCTTTATTGTGTTCTTTAGCCCAAACGCGTCTCTTCTGTTTATCTGTCCTTAGCAGTGGTTTCCTAGCAGACATTCTACCATGAAGGCCTGATTCACACAGTCTCCTCTTAACAGTTGTTCTAGAGGTGTGTCTGCTGCTAGAACTCTGTGTGGCATTGACCTGGTCTCTGATCTGAGCTGCTGTTAACCTGCGATTTCTGAGGCTGGTGACTCAGATGAACTTATCCTCTGCAGCAGAGGTGACTCTTGGTCTTCCTTTCCTGGGGCGGTCCGCATGTGAGCCAGTTTCTTTGTAGCGCTTGACGGTTTTTGTGACTGCACTTGGGGACACTTTCAAAGTTTTCCCAATTTTTTGGACTGACTGACCTTCATTTCTTAAAGTAATGATGGCCACTCGTTTTTCTTTACTTAGCTGCTTTTTTCTTGCCATAATACAAATCTCTTTGAATGAGAAGGTGTGTCCAAACTTTTGGTCTGTACTGTATATATATATAATGAGAATAATAACATGACATTTATAAACATAATAACAGCACCCTTATTGCAATACAGAAGACTACAACATATATCCAATTCATTAGGTACACCTTGCTGGTACTGGGTTGGACCCCCTTTTGCCTTCAGAACCGCCTTAATTCTTTGTGCATAAACAAGGTCCTTGAAACATTCATTAGAAAATTTTATCCATATTGACATCATAGCATCATGCAGTTGCTGCAGATTTGACCATTCAACCACATCCCAAAAGTGATCTATTAGATTGAGATGGAGCCCATTTGTGTACAATGAACTCATTGTCATGTCAAGGAACCAGTTTGAGATGATTTTAGATTTGAGATACGGCATGTTATCCTGTGGTCATAATAGAAAAGATACAGTCAGCAACAATACTCATGTAGGCTGTGGCATTTAAACAATGCTCAATTTGTACTAAGTGTGCCAAGAAAATCTCCCCCACACCAAAATCCTGAACCACTGGTACATGGCAGGATGGATACATGCTTTCCATCTGAACGTCATAGCAGAAACGACTCCTCAAACATATGTCCTATATTCTAATCTTGTCTCATTTTGGTGAGCCTGTTCACATCGTAGCCTCAGTTTCCAGTTCTTAGCTGACAGGAATGACTTGCTCTTCTGCTGCTGTAGCCCATCTGCTTTAAGATTCCTTGTGTCTTCTTCCCTTTCTTCTCTGACCTCTGGCATCAACAAAGTATTTCTACCCAGACAGCAAACCATTCTTTGTAAACCCCCGAGATGGTTGTGCGTGAAAATCCCTGCAGATTGGTAGTTTAAAAAATACTCAGACCAACTTCTCTGGCACCACCACCACCACCACCACCAACAATAATCATAATAATAATAATCATAATAATAATAATAATAATACTGGTAAAACAATTTTAAACATTTATGCATAATGGCCAGACAAAATGACAAACATTTAAGACTGTAAATGTAAGGATGACTACATTTAATAGAGATTATACTATAAATAGTTCTATGATGTCAGCAAACTTAGTGAAACAGAAATTCTAGGCCCATGTTGCAGTCAGGACTTGAGATGAGAAACCCAAATCCATTAACGGATTCTAATCTTTCTGAATCACTCACTGAACGGATTCATGTTGCATGAGTCGCAATATTTGCTTCATTTCAAATTGTATAATTAATAAGATTTCCAATCTCAATAAAAAGCAATGGACAAAACAAAGAAAAAGACTTCTATACAATGTGTATACAGTGTTACTTATAGAGGTCAAGCTAATGTTACAGGGCTTAGCTACTGTACATTCAATTCATTTAGCAAAGTGGTATAGAGGCTAATCTGGGAAACCACTATCACCATGTCCCCCTGGGATATGCTGTTTATCACATATTACAGAGAGGCGAGCCAACATTTGCTTGTAGCTGTCAAAAAAAAAGAAGCATTAAATGTTCACATTCCTTGTCAGTTGACATCCACTGGGACAGCAGACATTCATGGGAAGGCTATGGGTCAGCATAAATGATTACTGATTTATAATTGTCACAGTATATAAAGATAATTAAATGTTTGCATTGAATAAGTTGAGAAATACCCCGAAAACAGAACTTCAGATATAAGCTCAAATGACAAGAGCAATCATTTTGTTTCTTCAAGACATGAGCAAAGCTGGTTCAAATGATGCAGCCTTTGTGTTTTTGTGTTTTAAAAAAAAGTTTTACTTTCAATTAAATAATTTCTATTGGCTGCATCCTTTCATTGCAGTTTTTGTTTAGCTTTAACCTGATCAAGTTGGTCTCCTGTGAAAAACTGAAGTAATTCAAACCAGTGATGTTCATTGAATTTTATTAAAATGAGGCCGTATCAAATGCTAGCCTCCACCCATGTCTTAATATTTGCTATTCATACCTTTGCTTATGCAAATTTCTCCTAAATATAATAGTATGTTGGAACATTGCCAGGCTTTCTGCCCAGAGATAAAGCCTCCGATAAGCTCAGCAGCTGTCTGCATAAGGCAGCGAAAGTTCTTGGTTTTTGCATTGCAGAAAATAACATGTAGAAAAGGTCAGATGTGATCCTAACCCCTCCATGACCATACCCAGCACCACTTCCTCACACACTTTGCTCCCCCTGATAATGAATAAGTGTATGTGGCCACACTGATTTCTACAACTGGCTATGCAATTCCTGGCCATTATCTTCAAAGAACCGTAGCTGGTGTGCAATTCTGTTTAACTAGTTTACTCGTTTCTATGTGCGTCACTGTGTTCGTCCTAATGCATAGGAATGTCTCCGATTGCTCTTGACCAGGTAGCCCTATATGAATGATTAATGTAAAAGGTGACACATCTTGATTTTAGATAAAAATCCTTCAACAGATGGAAATTATTTGTGTGACTAATCAAGTCACAGCCAAACAGGAAACACATGTAAAAGTTACTTAAAGGCCAAGCACAACTAATAAAGCATAACTCCTGTTTCCTTGAACCAAAAGCTTGCAGTCACACACTTTTGCAGATAAGATGTAAGACCAGAATAAAAATTACACAAACTATATATTGCAGTCAGATACAGGAATTATCGTTAACATCTTTGTCACCATGCAAGCACATGCTTATGCAGTATGTAATATTTTAGAACATAATTAATACATATTAAAATATATGATGGCAGAAGGGTGGCTTAGTGGTTAGCATGGTTGCATTGCACCTTCAGAGTCCAGGTTCAATACCCACCTTGGGTCTTTGTGCATGCTCTCACTGCGCTTGCATGTTCTACCCAGTGGGTTTCCACTGTGTATTCCAGTTTCCTCCCACAGTCCAGGTTAAGTTAATTGGCGTTCCCACATTGGCATGCGAGTGTGTGTGCTCTGCGATGGATTGGTCCAGGGTGTAATCTCGTCTCATGCCCTAAGTGTCGTGGGATAGGCTCCATGCTCCTTGAGATCTTATATAAAGGATAAAGTGGTAGAAACGATAAGTGAGTAAATGAAAAACATAACATAAAGTAAAAATCTGAAAGATGAATAACATATAACTTATATTAATTGCACAAGAACATTAAAGAAATACATGTGCATACACTGTGATAGTCGAAATTTGTTTCTATGCAAACAACTTGAGCAAATCTTTAAAACATAGTTTTGCTGCAGCACTTAGCCAATCTTAGTGTGTTATATGATTATAATGTTATTACTCTTTGCACTGCTTTGTTTCAGCTGAAGCAACTTAAAATTGGGTTATAATTAATTCGATTAATTTAGGCAAAACAAATCTAGGATTGTATGATGGACACTACTAAAACAGTGTCTTTTCCTCATGCAATATGCTCAACTGAAGTTTGTGAAGGTATTGAAAGCTGAAAATTAACAAGAGCGTTGCAGTGGTGTCCTAAATGGTTAAGGCTTTGGGTTCTAATCAGAAGGTCAGGGGTTCAAACCTCAACATTGCCAGGTTGCCAGTAAGTTCTTTAATGCTATCTGGTCCATGGATGGCTGATCTTACGGCTTAACAAGCTGGGATATACAGTACAGTACAGTACTTTCTCACATTTTGAGAAAGTGGCCATTTGGTGGCCATTTGGAAGTCGGCCATCTTGGATCCAATTTTTGTTTTTTCAATAGGAAGAGGGTCATGTGACACATCAAACTTATTGGGAATTTCACAAGAAAAACAATGGTGGCCCCCAAGGTCTCCCGATCTGACCCCCTTAGACTTTTATCTTTGGTGTCATCTGAAGGCAATTGTCTATGGTGTGAAGATACGAGATGTGCAGCACCTGAAACTACGGATACTGGAAGCCTGTGCTGGCATTTCTCCTGCGGTGTTGCTATCAGTGTGTGAAGAGTGGGAGAAGAGGGTTGCATTGACAATCCATCACAATGGGCAGCACATTGAACACATTTTATAAGTGGTCAGAAACTTGTAAATAACTCATGAAAGGATAAAGTTACGTTAAAACCAAACACACCATTGTTTTTCTTGTGAAATTCCCAATAAGTTTGATGTGTCACATGACCCTCTTCCTATTGAAAAAACAAAAGTGCATGGTATCATGAATACCAAAATGTAAAGGCTCAAACAAATAATTATTAGAAATTGTTCATATGAAGCTTAAAAAATGATTGTAAACTGTTTTTTACCTGCAATGTCTTACCTTCTATAAGCTGTAAAAAGATTTAAAGGAAATCTAGAATATATTAGGAAAGTAAATATTTATATAAAAATGAATGTTATGATAAAAATGATATTTGTTCAAATGGTTAATACATCATGGTACCTTTCTTCAACACCATTACATAAAATGACATACTACTACAGAGGTTGTGTAAATGTTGAATATTCAGTTAACTGAATCTCTATGTATAGAGAGGATCAAGCAATAGCATCAAGACAATGTTGATCATGAGGGCCTAGAACCTATCCCAGGAGACTCAGGACAGAAGGTGGGGTACATCCTGTACACGGTAAATAATTTGTTGCTAGACAAATTAAATAATTTGTTGCTAGATTAATCCTATTAATCACTGCAGTAATCATCCAATAGAAGAGTCTTAACTATTTGTGTAGTTTAATCCATGTGGTGATTTTTTATTACTATTAGTAGTAGTAGTAGTAGTAGTAGTAGTAGTAATATTTTTGCCAGGAAGTGTAATAACAACTATGAGGGCAGTGGTGGCTCAGTGGTAGGTTTCTCGCCTGCCATGCAGAAGACATAGGTTCAATTCCCTCCCAATGCCCAAACCCCAGCCAATGGATGCAGTGCCGGTCCCAGGCCCGGATAAAATAGGAGTGTTGCATCAGAAAGGGCATCCAGCACATGATCTGTGGCAAGTTATGTTGGGATCCAGTTGTCTGCTGTGGCAACCCCTTGATGGGAGCAGGCCATCAACAACAAGTGTAAAAGCAGCAATAGAAGATATGATTTCTACCACTATAGAAATAATAAAATTAAAGAAAGCACAGTTCCCTTGGCCATGGTGTTGATTTTGGGTGCCCCAAAATCGGTGAAACACTACCCTCAGGTGGACAAATACGTCAAAGCGGATTTTTTTTTAAAGAGAGCGAGAGAGAGAGAGAAACCCGGTTGGCTACGTCATATTCCTGCGACGTTTATTGCTCAAGCCGCGTGAGATTTAATTATCTCGATATAGAGCAGTAAGAGTTGGTAAAATGTCGGTTTTTCACGACGAAGTCGAAATCGAGGACTTCGAATACGACGAAGAAACAGAAACGTATTACTTCCCGTGTCCGTGTGGAGACAGATTTGCTATTACTAAGGTAAGTAGAGTTAAAATATACAGTCATGCTGTAATGTAAACGAAACACGCCGGCTGCTTTGGACAAGCCAGATGCTGTAGTTTTAGCGTTATTGTTAAAACATTTAACGTATTTATTAAAGCAAACGTTTTACTTACGTTCAAAAGAAGAGCGGAATGAATTTACAGTTACACACAGAACAGTAATACATCCTCAGGAATAGAAGCACTGGGTCACAGTCCTTAAACTCAGTACATACAGTAGATAGATATACAGACAGATAACACCTGCTCGCTCACCTCTGTGTGCTTCTTCCCCAAAGTACCATACAGTTGGTTCTTGCACCAATTTTAGAAGTAAGCAATTCTACAATGTCATTCCATGCTGAACTTCTGCATTGGATATTGGAATTCCATCAGCCGGATCCTCTTCCTCATTGCCTAAATTCACTAACCCTCTTGTAGCTGAATGAGCAAATCCTCACAGCCACTTCCCAAAATATAGAGGAAAGCCTTCCAGAGGAGTGAGGAGTTTTATAAAGCCATGTGACTTAATTGATTATGCAGTAGTTTGTTGGTCATGTTAATTAAATTAATTGTTTGATAAGTTCTCAATTTACAATTAAGTCATGTTTTGTTTCTAATTACTGTTAGGTGGTCTAAAATTTATTGATTCCTTAGAATTACACCACAGCTTTTGTAGGAAATACTCACGTTTTGTGAGAATATTGTCGCTTCTGCCTTTTTCTTTTCTTTTCTTTTCTTTTTTTTTTTTAGTTTTAGGGACAGGTTTGTACAACTCATGACAAATCAGACAAGTGAACACCAGTGCTACTGTAGTAAACCAGAAATCATAATGCCCTGAAATCAAATTTACAGTTCACCTATAAATCACATCTCTCTTATTTTAACAGCAACTGGGGACTGAATCTGGGACAGAAAAACTGTATAGATAGATTTACCCACTTATTGTTTATTTTAAATATTGGGCATAGGTAATCCAAAATACCGTATATCCCCTGCAATATTCACCAAATGTTGTGTCAGTAAATGTCTGTACTTTTGATGAGACAGTTTGCACTTTGTCATGACTTTCTAAGCAGATAAGACACACAAATTCGATGTTTGTTTTCTACAGGAGGATTTGGAGAATGGTGAGGAAGTGGCCACTTGTCCGAGCTGCTCGCTGATTGTTAAAGTAATTTATGACAAGGCAAGTATACGTAGTAATTCTCTTTTGTCATCTGTTATCTGTCTCACATAAACCCTTTATGCCATAGTGAGTACACTCTTTAAAGTAACACAAGGCTCAAAGTCAACCTTCTCAGCCACCCTAGTGGGTCATAAAGGTACTGCAGGTGGGGTGCTAGACGTCATTTATAACAAATAAATAAAAAGTTTAAAGTTTTTCTGTTTTGTTATTAGGATTTAAACTTCCATAAAAATATTTCTGATAAGGAAATAGCATGATATTCTTTATTTACCTTCGTCTTGTGTGCTGATCAGAGGGTTGGTGGACCACAGGTAATTTAAACTTTTCAAATTGGGCCACAGCCTTGTTACATTTGGGAATGCCTGCTCAGGGTGTTGCCAAGGTGGAGTAAATTACGTATTATTTATCTCAATATTAACATAATGATTTTGTCATGATAATGAATCACTTTTGTACTATAAACGTTTATTTCCCATTCAGTGTTACCGCAGATAAGATCTTAAAATACTAAGGTCACAACTAACTAAATTTCAAACTATAATTTCTATTTTTCAGGAGCAGTTTATGTGCGGGGAAGTCATCGATGCACCGCTCATATCAGAAACAAAACTGGAAGTGGCCCAGAGATGACTCTGGAGCTCATTAGATCTAAACCTATGCCTGGAGCTGACTAATGAACAATGGACCTGAAACACTGAATTGTAGAACCATTGTGGAAGGACCAATCCTCCTCTTCTCATGGACTCTTGACACTTGCAACAGCAGCATTTTGCACATGGATTTATGAATGTTATAAACATATTTATTTTAGTAATATGTTGTGCTTTTTTTGTTGTATGAATGGGTTGCTTAAAACCAGGAGCATTTGAGCCTTGCTCAAATGGTGTTCAGACAGCAGGGGGTGCTGCTAGATTAGGAGTAAACTCTGACTATTTGTGGATTGGTGGTGAACTATTCAAATTAAACAGGTTTAGGTGGCAATAGTGTCTGTGTTTGAAAAACAAACAAAAATGTTAGGATGGTATGAAAACATTACACCAAACACTAAGTATGACCTAAGCAGGCATCAGTTTGCCAATTTACAATACATATGAAATCCCATTAGTGAAAATAAAAATAATCTGAATGTTGAAAGAGGACCCGTTGTGTAATGGTTGCATTACCACATGGTTTTTAAGACATTTAAGAGCAGTTTGCATTTTGAGAGTAAACACAGAAGTTGTGTCTCTGACACACAGGGTCACTGTTACAACCCTGAGCTCAGGTTACTCTCTGTGTGGAGAGACCGCTCAACAGATGGATGGATTTGTTATGAGTAGCTATGATAAGTTGCTCCCAAGTGTGAATGTGTATGCATGATGCCATGAGAAAGAGTGGTGCCATCCAGTTTTATTCCTGCCTTGCTTGCAGTGTTCCCAGACTTTCCATTCAGTTCAAACCAATTTTATTTGTATAGCAAATTTTACACCTTTTACAGTGGTCATTGTCCCAAAGCAGCTTTACAGAAGCAAAGGAAAATTATGGAAATGTGTACCTTATGAAATGTGAAAAATGTGTAATCTGTAAATAAGAGGATGTATGGGTCTGTTTTATTATAAGGGGTGTTCAAGTCAAACCGGGACATTTGATTGTGCAAATTAACAGAAAACAGATATGAGATCAAAAGCTACCTTTATTTCTTGATATTAGGGCTGCAACAACTAATCGATAAAATCGATAATTATCGATAGTGAAATTCGTTGTCGACGAATGCCGTTATCGATTAGTTGGACTGCTAACGTTACTGAGAAGCGCGACCACAAGATGTACAAATACACAAAAGATGTACACAGCCGCTCGCGCAATGGAGGTTACAGATGTGTCTGCAGGAAAAAGCGTTATCTAATCTAACCTATGGCGTTAGATTCCTGCCACAATTCTGAGCGCGCGGTTCGACATTTTGAGAGCAGACAAAGCACTCTATGTGCGCGCAGTGTCTCCCCTGCTCGCGCAACATGTTCTCCGCGCATGCGCGACTTCTCGATTCTGTGCGTGCTCCCCTGCTCGCTCAACATGTTCTCTGCGCACGCGCGACTTCTCGATTCTGTGCCCGCTGGACTTTGCCTTCTCGTGCAAGCAACATTTATTTTCTGTGCGCGCTCAACCCTGTGCCTGTACACTCGCTCTACTTTGTCCAGTGTTACAAAACCAGCCAATCACAGACACACGGCTATTATTTTTTTAAGTCAGCATAAGTGAGTTCATTAAAAAAAAAAAAAAATCTCCCATGGACTCCACAACAAGCAGCCACTATAACAGATGCCATCCAATATAATAAGAATACAACAATTGTTTTGCTTGTTTATTTATTTATTCATATTTTGGATATTTAGAGGAGTTTTACTGTTCAAAAACAAACTTTAATTTAAGGTTTAAAATGTCAAAATTAAAGATCATTAAACTATATGTGGCTTTGCATTTTTTAAAGTTTAGTTTTATACATAACTAATACCCTGATTTATGGTTTTATATAGTTATAAGCAAAACATCAAATTAAAGAAGCATTTAGTTTTTATTCGATTAATCGGGGAAAAAAATAGTCACCCAACTAATCGATTATCAAAATAATCGTTAGTGGAGCCCTACTTGATATCATCCCCTGCTACACTAAGGGTACACCAGAGCCATGATTGGACTTCCTGCTATACGTTTAGAGCACATCACACCAATGATGGCCCAAAAATGTGGAAATGGCTGAGATGGAGGTCAGTACTGTACGGGTATGAGAGAATAACTCTCAGCAGCATTCCTGTAGTGTGCAAGTGGCATTTAAAAATGATTATGTGTACAGTTCGCACAGACAGATGTGTCTCTTTTGTAAGTTGATTGTCACGAATCAGTTATTCCACGCTCACGGTAATGACGGCAGTCGGGTCTGAGCCACCTCAGTTTGGATCGTCATACAGGTGTATGGTCTTCTTTTACAACGTTTGCACCATTTAGATGGTTTACTGCAGCTGTGAGTCTTATCATTGTACTGTGCTTGAAGTCTTCTGTAAATGTCGATCGGAATTAAAAAAAATGTAATCACATTCACCACAAGTCCCAGTTTGACTTGAATGTCCCTCGTATTAACTTTTACCAACAAATATTTCCTTTTAGTAATATTTGAATATTAGACTGTGAGGATCCAGCTAAATACGCTTCTAATATTAAACTATCAAATCTAACCAAAAACAAGTACTTTAATAATTTCAGTTTCACAACTCCTTTGTTGCATACACATTTTCTGTCTAACAGTTCTGTTAGGCTGTCTAACAGAAACTCTCAGTCTTCATAACTTAACTCTGAATAATGCTGCTAATTGCATAATGCTATGCAATTGATATAGATTGTCATAATTATCAGGTAACAGGTTGGAACGATTTCTTCTCCAGCTCCTATTTTGAGAAATGTTATCCAGTGTTAATAATTTTTTTTTTTAAATCATGTGTCCTTACACTTGAAAAACGTGAGAGCTTACTGTTCACCAGGACACAACCTGGAGATCTCAGATTTTACTGCATTTTGACTGCATCTGACACCGCAGAAATAGAGTGAAGCTACAGAGAAAAGAGAACATAGCTGTAACACTAGATATTGCTTTTAAAAGTGGTGCACTTAATATCAACTTAATCTGTTCCTGCTAATGCACAAATTATTATTGCTGTGTGCTAAATTATTATTATTGTTGCTGTGCTGCCTGCTAGTGTGTGAATAGTCTAGAGAGCACAATTTCAACTGCTACCACCTCAAATGCAAACATATATAAAATAAAAAATATGTTAATGTTAATGTTCCGATACATGAATTGTCAAACTAAACAATCATGATGGATCACTGAATAAATTTTCCCCCCTTCTCTGTATGTGAGTTTATTGTATGATAGGTGTAGGTAGGATACAATACCATTTTGGTTCTTAAGGCAAAAACTGGAAATTTGATGCTACCAGTGTATCTGTTATGATACGATACAATTTCATTTCACAAAGCAACTATTACCCTTTTTTATGGTACCACTGATACTACATCAATTTTTTTTTTTGTAACTTTCAATCAATATGTGACCTACTTTGCTCAGAATCTGAAGTAAGCCTACTGAAAAAAAATTTTTTTTGGTTATTTTTGATAATTATTGATAAATCAATGCACCAATCTGGGACTGCTATATCCATGACACATTTCTCTGTGCAACATATGACGGAGTAGGAGTATACACAATCATACTGATTGCCAAATAGGATCTTGGATTTCCTGTTCTGTTAAGCACATTTGAGCATTTTCCCTGCTTTATCACTCATAGTTCAACAAATAAACAACCTTTTTTAAGATGAAGTGGGTGTTGGAGAAGGGAAAGATTTTCACATGTGCAGGATATTGATCAGATTCTACAAAACTATAGCAGTATAACAGTGCCAAAATTCCTCAAAGAAATGTTGAATTAAATGAATTGAAAAAAGCAATAAAAGTGTTTGAACACCAAAAAATTTATTTTGGGAATGTCAAAGTATAAACCTATCCAGCTATATGGACAAATTAAAGGACAAACCTGTTATTTATGGATTTCAGGGGTTTCAATCAGGCCCCTTATCCCCAGTGAAGGGCAATCTTAATGCCTCAGCATACAGTACCAAGACATTTTGGACAATACTATGCTTCCATCTATGTGGTAACAGTTAACAAAGGGTTTCTATTCCAACATGACTGGGCCCCAGTGCACAAAGAAAGGACTACAAAGACATGTTGATACGTTTAGTGTGGAAAAACTTGACAGGTCTGTACAGAGCCGTGACCTCATAAATCAGAGCTTCAGCCTCTGGACTGTGTGTGTGGAGTTCGCATGGTCTACCTGTGCTTGTGCCCCTGCAGTGACTTGGCACTCCATCCAAGGTGTGCCTCCGCCTTGTCCCCTGAGTTTCCCGAAATACGCTCTCTGACACCCGACACAAGTAATGCAGGAAAATTTATTAACTTTTCTATTTCTGCACATAAATGAGACAGGTACACATACAGCCAGGCACCTGACATATATGAAATCTGGAATCGTTTAATAAAACGCTCCTTTAATACTAATAATACGTTTCTGTTGTAATGTTATTTAAACATTGCGCGCGACAGCTCTGTCCGGGCGGCGATGACGTCACGCCGCAGCCCTCAACGGAGGAGAAGCAGCAGGAGCAGACGATAGAGAGGACGAGATCCGGGCAGGCCTGCGGAAAACACCGGGAGCACGAGCTATACGCGTTCTCGTAATCAAACTTTCGCATGCCGAGAAGCTGTGGCGGAGCGGGAACTTCCAGTGCCGCTGTATCCGCTGTCCGATCCGCTCGAAAGCGAGCCGCAAGGTAAGACTCGCGTTAGCTAGCAGCTCGCTGGAAAGTTGGCTTGTGGTTGCGCTGTGCGTGTGTGCATGCGTTTGTGTTTGTGTGCGTGTGCAAGCGAGCGCGTATGCGTGATGCATTGCCGGGATACTTCGGAAGAGATTTAAAGTGCAATTTGCGAAATCTGTCGGCACAAGCGCAAAAGAAATCCACCAAGTGTTGTCAGGCTGGCGGGCACGCGGTGTTTATTCGCTCTGCCGATTTTATACCGGACAAATAAAAGGCAGTGGCTTTGTGTAGCCCCCCGCGCGCGCGCGGTGGCTAACGTTATAGTAGCTACAACAGTACAATAGCTGGGCACGATGGTGCTTTTCAGAACTAAACATTCTTTTGCGATTATAATTCCTCCCTATCGGTTTTCAGAATGAATAATAGACGGCCGGCTGAGCAGAATTTTAATATTAAGCGTTAACATGTGTATGGGGTTTTGTGTTTATCGTGGACATGCGCGCGCAGCATCCCAGTGGTGCGAGCGCATCGCGATAGCGCGGTTAACACACCGAATATTATTTTATTTATAGCTGAAACTGTTAAAGTTTTGACATAGTTAAGAGAAACTAAGCTAATCTTTCGTCAGTGGTGGGACAGCCGGCTTTGAATGTACTCCAAGTGAGCTCATTGGGGTGTGTGATAGGCCATCTGTTTTCCTCCCTGTGCCTCATCCAGTATTTACCTCACGCTCTGTTCTTTGACCCTCACCCAGTTACCTCAGGTTCTATGTTCTGACCCTCACCAAGTATTTACCCCACACTCTGTGCTCTGACCCTCACCAAGTATTTACCCCACACTCTGTGCTCTGACCCTCACCCAGTATTTACCACACCCAGTTACCTCAGGCTCCTACCCTCACCCAGTATTTACCTCAGGCACTGCGCTCTGGCCATTTACTTGATGTGGGCAATAATCTCAGTTGTATATGTCATAAATGTCACAGGCAGTAATGGCAGGTTCAGGGTGAAACATAAACAAGTGATTTCCCTGAATGCATGTGACTCATGGGGGTGTCCTCATATAAAATAATATGTCCATATTTAAGATGAGGTGTCCATATAAGATCACCTTAAAGGTGATTAAAAAGTAACTTTTCTTAGATATGTGGAATTAATTCTGAAAGTGAACATGACTTCATTGAGAGGCTGCTGAATCTTCACAACAAAATCCAGGATGTCTTGATCAAACTATAGTTTGAAGAAGAGGGAATGGTGTGAAGTAATCATTAGTTGTATATACATGGACGGTGTTTGTTTAATCCAATGTAAATAATACAGAATAGAAATTCTGGCTTAACTGCTTTAATGAGCCCTGCTTTGATAAGAAATGAGTTCGCGTGCTCATAGCATTTATTCAGGACACAGCCACACATGTCCAAAGTGGTTCTACCGACTGTGAAGTGTTTAATCTGTCGGGTAAAAGAAGTTTTTTTTTTCACCCAACATTTGACAAAAATTCAATTCTTTCATTAATAAAGAGGTGATGGTGATGGACCCATGTCATGGGAACAATATTCGGTTCTTTCTAATTAAGCAACAATCTCAGAAGCACATTTTGCTTCTGTAATTCTCAAACATGAGGAGAAGGATTGAAGCCCCACCCAATCAGCCAAACGTGCACAGAAGGGTGGTGTGATGCGATGGGATGTGAAAGAAAGTCCATCAAGATTATTATTCATCTTGCACCACAGTGATAATTTTTTATTTATTTAATATTTAACTAAATGTCATACATACTGTGGTAAATTTAACCTAGAAAATCATCAGACTGTTACACAAGTCTAAAAAATAGATTTAAAAAAAGGTTAAAAATAAATAAATTATACTTGCTAGATAAGTATGTCCCTCCAAATAGAACAGCTTAAACTCTGGGATGTTAAACAGACAGAAAGTGCAACATCCTGAAGAATTTCTTGTAGTTGGAAAGATGCTGTTTGCTACTGAAACTGGAGACCATAAATAATACATGAAAGCATCTCTTGTATCGTCAACAGCTATACAGTTTCTTTTATTAAAAAGAATGTTTATTTGTTTATTGAAAGTAGAAATCCCGTCTAGTGTAGCTTGTCAACACCTGAGCGATGTAGTATTGAACTAAACCGTCTTCTAAAGCTAAACTACTGTCTTCTAAAAGGTAAAATGTGATCAGGGATCTGATCTGATCTAATTTCAGTTTAATTGAAATATGGCAAAATAAAAAGCTGCAACTCTGCATATCATCATATTGTATCTGCATTCCCATTTTTTAGAAACCCACAGACCATGTGATTCCATTAGCTAGGGTGAGGAGTGATGAGCTGCTCAGCATGTGTGGCTGATGCATCTTTTATTAACCATCTGGGGGAAAAAGCGCCTCAATATTTAATCAGGCTAGTGTGCCTACTCAGTGCCAGGAAAAAGAATGACGCTTACTAAAAATAGACACTACTGGAAGTTTCAGTGAGGGGACAAATTATAGCTCTGTTAAACTTAACTGAATGCCACGTGTTGCTTCTCATTGATTTTAGAAGATGGTTTAGTTTGAGATGCTGGCAGGCTTCTGAATAAACAGCTCTTCATTAGAAATGATTGAGAGCTAATATGAGCTCCTGCTTGGGACAGTTATGGGGCAATAAAAAAAAATGTAAGTGGTAAAGCATTCTTCCAGCCTTTCTCATCTGGGACCTAATACTCTACAATTTTACAAGGCTTTTTAATCTGATGTCATGACCTACAGTCATGGGAAAAAGAAAGTACAGCCTCTTTCAATTTTATGCTTTTTATCAGGGCAATGAATGAATAACAATTTAGATTAAAAAAAATTTATGTCAACAAAAATACAACAGATATTATTAATGAAGTCCATATGTCCCACAACATAAACCAGCATTCAGAAACTATGCAAGGGGAAAATAATTACAATCTATAATTTAATAACGTATAGGATCAACCTCTAACAACAATAACTTGAAGTAAACTATAGAAGTTTGAGTCTCTCACATTGTTTCGGGGGAAAATTGTGGTTTTCTCTTTTTTCTTTACAACATTGTTTTACTTTGATGTGTCACTAAAATAAGAATTAAATGTGCTTACACTAGTTTTGGACTGCACACCAGTTTTTCTTTTTATGAGTGATGAAATTAATGCAAAAGTGGGGATAACCTTTTTATTAACGGACATAGGTCATTCAATTTACACATGTTGGCAGAGTCACTTCTCCTCTATACTCAGCATAGCCACCAACAAGCGATGCATTTTCGTCATCGTTGAACCCAACTTTCTAATCCTCTTTCAAAATCTCCTTTGTTGCAGTTGGTGGTCCCCCACTGTGAGGTTAGTCTTTAGTGCTGGTTTCCCCTTCTTTAAACAACTTCATCCATCTGTGCACATTGCGCTCATCAATGGTATTGTGCCATAAACGTTTTGCAGCACATCAACTGCGATAAATGGGATTTTCAGAGAGGATTCAAGAGTCGGATTCAGTGATGGCGCAAATCATTGTCTGAGACGGAAATGCTTATCCAAGCACTAGGTTAAATGCATTAGGGTAGCAGATGATTATATAGAAAAATAATAGTACTTTTTACTTTTGTAACTGTGTTCTGTTATTCTGTTCTCGGTTTTGTCCTGGTTTGACACTTCTTGCATAAGGTCCCGCCTCTAATGGACATTTATACCACTTCCCGCTAGTCCGTCTTCTGCCACTGTATAAAGGACTACCATAGACAGTGTTAATTAAATGCGGGAAGATTTTTAACATAACCAAGACCACTGATGAGCCGAACCAGTTCCTCAACCAAAAATATCCAGCTTCCACTCCAAAAGTGGAATATCCAAAATATGAGCTTCAGTCTAGTCAGTTGTGGTGTTGGTGTTACTGTATAACACCACGCTGTTTAATTACTGTAGCTGTATAATTACTGTAGCTGTATAATCACTGTTCATATATTAAGACACACAATGCCACACCTTAGAAGGACAAAAGAGAATGGTTAGACTGGTTTGAGGTGACGGGAAGACTGCGATGATTAATTTAAATAACCTCCCTTGAAAAAGCTGGTGGACATAAACTAATCTCAGGACATACAGAGTTCCAAAGTAAGGAATCCTAGGCTAGAGGTATCACAGGCTCATTGTGACTGGACAGCTGAAGATTGGAGAAACTTCAGCTTTTTTTTTTCTTACAGAATTTGAGTTTACTTGGAGATATTACTATGCTAAAAAATCAGTAGATTATATAGAGTATCGGTCAGAGTTATCAGTCTGAATCTATGACTTATCTCTGCCACAAGTGAATAATGACATTCCTCAGAGCTTTAAGACTCTAGATCTCGCATAACAACACAAATCTCACATAACATCCCAAATCCCAAATCAAAGGACCCAGTTAATGCTGTTCTGTTTTGCTTTGTGGGCGGTAAGTGAGGAGCATAAAGAAAACACTATAGAAAGCCTTTAGGCTAAGCTGAATTATTTGCTAGCTAATTGAAAGAGCTCTGCTGAGATTTATTTCAGTTAAAAGACTCAAAGGAAGACATCGAGTGCTGCTGCTTCTTCGGATGATGAGAGACGGTACCGGTCTGTCAGACTGTCAGGATTTTCGACAAGTAAATCACCTTTCAAATAAAAGTGTTGAAGCTGAAGCCCTTTGCTGTGTTCAGAAGTGTTTTTTTTTGTTTTTTTTCCAACTCGCTACATGATGAGGTTCCTCCCAATAAGATGTGTTACATACATCTGTAAATTGGCAGACAGAATGTTTCTGACACCAGAATTCATTCTCCTTCTACCATCATAAGTTACATCATCGCTAAAGATTAGTAAGCTCGTTTTGGAGCAACCATGCAAGATCAAGCCATGACACTATCTTGTGTGTTTTGGAGCAAGAGTAAATCCTTTCTTTGTCCACACTTTATTACCTTGTTAGAGATCAATCTTAGTTCTAGAAGCTTTTCTCGTTGATTCATGCATTTGTTTGCCAATTCCAATTTTTACTGCTGATGAATGATACGCATCTTGTTCTATGGACTAGGGCTGGGCCATATGGACCAAACAATTGTATTTCAGAAATTTTAGGTTGAATATCAATACACAATGTATTCTATCATGGCATTTTCTACAAAGTTGTAAGTCAAAGTCACATGTGAGCGTGAGTGGGCAAGGGGCCATGCCAAGATGCAGAGGGAGAGTAGGGGCAGGGCTGTCTGAGAGAGAGAGAAGACTTGATTCAATTCAATTAAATTTTATTTGTATAGCGCTTTTAACAATTTTCATTGTTGCAAAGCAGCCTTACACAATCAAAAGAATTATTTTGTATGAAATTAATGTGTATGAATCAGAAAATAGTCAGATAGTCCCTGATGAGCAAGCTGAGGGCGACAGTGGCAAGGAAAAACTCCCTGAGATGGCAGTAGGAAGAAACCTTGAGAGGAACCGGACTCAACAGGGAACCCATCATCATTTGGGTGAAACAGAAAGCAGGAATTGATCTGCATTCATACTGTGTGTTGGGTGGCAGGCAGTTCAGTATAATAGTTGTTAATAGATGTTAATTGATGTAAATATGGAGTCCAGGTCGTTATTGGAGGCTCAGGTAGACTTGTAAGAAATTCCAGTCCAGAACTATCGAGCGACTGAAGCCAAGTCCGCAGAGAAACGGCCGTCAACATCATGCGAGTCCAGAATCGTCTTCCTAATAGAGTGAAACCGTCCCCAGACATCGGACGCATCCCAAAGGGGCATCCATGTGACGAGGTCTCCAACCAGAAGCGGGGCACCAGGATGAGTCAGACAGGTCCAGAGGCAGCTCAGGAACGACATGTGTAGAAAGAGAGAGAGAGAGAAGGGGAAAGAGAACAGGAGAGGGGAGAGCAAAAGAGGAGAGATAACAGTTAGGTATGGTCACAGTTAGAAACACTGGCATGGCGTCGCGGAAGAAACGGTCATGTAACAGAACATTCAATTCAATTGAGTTTTATTTGTATAGCGCTTTTAACAATTGTCATTGTCGCAAATCGCTTTACACAATCATAAGAATTCTGGAAGTTTGTATGAAATATGAATGTGCAAATGATCAGATTGTCCCTGATGAGCAAGCCAAGGGTGACGGCGACAATGGCAAGGAAAAACTCCCTTAGAGTAGGTATAAAACTCCCCCTCTTCGGTATATCAGGAGATGTGTTTAAGTTAATATGGAGTCCAGTTTGTTACTGGAGGAAACTCCAGTTCTGAACTATTGAGCAAATGCAGTCACGAGTTCTCCGAGAACAGCTGTCACCACCAGCCGATGCCAGGACTGTCTTCGTGGAAAAGTAGAACCATCCCCATATAATCAATATACAATATTCTGTTATTCTAATATACCCATAAGCAGTATATGGTATATACGGTGTTCTCTCTTAAATGAATTCTCTATTTAAAAAAAATTATATGTCAATATATCGTAAATAGTTTCTATACTGCCCAGCCCTACTATAGCCTCTGTAATTCTGCCCCAATGATGGATTGCTATCCGTTCACCCCTGCCCTGTTGAGGCTTGCTTTCCTCCCATAGGCAGCTCTTTGGTCTTCATTTGGTGTATCATTTTTTACAACAAATGCAGTCTTAACAGGAACCAAGAGGAAACATTAAGTTATTAATTTAAACAAATAAAACAAAGTTAAAACTATCAGTTCAACACTGCAAACCTGGGTAACGCATGTCAGTCATGGTCCAATACTTTTGATCACTCCAAAAACGAAAGTTTGAAATTTAGATGTTTTAAAGTATAGCAAAAACACAAGAATTGGCCTTGGTTTTCCATGTATGAAGATAAATGTGTTTTTTTTTATTTATTTATTTGTTTTCCAGCATTAAGAAGTACTGTAGGGTTGCAAATTTCTCACATTCCTCTTAACTGATAGTTCAACAGATTTACAGTTGATAATTGATTAATCGTTAATAATTAATGATAACGATGCACATTTCCTCCTCAGTTTAAGTTTTATTTAAATAGCTCTCGCGGCACAATCCAGTGTTTACCTACACAATGATTGATGTGCGACAGCCATGGGTAAAGTCGATACCTCTGTACATTCTTACTAACATTGTTTCCTTTTTTAGAACAAGCGTTTCACCAATGTCATCATCATGTTTAGTTGATGCCTTTTGTATTGAGTTGGGTCTCGCTTTGGATTCCTACGGTCTTATAATACCAAATGGAATTGGTCTAATTCTATAATGAAGGTTGGGTTTTATAGTTTGTTGCTTGGTCAAGATGACAAATAACTTTTAAAATCACGACCAAACTAAGTTGCCGCTCCAGTGCGTTTAGATCATAATTGGGTATAAAACTGAGATATACTTTTATGCTGCACTCAGATATGCATGAACAAACATTCTGATCCTTCATCTGATGGAATCCAGTTCTCAGATCCAGAATCCAAAAATTTACAGAATCAACACAATGTTTGAGAGTTACATTTTCACATTTCTTATTTAGTCTACTTAATTGCAATATTGAGGAGTTCTATTATATAGAATTAGTTGCAGACTTGTATTAAGTAACTACATGTAATACTATTAAACATTTGAATGGGATTTGAATAATGGGATTTGTTTTGACAGCCCTATCATTTGGTGCTCCGATGGAAATGCGTGGCATCCGTTCTGTTTCAAAGGTTGGTCTACATTGTAAGCTTGTGCTTAGATAAGCTTCTCTTAGCATGTTTTCAGTTGTGTAAAAAATCCTATTGAATTATGTGTGCGAGGCTGCATTTGATATGCAGTTTGCGATTTTGTCTCTTTTGGGAGCCTCCAGGCTTCAAAGCTGCCACTGATTATATATAGGGTTCTTTAATCTGCTTTGGAGAACTTCCTTTACGGAACTGGTCCTTTTGTCTTTCTCTCTTTGTCAAATTTTCAATTTGCATATCTATGTATCTTCAATTTACATGGATTCTGTACATCATTTCCCCACAGATGGAATTTTCCTTCTGGAGAAAAGGTCAGCAGTCGTACCGAATCGTTTCAAATCAAGTCGTCACTCACAAAGCTTCAGCTTTTTGTACATCCTCGTGTGTCGTCTTTTTTTTTTTTTTTTCTTTTGTAACATTCAGTCGTGTTCGGTTTCATCTGTCTCCTCGCTCACTCTGATTCCCTGCAACTCCTGTTCTGCAAATCACACTTGTCAAGCTGGTAAAAGTGTGTGTGATATAAGAGGAGGTAGCTTATTATCATCTTATCTTGTTGGACCTTTGGTTGGTATGTTTGTAGACAAGGGAGAGCAGTGTGAAGTGACACATCACATGTCCATTTTAGGTTTTAATGATTTGCCAGGTTTTAGCAAATGTTCCGGCTTTCCAAGGATGTTTTCACATTAGGCATGTTTGATTTATACCATGCCCAAGAATGATTGATGCCCTCTTCCGCGCTGGCCAGCGTTCACATTACTTTTGCTTCCCGTTCTTGGGTACGCTTGCATATTTATACTCTCCAGTACACCAGGTGGCAGTATGAACCTACTTGGTTTGTGAGCCTCCATTAAGCACAAGGAATTTATCTTTGTCTAATATTTATATTTTTGAAGAAAAAAAATCAAGGGTAACACTTGCGTGCCTTCCTACTGTATCAGCTATCAGAGGATCAGAGGATGAGATTGGTGTATGCTATGCACCAGAAGAGAGCGAAGGCACAGATGCTGTCACATCTAAACGTCAATCTACTGCTGCTCTTGGGTAAGATTAGTGTACATATATCACCCCTGTCCGAGCATACGATATCATTCTCGAGACTGCCTTTTCCAGCTGACTCGGGCACGGTTCCTGAGCCCAGAAAGATTGTGTTCTAACTGATCGAAATGAACAAGACTTTGGGGTAAAGTGTTGTAGGAGAATGATCTAATGTGAAAATGCCCTGAGAAAAAGAAATCTTGGCTTTTGAACAGGACCCAAGGTAATCAGGGTGCGCATTCATTTCTGCTTCCAGAATCCTGGTTGTATGGTTGTGGAGTACTTTTAAACAAGTTCAGTTTGAAATGAAAACGCATATCGGACAGCCCTGACACTGTCGTCTGCTCCACTTGCTGTAGTAATTCATTTATCACTGCTTATATTGTGAGAAAGGGGCAGCGTGATTCCTGCCCCAGAGGGCCTCAGTTGGCCAGTTTCTGCAACCATAAGGCAACATCAAAAGAATTTATTGAAAGGAATGGTGTAAATGATTACTTTCTGATGTTTCCCATTTTTTAAATGCATATAAGGTAGCAGAATGTTACCTCCTATACGTCTTATTAATGCAGAAAATCTGTTTCTTTGAGGCGGAGTTAGAACCTTTTTTTAATCCAAGGTTGCTGCAAAGAAAAAAGCAGTTATAAACTATTCCTTTTTTTTTTTTTTTTTTTTAAAGCTGGTAAAGGCCTCATTTAGGAAGTGAACTAAAAACTAAAACGAGATTTATTTCAAAATCAAAGATTTATTTATTTAAAAGTCAAAGGATATAATTACAGATATATTATATTGTTATAGAAATTATGAAAAATAAATTAAATGATTAATCATTAATCAATTAATTATTTTTAATATAACCAATTAAAAGATTATTACCCCAAAAGGTTTGTTTTGCATTTAGTGGTGACCTCAGCAACCCATCTATAACCTAACAATTAATTAGCTCTACTTACTTGCAAGGCTCATTATCACTTGCTAATAACTTATTTGAAGAGTCGGCTCTCAGCAACTCTCTCTTTTGTTAAAACACCAGATTGAGTCAGATGGCTCTGCCATACAACTGATCACTGCTCTAAAATACTTTCTGTACAATAGCACAAAGTGACATACATTTGCAAGTCACTTGTGCTTCATGTACACAGCCGATGTGTGTGTGTGTGTGTGTGTGTGTGTGTGTGTGTGTGCAAGGGCACTGGGCTATTCACATATGTGGCTGAGTGAATCAAGAATCTGCAGGCAATTAAATAACATTTTACCTCTTTTTAGTAATAGAAAATAAAGAAAAATGTAAATGTGGAGACAGCCACACCTAAATCAGTACATGGGAAGCAGTGATTTGTGCCACTAGAACTCTTTAGATAACATACAGTTGCACTCCAGAGATGTGAAAGTCAGAAGAACAAGTTTAAAATAGAACACCGCAATTCATCCTAACCGGTAACTTGTTGGTCAGAATTATGTAATTTCCGACTCCGGGGTGTTCCACAGACAGAATGGGAAACTAGATTTGTTTGTTTAGTAGCAACATTATACCATTATGTGGAACGGTGGCATAGTGGTTAGCACTGTTGCCTCGCAACTCCAAAGTTGAGGGTTCGATTCCCATCTCGGGTCTCGAGTTTGCATTTTTTGACCTGTGCTTGGTAGGTTTTCTCTGGGTACTTTGGTTTTCTCTCACAGTCCAAAGACATGCAGATTAGGTTAACTGGTGTTCCCAATTTGCCAGTTGTGTGTGTGCCCTGTGATGTATTGGCATTCTGTCCGGGGTGTACTCTGCCTTGTGGCTCAAGTCTCCTGGGATAGCCTTCTGGCCCCTATTACTGTTACATGTTTAGTTTAGACTAATAATCTGATGCTTATTTTAAGTAATGCGTTTGTTACATTAGTCAGAGAAAAAGAACGTCAGGTTAGGAAAAATGGTTAGGAATGGGATGACATAGGGGCTAAATGGGAGCACACGTAAAAGTTGTAAAGTGTGTGTTGAGGTTTTGAGGTGGGTAATAAAAGTTAAAAGAAGTTCTTACAAACATAACAATTGGTGATGAGGATGGCTGACGATTTCCCCGCGCTGTCGTCATCTTCCCCGAGCTCATTTTTACACCATCCTGGCGAACGTACTTGTTCACACTGGGCTTTGATACTGTCTGAACGAAGCCGAAACTGGCCATACTCCTTCACTGTATTAGCGCCAAAGGACAATGTGTTTTTTGCACACTCTGAGATGCAGATGATTACTCTGTAAGGTCGACAATTTGAAAAGGAACAAATGTCTCCTGCTGAAACGGCTGCAGTTCCGACAGAGCGGTCAACTTGCTGGTGAGGTGATTGCTCAATATGTCAGTGACTTAAAAACTGTGCTGTCTTGACACGAGGTGATACGAGATCAGCTAATTGAGAAAACACACAATACACTTATGAGGGAGCGTCTGTTATTGGAAGATGGTGTCCTCACTTTAGAGAAAGCTGTAATTCTGGCCTTACAAGTTGAGTCTGCTGCACAGTGCACTGCTAAATTAAACACTGCACGTGAACCAAGTTTAAGCTGTGGGGGCGTGACCCAAGAATACACACATTTAGAGAGCAGAGCTAAATCATCACGTCATTGTTCTGCATGGGGACAATTATGTCGACGCTGTCGGAAGCCAAACCATTTTGCAAAATGGTGTCGGTCTGCTCCAGTTCATGCTCCTTCACAACGAAACTCGCGTAGGAACACTACAACCCCTGCCATTATTCATTCAATAAATTCCAATTCAGCCAGATTCTCTCCATGTAATTGATATAGCAGATTCTCATATTCCACTGCTCCTGGACACAGGGGCTAAAGTATCACTGCTAAATATGTCTACTTATGAGCCTTTTTTGTCACACGTGCCATTTCAGCCTGTTTGGATATGGCAATTCCAAAGTCGATGTTGTTGGCCTTTCCAGTATGGTAACAAGGCTTTTCCTGACATTCCATTTCAAGGCTGGACGTTTCTCTGTTGGACAATAAGGGGACTCTGATTCTGATGGTCAGCCGCCCTTGGCAGCAAGAATGGCCAATGTTGTTTACAGGCCTTGGGTGTTTGGCTGCATTCAATCACCAACCTCTGTTGGATTCCATGGTTAAACCATTAGTTCAGCTGTTTCACCAGATTATTTTAGCGTTGCATGAGAAAGTCACTGCAGAACTTGACAGGCTGCTAACAGAGGGCATCATCGAACCTGTGGACTCCTCCCCATGGGTGTCTAATTTGGCAGTGGCTAAGAAGAAAAATGGTGGACTGAGAGTTTGTGTAGACTTAGTCTGTCAACAAAGCAGAGGATATCAATCTGGGATTATAGATATCAATTGAAGAGCTGACTACACAATTTCATGGCTCAACAATTTGTTTTCAAAACTCGAACTCCATCAAGGTAACCTCCAGGTTTCTCTCCATCCAGACAGCAGAAGCCTGACTGCATTCGTAACGCATGGAGGTGTATTTCATTATATGAGGATGCCTTTTGGGCGGCTTCTAGCTGTTTCCAAAAAATCATGTCTACCATACTGGCTAGAGTACCTGGCACTGCCATCTGATGACGTTACTGTCCATCCTCCGAATGCAGCGATTCACAAACAGCACTAACGGTCTACTTTTGTTGTACTCAATCGACATAACTTGACACTAAACGTGGAGAAATTCTTATTTGCATTAACAGAGGTTGACATTATTGGGTTTCATGTTTCAGCTATGGGCCTTTCACCATTGCACTCCAATATTGAGGGATGACCAGCTGCTAAAAAAGGATGCTCCCTGGGCCTGGTCTTTGGCCTTCTCGGTCGCAGTGCGTATACTTAAGGAAATGTTGACGAGCCACCTGTCTTAGCCCGTTTCAGTCTTGACTGCCTCATGCTGGTCACTTGTGATGCTTCAGCTACTGCGACTAGCACTGTCCTTTCACAACTCCTGAATGGCATTGAACGGCCTGTAGCTTTTGCTTCTCATGCATTTACCCTGATGGAACGGAAGTACTTAACAGGAGAGATGGAGTCTCTGGCCTTTGTCTGAGCCTGTGAACACTGGCATGCCTATCTCTATGGCCTAAAATTCACCGTCTGAACTGACCACCAAGCCCTCAGTGCACTTGTGTCTACTTCTGGGTTGGGCCACAGATCACTGCGCATGTACCATTGGACTGATCATCTCCAACAGTATGACCTAACCATACAGTATACGTCAGGCAGCGATAATGTGGTGGATGATCTGCTGTCACATTGTGTCATCGCCCATTACCTCCTGTCAGGGGGTTGAGGACAGGGACCTTGTTTTATTGGTGCATACACCCCTAATGGCTTTTGTGTCCTTGGAGGATCTTTTAGAGAAGTCAGCTGGTTTA
This sequence comes from Clarias magur, assembly GCA_013621035.1. Taxonomy (NCBI): domain Eukaryota; kingdom Metazoa; phylum Chordata; class Actinopteri; order Siluriformes; family Clariidae; genus Clarias; species Clarias magur. The sequence goes on along the minus strand of QNUK01000309.1, from coordinate 479,847 downwards.
CAAGTATGTCCTGAATGGCTGGCCAGCCCAATTTATAACCGATATCTAATCATGTGCTCACGTGAGACACGAATTGTCATGTTGGAACGACACATGCTTTGCCGGTGAACACTGTGTCATTATACCTGTTAAACTTAGGAGAGTGCTGTCCATTGCATGTGAGGGCGCTCTCGGCATAGTTAAACTAAAGTAACACTGTAGGGATCTTGTATGACCAGGGTTGGACAATGACATCGAACAGCTCGTTCAGGACTGTGTTCCTCCATGTCTTGTAAGCGGGCAAATGAGCCCAACAACTCTGCCACCGCTGAGATCTTTGCCTTGGCCGACTCGACCTTGGGACCCTGTTGAACTGAGCATCTGTGGCAAACTAAGTACTGAAGAAACCGATATATCTTAAGTCGTTGTTTAAAGATTGGCAGAGACTCAGCTGTTAGGACAGCTAGAGGAAATTCATTCCACCATTTAGGTGCCAGAACAGGAAAGAGTCTAGATGCAAATCTTCCTTGATCCCAGATCGATGGTGGGACTAGCCCAGCAGTGCTGCAGGATCAGATGGAACATTGTCCAGTGCAAGGTGTGACTAGAGCTGAAAGGTAGGTGGGTGCTGGGCTATTTTTGGCTTCGTAGGCAAGCATCAAGGTTTTGAATTTGATGTGGGCAGCTACAGGAAGCCAATTCAGAGAGCGGAGGGGGTAGTGTAGGAAAACTTGTGAAGGTTGAAAACGGGTCATGCAGATGCGCATTCTGGATCACCTGCACAACGAGTGATGGACCTACGTGGAGTGAGTTGCAATAGTTCACCCTTGAAATGACACGGGTCTCAACAAGCACCTAAGCAGCCTGTGAAGAAAGAAGTGGGCGAATTCTTGTAATGTTGTAAAGAATAAATCCACAGGAGTGAGTAAGGTTAGCAAGGTAAAGTAAGGTAAATTTACCAGCTACATGCAAAACAAAGGGATCAAATACATACGGACAGCTTATCATCCGCAGTCAAATGGGAGCTTGGAGAGATTCAGTCAGATGCTGAAAAATGGTCTGAGAGCTCACTTGGCACAAGGCTGTTCTTTCAATGAGGCCTCGTCTCAGACGCTTCGGATCAGCATGTCATCACAGGGGTGTCACCAGCAAAACTAATGCTGGGGCGATACAATGCAAGGAAAAGAGTCCGGATTCCCAAACTCTTCTCATTGGACTGGGTGCTCATTTTCAGGATTACTTAACATTTTTTTTAAGGTTTTGAGGTACTTAAAAGAAGTTCAAGTACAAGTCGTTTTTACAGACATAAGTTACCCTGTACACAGGATATGTGGTATAGAAGATGAATGAATTTCATGTCTTACTTTTTTTTCCAAAAACATATCGGAACGTGACTTCAAACCCAAGTGGTGTCCTGAACCATGAATTTTGCGTGACTCATTTTGGTTCAATCTTTCAGGTTGTTAAAATAAAATGATAAAAAATGCTCATATGTACAGGCCCAAGCGTGATCTCATCTGATTCAATCGTTGAACAAGGAAATTGTTGGTGAGGTATGTGTGTGTGCTTTCTCTCCAGACTTGACTGATGCAGCTTTGATGAATAAGGTACAGTGTGATTGTAATTTGCTCAGTAATGAGCACGCTCTAATAGAGTTGCAGCGCACTCACTCTGTAAAGAGCTTTTGTTTTTAGCAAGGTGGGAGTCTAAAAATACTCAAGTGACATGCAGAGAATATACAATTCTGTGAGGGGGGGAAAAGTTTTTGAATCCTTTGTAATTAGCTTTAGAGCTATGTAGTTTTCACATGAAAGGCTTAAGTGGCACTTACTACTAAGCTGGGTAATTAACTGATGAGTCGAATGAGAGAAATCACCGTATTGTGCCTGAATCTGCTATCCAATAGGGCATTATATTAAGAAAGTACAGACATGCTTTTAAACCATAGCTGCACTTTTCTTACTGTTGTAGAGCTACTTTTTTACTGGGAAAAAAATCTTTTCAGTATTAGGCGATGATACAAGGTGCGAGCAATTAAATAAAATGGTTCCATTTGCATTTTGGCAAAAGCAGGACTTCATTGAAAACGAGAGCTAGTTTTGTGTGTATCTGTAGTAGTGTTGCACAGTATACCGTAGTAAAAAAAAAAAAGTACACAACACTAGAATAAAAAATAAAAAAAAATTTGTAAGCCTTCATTCTAATCTGAGGTTCTGTTAATTGGTGATTTTCGAGGCTGGAAACTCTAAATGCACTTCTCCATTGCAGCAGAGGTAAGTTTTGTTTTTTCTGGGAAGGTTTTCATGAGAGCCAGTTTCATCATGGTGATTTTAATGGGTTTTACAAATGCACTTGACAATATTGTTCTTGCGAGAACTATTGCAGAACAACTGACCTTCGTGTCATAAAATAACAACTGACTTTGTTATTTCAGAGTTTTGAAAAAAAATCCAGTATTGTTCTAGAATGTAGAAAAGTAATTCCAAACTTGTGTCCAAATTCATCTGGTATTGTATACACTATTTTGAAATAATCGATACTTTTAACAAGTGGATGTCTGTCTGATCTGGCTAATAGAAATCTGTCTCATTAAACACAGCACTGGCAGCAGTGATGTTTGTGTGACTGAAATAAGCAACCCTGACTGAGTTTGAAATATGAGCCACAGGAAGCTGTTTGGTTTGTTCAGAGACTAGACTTAAAGGAATATTTTAAGCCAAAATTTCTCATTAGCAGTGCGGTTGAGCTCAGAGCTGCCACACAGTCAGAAACACAGCTTCCCAATGGTTGACAAGTCAGCAACAGATTGGTCGGCATTCTTGGAGCAAGGCATCAGCTACTGTAGGCTGACAATAACTGTTTTCATAGTGGAAAAAATAAAGACTTTACAGTTATATTTGTACTTTCCTGATTGGATAACAGCATGAGGCATTGCACCAAATCAGATTTTATTTGCCCTGAACACACTGGCAAGCATAAATTGTGAGAATTGAGTGTGAGCATAGGTTGTTATGAATGATTTGACCAGAGGGAATATATAGAGAGAGTTCAGTTTAAAAAAAAAAAAGACAAGCCCTTAAGCACCAGCACTGCTGTGCATGTGCTGTATAAACGTGGTAAAGTCTTATGTTAAAAGTGCAACTGTGTTAGATTTTGGAAAGATTTGCAGAATATCTAAAACGTACTGCAGTGTTAAAATACAATCTGGATACAGGATTTATAGCGTATATACTTTCACGAGTTTTACCTACACATTTTACTTAATGTACCTATAAAAACCCATGAGTGGTCTTAGCAACTACAGCAAGAAAAAAAATATATAGATGTATTTATAGCTTGTTTTTTCTCTGTAAACAAATAAGACACAATAAGTATTATTTTTCCAGCCCTCAAGTTTTATAGAGAAAAGGTATTGGAAAGTGCATGATAGTCCGGTGACACCTTGGCATACAAATTTAATCCGTTCTGGAGGCGAGTTCTTAAGGTAAAAATTCGTATTGCGAAACGCATTTTCCCATAGGAATTCATGTAAATGCAGATAATCTGTTACAGCCACTCAAAAATATTACCAAATATTACCAATTCCCAATACTATAATGATATTTTTTGCATATAAAAGCAATCAAAACATTTAGAAAAGTAATTTAAATGAAGAAAAATCTTAAATAGACATTAAACCCCACTTATCCTTAATTTCTGATTCCTGCCGTCCTTGCCAATATTCTTGGGAGCCATGGTGCCATGTCTTCACTAAACCTTGCACAGAATGCAAAAAAAAAAAACTCAAAAGATGTAAACTCTCTTCTCTTGGCTTTCCACTTACACAAACAAGTTTTGAATGGCTCCCGGATGTGCATGCAAGTTAGCTGGCATTCAGTTCAGCTCGGTTTGGTTTGCTCATATGTCAAATGCTTCGCATGCCAAGACAAATTTCTTGCAATATTTTGGTTCTTAAGGTCAAAAGTTGTGAGGCGGGGCGTTCGTGTGCTGAGGTACCACTGTACACTGTATTATTACACTAATATGAAGTGTTATTAAGAAGAACTGCAACAGGATATAATATCTGTATACTGTGAAGAGGCTCAAAAGAAACTATTTTAACACGCACAAACAAATAACCTCTGTAGTGTTTTATGAATTTTTGGCTCATGGTGAGCTCAAGGGTTTGTGGTGGTTGCCATGCTACTCAGGAAAAATGCTCTTCTTTGTCAGTTGGACCCAGAACATTAGTTTTGACAACCCAAATGTATTAAAAACAATTATCTTACACATAATGATTTAGTTTCCAGCCTTGAAGAGAAAAACGAGCACACAGTAGAATCTGGAAGAGCAGATCATCAGCAGCAACATTTGGTTACCGGATACCGCAGCAAAGATCCCATTGTCAACACACTATGTATATGTATTTAAAGAATCAAACACGAGTCATTATGTTATAACCAAATAACGGCCACCAGATAAGCTTCTGTTCCCACTTTCTCTCTTTTTTTTTGCTTTTGAAGTTTATGAGGCCAAAAAACAACAGAGCTTATCATGTTACTGATAAGACTGAACTCAAATGTGAGCTGCTTGTGAAAGATGTCCTGACACTCGAAGACACCTTGCACAGATGTTAAACAGCAACTTTACTTTAACAAGCAAATGCTGTGAAATTCAGCAATAAAATTCAACAATGTACTGTAGCATGTTGAACAGTACCACAAAAATAGCTTATACTGCTTTTATTTCAGTAACTTATTTGCTGTTATCTCCAAAATCTTCCTGATCCAAAAACAGAAATGACAAGCCTGAAGACTCTGCTAATTAGCTTAAATTATCAATCGCATTCACTCGCAGGGCCAGTTAGAATATACCGATGTCTACAGCAACCAAACAAAAGGTATTTTTAGAAACGAAAAGAAAAATGCGCCACATCAGAGCTACCCACCGAGCTGCTATTGGCTCATGCTGAAGTCTTTTCAAAACCATCATTTAGAAACCGAACAGGTTTTGCTTGCTTGCTGTTTATGGAGGAGGAAGTCTGCGCCTCCATCATGGACATCTTTATTTATAAAAAAAAAAAACACACTATCCACACCACCCTGCGACCATGTATACAGGATAAAGCGGTTTACACAGTAAGTAAGGTGAGTGAGTGAGTAAAACAAACTATTTCATTTTATTACCACCATAGTTCAGCAACGGTTCATTTGACTGCATTCAAACTTTAATTTGCTTAAAGATTTATTGTAATTCAGGTGTAATTCAGGTTTTTTAAAATTATTATTATTTTTGTTTGACAGAAAACAAAAGGCAAAAATGTTAGATAAAAATATAATTAGTAAAATTAATAAAACACAAGGTTACACTGTGATATCCACATCATTTTTATCTGTGTTCTGATATTTAGTTTTGGCCATATCTGGCTGGCCTGGAAGTTAATATTAAACAGCTTTTTTTTCTTTTGTTCCTCTCAGTTGTTTAATTATGAGGTTGATTTTTAAAGGTTACCTTATATAAAAATTAACTTTTTGTCACTTTTTTGTTTTGGTCATGTTTTAAACAAGCCAATCTGATTCCCCCTATTGTGAACGTGTATACTTAGAAACCTTCCCCTCGCTCAGTGCTCAGCTCTGTTGTTATCTGGATGCTAACTAATTCGAGAGCTACAGTAAATGAGGCTAGCGGGTACAAATGGTTAACCTAGCTTTCCTCAGGTCTTATGAAGTGCTAGGTTACTTGATTTCAATTAACAGTTAGTGGCTACCCATTAAAGGCTACGCTAACAATCTCTGGCTCTTAAGAAGGCCTAGGGTCGCTGGTAGCCTCCTTCAGCTTTGTTGTTAAATTTTACATTGCTAATGGGGAAAAGCCTGAAAATGAGAAGGAAATGCTTGAAAGGGTCCAAACATGGACGTTTCCAGTCACGGTGTTCTGATTGGCTAGGAAAATGCACTTCTTCAAAGGGGTGTTCAGGAGCAGAAAATAAAGCATGATCTGGAGTGTATTTAAAAAGGAGGCACATTTTGGAATTTTTTTTTTTTTTTAAAGAACATGTGACCTTTTAAGGTTTTTTTTCACTATATTATTTTAACAGAAGGTATTTCTACTTACCTTTTTGTCCCAGGTTACAAGTTTTTTTTTATTGTATTACTATTCAAGACAAATTATATGATGTGATGGATGACTAGTTGCAGTAATTTCACCTAATGGGGAAAAGGTTGCCATGGTTACTATTAAATTGCTGCATTAAGGCATCACACATGATGGAAAATCTATCCTGATTAACGTTTAAGAGATTTTAAGTAATTCTCAAGGGTAACACACCAATATTACAAGTTTCATACATCTTTTGTGTGTCTGAGCACAGAGATTTTAAGCAGGAAAGATTTTTATTCAGTTCTCTTGCATTACCCTCCTCACAGTCACTATTATCCTGTATAAAACTTTTCAATGTCGGTTTGCTCATTTGTTCCTGAAAACCAATGTGTTTAAATGTGTATATACATTGTATATGTTTAATAATTCTTTAGGGTATTTTTTTTGTGTGTATTTTGATGTATTTATTTCCTCTGTGTGAGCTTAGTTTCTCCTGCCTAAGCACAGGAAGTAAACGAAACCACACACCACATTGGTACTTTCTGAAAGTAATGGCCTTGAGCAAAAAAAAAAAAAAGCTGCTTTTATTATTTGTTGTTAAAAGGATTTTCCTGTCCTTGTGGGGACATCTGGTCACTGTCTAGAATCTAAAAGCATGTCCACACACAAACAAATAAACCATGAGAACATAGCATGATGGCAAAGTGGTACTCACCTAATGATGGTTTTGGACTACAGTGTTCGTGATTGCAATATGAGAGAGAATCTTAAATAGGTCTCTCCAGCTGTTTTGCTTCTCCTGCATTAATCTACCCCAACTCTGCCCTTGCATTCAGCGAGTCATTCTACTATGATGGATCTTTTGTATGGACATTGAGGCCATGCACTCGATCGCTGACGGATCGCTGGGCAGACAACTGTGAAAAGTCAAGTGTGAGGGCACAAGTAACACAAAGTGTTTTGATCAAACAAGAAACCAAAGGCAGAGTGTCATACTGTGTGGCTATTAAAAGCTCAGTCCAGTTAAATCCAGGCAATACGCAGAGTGAACATTTCACTAAGCATCTCACTATCTGCCTCCGTCCCTGTTTCACAAATTTTAAACTAAACAACACAGAGTGATTTGCCAACCATGATGAACCCAAAATAATCCTGTGTCAATGGTCTTAACTCTTTTCCAGAGTAGGTAGTTAAAACACACATAAGTAGTCACTAGAATTTGTTGGAGGATGTCCTAGACCCATTTGCATTTCATTGAGACATTTGTTTATTAAAATGTCTTGCATTAATGAGGAAAAATTGACATAGAAACAAACAGTTATGCAAGGAAGTATTATTTATTACTTGTGAATATATCCAAAAAATCGCACCCAACAATAGTGAGTAGTTGATGATTAGTTGTTAGTTATTTATTTGTTGGTCAACGGAAACCATGGAGAGCAGGGCTAGCTCTCTTGTAACATTATGGTTTAGAGAATCGTATTGGAAATGCTGGTGATCACGGATGGTGCTGTTGGAACAATGATGACCAACGATAGCTTATAACTAACCCTTTACATTAAAGAAAGAAAAAAAAAACAGCCTGAATAACTTCAATATTAATAAGTATTGTGTCCCATTTTATAATGTGTATAGTGTATTTTATAAAGAGGTTTGGTGTTGGGAATAATTGTGATCAGTGATTGAATCCTTGGAACAATGCTGAACAATGGTTATTGTATGGTTCTTTGGAATAATAAGAGTTTAGTAATCAGTTGCTGAAAACAGTGATGATCTGTGGGAAAAATCGTGATCTGTGATTAGTTGTTGAAAGCAATAGTAACCACTGATTGGTTGTTGGGAACAATACCATTAAGGGACTAGTGATTAGTTGTTGGGCATAATGGTGATCAGGGAACAATAATGGTTACTGGTTTCCTGTTGGGAAGAGTGGAGATCAATCGTTGTTCTTTGGGAATGATGTGGAGCAACAACTAATCGCATGTCACCCATGTTTCAAACAACCAATCACAGGTCACCATGTTCCCAATGAACTGTGACCGGTCACAATTGCTCTCAACAACTCAGTGTTAGTTGGGAAAAAAAGGTGATCTGTGTTTGGTTGTTGGAAACCGTGATTAATGATTGCCTGTTGGGAACAATGTGGAGCAGTGAATAGCAATTTGGATCAATGGGAGAACAATGACTTATAGGATGTTGGTGAACAATGGTGATCAGTGATTTGTCATTGGAAACAATGGTTCAATGGTTCACAATGTCGGGTGGAACAGTGGCTGGAAAAAATGCTGAGAAATTTGAGCGCAGTCTTTACACATATATATATATACACACACACTATATATATATATGATGTCAAGCATTTTCTGTCACTGAATCTCAAATCTGTCTTTACATTATGCATGTAGGTCACTGAATAACAGCTGCTTTATGTTGGACTGACCCGTATGTAGGACTCAAACCTAGAGAATACAAAGCCAACATGACCAGAAACTATGACGGGTAAATAAATACAAATTGAATATTGTTTGCTTTTGCATGTTTTGTGTTGTTACTTTACAGGTTCACATGAAATGGTCAACTGCACACAGTCGGTATAAAAGTGTTCAAAGAGAAAAGCAATTCAATCCAGAACCATTATCAGAACCTTTTTTAAGACTCTCTTTTAACTGAGCCACAAAGTCTGGTGAGAATGCAGCTGTGCTTGCTTCACTAGGAGTCCAGTTATGGCTTAATAGCTGGCATGAGATCCTGAGCCAAGGTCAGCATCTCCGATTAGAAGTTGCAGCACAGCTATGTTCTTTAAGATTGACAGGACTGGGTTACCAGTCTACATAGCTGGGTAACTGCAAATCATCCTAAGTGTGAATCATGTCATTCCCTTGATGTTTTATCAGACCTTGGCATTTGCATTCCTCCTCCAGGCAGTGTTGTGAGAACAGACACGCACCCGTGACTATCCCTGTATACAAAATCCCTCACTGTTTCCTTGCTTAAACTGTAACACGGAACACTAGATGATTCTGCTCAGCATCACGCACATGTTTGGTGTTCTTTAATCCAAACAGATGTTTACTGTAACCTACATTTCTGTGCTCCAGGACTCCAGATGTACTTCCTGTGATGTTGGATACGGTAGCCTCATCAGATTTTAACAGATGTATTTTCCTGAAACGGAAACCCCATCTTTCCTTAGGATAATGTGTTTTATACAGATCATCTTATTTATTTATTCTTTTTGGTATTTTTTCCCCCATCAACGTGGCTCTCCATACCTATAATTTGATACCCTTTTACTATAGTGCTCCAAAATGTGGAGATTACAGTTATATAATCATAATTATGATTTAAAAATAGATATTGCTATTACTGTATGTTCAGATCAATATGATACAACATGAATAGTGTTTCGCTCCTAGTGGCTAATTATTTTGCAAAAATTTTGGAATTTTAATAGAGTTACTACAATAACAGGCTGGATCCAGGACAGGCTTATGGGGAAGCATTTTTTGCATGAATGTAGCAAAGAAAGATTTCTGCTAATTCTAAAGGTCCTCTTCCTAGTCATAGAATCATGTTCTCTTCAATACAAAAGTAAAAATCTGATCCTCAGTATCCATATCGGTCCAATACTGCACATAGTCACTCGATCAGATATCTAGGGTGGGGGAGGAGGAGTATAATCTGATATGATTGATTAGATTTGCCGATCACGCAAACGCTTACGTGTGAACAGTAGCTGGAACTTAAGTGAGACCTGCTCTTTGTTCAGTACAGTGAATGCTCAAACGAATGACATCTAACTTTTTCACCATGCCATTATTTATGTAACAAAAATGAAGCAGCACAAAAAAAAAACGTTAGCAGCAATTATTTTATAATCCTGTAATATTTTTTTCAGTTTCTCACATAATTGTAGAGGAATTTCGTTTCTTTCTTCTGCACAACATTGCTTCAGTTCATCAAGGTTTGTGGTAGTTTGCTTACGCACAGCTCTCTTAAAATTCTAACACAGCATTTCAATTTGGTTGAGGTCTGGACTTTCCTAAAGCATTCCAAAACCTAGATTCTTTTATTGTTCAGCCACTCTGATGTAGATTTACTGGTGTACTTTGTATCATTGTAAAAGATGGCCACACATTTGCCTCTAGAACACTCTGGTATTCATGGTTGACTCAAGGACTTCATGGTGCGCAGGTCCTGTGGCTGCAAAATAAGTCCAAATCATCACCACTACTTCTCCAGGTTTCACAGGGGGTATGATGTGTTTCTGCTGAAATGCTGTTTGGTTTTCCTCAAAAATGCCACTGGGCATTAAGGCCAAACAATTCCACTTTGGTCTCATCTGACCATACGACATAGCCCCAGAAGTTTTGTGGTTTGTTCAGAAGCATTTTTTTCTAATCCTCACTCCTGCTTTCATGTTCTTTTTAGACAGAAGAGGCTTTCTCCTGGCAACTCTTCCAAACAAACCATACTTGTTCAGTCTTCTAATTGTGCTGTCATGAACTTTAACATTTAACATGCGAGCGGGGCCAGTGGGGTCTGAGATGTAGCTCTTGGGGGTTTTTTTGTATTTCTCTGAGCATTGTAGGGTCTGACCTTGGGGTGAATGCGCCGGGACGTCCACTGCTGGCAGTTGTCTTAAATGCTTTCCACTTGTGAGTAATCTTTCTTTCTCCCTGTAGAACACTGAACTCTAAATTGTTTGGAACTGGTTTCATAACCCTTTCCAGATTGATGTGCAGCAACAATTCCTTCTCTAAGACCATTGCTTATGTCTTTCACTCTTGGCATTGTGTTATCACACGCCTGAATGCTCCAGACCAGCAAACTAATGAATCATTTTAAATACCCTAGAAAGTAGTATTCTGAATTTACGTAGGCAAAAAGACTAAAAATAAAAACAAACAAGCAAAGCTGATAACTGAGAAAGAAGTGTTCTGCTGTGGAACATGAGTTTTTGGAACCAAAAAATTGGACCTTTACTATACATTGCTAAGTTTGCAAATTCATTCCACAATAATTCAAAAACGTTGCCAAGGTTAGTTTCAGAACTGACATCTAGAGCTCTGGATTGCAGTGTCTAATGTCTTTAGTACGTCTAAAAGCTCAGTGGATAGTCTAGTTAGCAAAGTTAGCAAAAAGCAGGCTAAGCAGTTTCATTGTGCACACAGCAACAGTGGGGATATCAAATACATGGAAGAGTGAAAAAAGAGGAACGGCCATGTTATTTTACAAGACAATGCGTGCAGCATGTTAATAGCAACGGATCGCCTCAAAGCTGCCAGTTTGTGATGCTTTGCACACGCCCTGCAGCTTCTTGTGAATGAGGGACCACTATTACAGTGTAGTGCAACAGATACTCTGGCTGTCTGCAAAAAAAAAATCATGGATCCATAAAATAAATTTATTTGACTGTCCAAAAAAAAAAAAAAATCTGAGCGATTTTGACAAGAGTCAAATTGTAGTAGCTAGACGACTTCTACAAGTGAGCCAAAGAAACTGGTGAAGCGGCAAAAAGTTCATGGGCAGAAGTGTGAGATTAATAAGTACATTTACTTCATTCCTGTACGTCATACTTTTTTCATGCATCTGTACTTTACATGAGTAGTTTTATTAGTGGATGGTTATTTACTCACTATGGTTATTACTCGCCACAACATGCTACCGCAAATATTTGTACTTTCTACTCCACTAGAATGCATTTCTTCATGGTGGTGCGCAGTATTGTAGCAGCAATATTCTATGTATAATATTCAAATTTCCTTCTGTAATCATTGCAGGTGTTTGAAGTCAGGCGCAGGGATGGTTGTTGATGGCTGTCGATGGTTATAGGTGATGAAACTGGTGAAGGATACTGTGAGCTAATACAAGTCCAGTACTTTTGATACTTACTGTAAGTCAATTTGAAGGTGAGCACTTTTGTACTTTTGTTCATATTCAGTTTTAAATTGATGACTTCTACTTTTACTTGAGTCATACTTTCCCTGGGATAGCTCTACTTTTCCTCAAGTACAGGATTTTTGTACCTTGCGCACTTGTGGTCAGGGTGCCCAAGCCTCACTGATGCATAAGGGCAGCGAATACCAGTTCTTCTGGAACGATCACGCAGAAGAGCTACTCTAACATAAATTGCTGAAAAAATGAAAGCCCATTTGGACCCTCTGTCCACCATGTATAGCACGTAGAATAAGCACATGAGCAACAAAATGGGACCAAGGAGTAAAAGAACATGGTGGCTTGGTCTGATTAATCACATTTTCTTTCACATCTTGTGGATGGCTGTGTGTGTGTGTGTGTGTGTGTGTCAAGGATGCACTTTGGAAAGAAGGCAGACTGACAGATGCATTGTGATGCAGGATTGGGCACACTCGAGCCTGAGTCACACTTAAATTGCATTAAGATTGATTTAAGACTTGCCATGCAACTCGTCCTTTAGCTGTGACTGTGACTTGTCAATAATTGTGAGGAATGCATCATGGCTTTAGCAAGAGTCCTGTATATGGTAAAAGATGGACTGCAACGTGTGTGAAGAAATTGCATCAAATACGCTGAACTTCATGACACCTGATTGCACACCCAGGCTGGTTTGTTTAGTTTACGTCACTGTACCTTTGCTCACGCCTGTAAATATTAGCAATTGCTATGGCATCACCATGGCATAACCATGATAGAATGTTGGCCTATCTGATAGGTTTGTTAACACTAGAACTGAAGATCTACATCTAGTGTTTAGTAAGACTAACGGTTGTGCACTTAGAATACATTTGATGATCATGCTAGCAGACATTTTGCAAACAAATGTGCTTTATTAAGAACAATTTTACATGTAATCATGCAAGTAATTTAATTTATTTAATCAATCATGTGGCAGCTTGTAACATTCACGTTAACCATCAGAATGGCGGTGGAAATGTGATCTCGATGACCGATGAACTTGGACCGTGCCATAATTACGGTTGATTTTCTTTTTCCTTCTGTCTGAAAAAAAAACTAAAAAACTTGACATAATCGACTGGCTGCCAGGCAAAAAACTGGCCATCCGTAATATATTGAGACTCAGAGTTGAAAAAGTAATAACATTTTGTGCTCAAGTAAAAGTACTGTTACTTCAGTGAAATTTTACTGAAGTACAAGTAAAGTTACCATTATATATATTAAAGTTACCTTTTACTCAGAGTAAAAGGTACAGAGTTACATTTTTAACGTGAGCGCACACTAATGGAATCACTGCTGTAAAGTAAAAACAAAACAAATGAACCAGCACCATAACCTTTGATCAGAATCGCGACAGAGCAGAGTTTCTGTGTGTGTGTGTGTGTGTGTGTGTGTGTGTGTGTGTGAAGCCGGCGGGGGTTGTGTAAAGACGAGAGTGTGTGTGTCGGTGTCAAAAAACTTGGCACTTGTAAACCAAGACATGCTCGTTTTTTCAAGTCAAAATTTATTACAAATCTTTGCTCGTCTTGCGGAACACTCATAACCACTTGCGATCCGAGGTTCCACTGTATAAAAAAAAAAAAAGGACCGTGTTCATGTAAAACGGGGACTTGTGATTGTGCAGGATATAAGAACACCGATATGAGAATTAAAAACCTTATTTCTCTATATAATCTAAACTAATGCACTTTTCCCAGTGTTTCAATAGTGTTAAATACACTGAAGACTTGATCAAACTGCCTGCTTCATGTCTGAAATGATGGCTTTCCAGGAACTAATTTAATGGCTCTTGGAAACTTGGAAATGGCTTGAAGTGAGTGAGGACTATACATAATGTGCAAGTGGTGTTTTTGAATGATGGTGTACAGTTCTTACAGACAGATGTGTCTCTTCAAGTGGGTGGCAATTTATTAATCGACTGTCATTTACATTTAGGAATTTGGCAGACGCTCTTTTCCAGAGCGACTTACAAAAGTGCTTTGAAAAGCGCCTGCCAGGGATCAGGTGGTCTACTCGCTAAATGTTCACAGAAATGACTGCAGTGTACCGGGATGTCAGTCATGTATCTACGCCCTTATTTAAAAACGCTTGCACTATTCAAATATTTTACTTCGGCTAAGAGACTCATCACTCTACTGTGCTTGAACACTCTTGTAAATGTCAATCAATTCTACGTGTCCATTCACATGAAAGTCCTGGTTTGATTTGAACTCCCCTGGTAGATTATAATCTAACCTGAAGTAGCTGATATGGTCATTTTTAGTGATGTACTTGATACCCAAGAAAATGTGGTCTTCAGTGTGAATCCTTTTTAATTGGATTGAAAATAGATTGAAGAGATCTCTTGAATAACTCAAGTTAACAGCTTGAGATTGGTCCAAATTGGTTATGTTTATTCTTCTGCTCATCTTATTTATTGACTTGTCAACACTTTCATATTATTTAAAATAACTGTTATGCATGATGGTAATATGGGAAATAATAAGGGAGGGTGTTCTCTTCAAAATATCCCATATCTATGGCTGCAGTTTTGGAAACGTTTCCATGTTGAAGATGATCACCAAATGGAGGCAGTTAAACCTGCGTGTGGGTGGGGAGAGCCAAATAACTGACTTGGAGTTATTTATATCTCTAGTCAACAAAAAGGAAAAGATAAATTTTCTGCTTAAGGCAAATAGAATCAGATTCTTCGGACAGCTGGGACAGCTCAGATACCATCCTCAAAGCATCGGGCTTCACTTTGTGCCTTCCGCCTTTTGCTTGTTTAGAATGATTACTTGAGCTCTCGCCATCTGTGTCTCCCCTGTGTTCAGTCATCTTTCTCAGGCTTGCTCCCTCTGTCAGGTGCAATCTCTGTGAATTTTGCCTCAAAACAGCACGATTGATGTTTTGTACTGCTGCTGCAACGACGGTTGCCCCTGCGGTCCTAGCTTCTGGGAAACGTAGCATCTGAGTGGTGTGACACTACAGCAAGGGCTTCTGGGATTTGTGAGAGTAAGTTTTTGGATGGCCGGATGAGCTAAACACAGAGGAGAATGTTTAGTCTCGGGGGTATAGTAAAGAAAGACAGGGAAAGCAGTGAGGAGATTGAGAGGAGTCGTATTAATTCGATACATATCTATATCCTAAGGCTAGTACCGAGCTTTTTAGAGCTGGAAATATCAGTTACTAAATATTCTCCTGAATACCGTCCTCGATATTCCAAAAAGGGTAGGAATCTTTGTTTCAAATCATTTAATATGAGATAACGAGGACAATAAGCATATAAATAAGTTTAATGGGATGTCATTACATTGTTTTCATAATAAAACTCGCCATACTTGACTGTTTCCTCAGTCATCTTATTATTTTCGTTAAAACTAAAGCCAATTTCAAACACAGCCTGGTAACTGCGGTGCAATTATGGGAAGCCATTAGAGTCAAACTTGGTCATATGATTAATTTACATAAAAAATAGTAATGCATTCAAATGTCTAGATTAATCACATGCGTTAACGCGTTCATATCGGCAGCCCTATTGTTAATACTACAAAACCTGTAAGAATCAGTTCGTCCAAAACACACGCCGTTGGATTGTGAGAAGAAGCCCTGAGGAAACCCGCCAATCAAAGGGTGGACCATGCAAAGTTCATGCAGACAGATCCAAGCCCGAGATTCAAACCCTAGTGACCTGGAGGTGCAAGGCGACAGTATTAACAGCTGCTATTCTCTATACTAACCATTCTTAGCATACACGAGTGTGTGATAAGCATTTTATCCAGATGTGTAGGACCTCTTATCCTAGTCAGGTTGCATGTATGTAAATGGTGGTGTTTTTTGCCACAATTGTAAACACTAGTATACTGTCAAGACATAACCTTGATTTGTACTTAGTCATGCCATAAAATTCAAACGCAATTCCCAAGCGTGCGCGCGCACACACGCACACACTGAGCAGAATGTTAGAATTTTTGTGCCATTCGTTTAGAGTCTACAGATGGCATTGGCTGAATTATTATTATTTTTTTTTCCTTCTTTTTTTTTTTTTGAGCTAAAAAAGTATAAAATACAACAAACAGCAAAATATTTCTACAGGTAGAGAAATATTTCCTACATCACGCCTTAGCCATTTCTGCACCATTTTGCAATAAGGTTCCTAGCCTAGCAAACATGCAGGCAAGCTTGAACGCTTCTCATAGACTTTTTTTTTTTTTTTTTTTGTGGCCATGGTTGATGTGTTTATTTTTGATTCTTAAGATTCTTGTAGTATTGTGTAGAAAGAGGCTGATATTTGCAGACAAGTGTCAGCCTGCTGTGCATTCCATTCCGGAAGGTTCAGGTAGAGCAGGACAGTTGGTGTATGTGTGCGTGGGTGTGTGCGCGCGCTCGTGGGTGTATGTGTGTATCCTTGTTTCCTTCTTCCTCTCATCATGTCGTGCAGTATGTTGACCGTACTGTACTTTTATGCTTGAATAAGACACAGATCTTGCTTGAAGTAACTGCTGGCCTCGTATGTGTGGTTCAGACAGACTTGGCAGAATTTATTTATTTTTCAACTCATCGTCAATCAGTAATGGATTCATGAGCTAGTTTTTGTTTTGCTCCATTTCTTAAAATTTCCTCTGAGGATCGAAACCATTTCATTTACCAAGCTCTTGGCTACAGCAAGGTAGGGCTAGGTGATATTTAATGATTATTATCAGAATGATGTTTTTGATTTTGATCTGTAACGTCTGAGCTACTTTTTTCTTTTTGTTTTGTCTACCTGTCTAGCTGCACCATTATTTCTGTTTCTGTTTCATTTCACAAGTTGGTAATGTATCTCCGTAGCCAAAGTGATGAAAGAAATCTACAGATAAGTGCAAATAACAAGTCTGCAAGGCTCAACAATGTTATAAAACTGACTCAACACGAATGTCCATGCATGGTCTGTAAGGTGGAATTGGTTGGATTCTAAGTCAGATGTCACACTGCCGGATGTAAATTTTAAATCGTTCGTACTGTAGATGCCGTTATAGCCTTTCCTACCTCAATCGGCAGCCACAGTCTCTTCTCTACTGAGTTTCCTTTGGACACGCATCTGAGCGCTCCAAAATGCCAAACTGGCAAATTTAGCCTTTTTTTTTAATTTATTTTTTTTTAAATTAGGTACTCTCACGGCGGCACGGTGGTGTAGTGGTTAGCACTGTTGCCTTGCACCGCCAGGGTCCGGGTTCGATCCTCGGCCATGCTCCCGTCTCTGTGTGCATGGAGTTTGCATGTTCTCCCCGTGCTTGGTGGGTTTCCTCCGGGTACTCCGGTTTCCTCCCACAGTCCAAAGACATGCGTTCCCAAATTGTCCGTAGTGTGTGAATGAGTGAGTGTATGTGTGTGTGTCTGTGCCCTGCGATGGATTGGCACCCTGTCCAGGGTGTACCCTGCCATGTGCCCTAAGTCTCCTGGGATAGGCTCCAGGCCCCCGTGACCCTGAATACAGGATTAAGCGGTATAGATGATGATGAGGTACTCTCACTTCTTGATGATTAGCTAATCTCATGCATTTCATTAGTAACACCTGGCTGGTAATTATTCTCTTAATGATTGCAGAAATAGGAAGGGTGCACAATTCTTTTTCCCACCTGCTTTTCAAATGGTGATTTGCTTTTGGGGGGAATACATTACTGTTGCTGAAATCTGTTGCTATGTTTGTTGTTGTTCTCGCCTGAGGTAATTCTTAAGGTGTTGTGGAACTCACAAGTGTTATTTAAAGTCATTAAGTCACTTTTCATCCTTTTTTCAGCACAACCTAGGCAATACGATGAACCTAATATTATTTCTTCTTAACGAACATCGTCACATAGGTGAAGCAATAGCACAGGTTTGTAAGATCTTTTTTTTTTCACAATAGCCAGGTACAGGAACATAATCTCGAGAGGGTACTGACTGCTAGAGGGGATGGCATCGTTCTCCCAGACAGATGGCATCGTCCTCCCAGGCCCTCCAAGTACACTGTGTGTGTGGGCTAACAGCAAAAAAGGTCAAACGAGAAATAAATACATGTTAAATATCTATGTAATAATACGCCTCTGTTAGAATGAATGCGAGATGAAGAAAGATATAATCTTCCAGCATGACAACCCAATGCGCAAAGGATAAGTTTGAGAAGATGATGCTCAGCGTTTTGCACCGGCCCCGTCTATATCTCAATTTCTCCAAAGATGTAGATTGTGGAAGTTCCATTTAGATATTTTTAATCTTGAGGCTGCGACAGTAGCATTTTTATTCAGAATGTCACAGGACAACTCGGCACACTAACTGCTCCATCATTTATACACCATCTAACAGATGTTCTCTCTAGCTTGCTCAAGAGGAAGCCAGTCACAATTGCACAAATATAAAAAACAGTATGGCAGCACTGGTATTAAAAACTCTACGACTGTTTCATTCTGGAGGTGTTAATAACATCTATGTGCTCTGATTTGTAATAGACAAACACACGTGGGAGTGACCTGTTTCTATCTACGGGGTGACGGGAGTAAAATTCATTTAGAGTTTGACCGAACAGACGCTCGTTCCTTTGCTCTCCCTTCTTCCACCGTCACTCTGTCGGGATCAGATGGTTCATGTCTCTAACTTCCTTTTGTCGTGTCCATCTCTGCTCCACATGTTCCTATCTGTCTTGTTCTCTTTTGCTCACTCTCTCTTCCTCTCTTCCTTTCCCTCTTTTGCTTTCTCACTCCCTCGTTTTTGCCCTCTCCTTGTCTTCCCCTCCGGGTTAAGCCTTTCCCAGCAACTGGGTCACAAGGGGTTCGAGTCACATGGTTCAATCTGGCTGACAGCACTGAAAACTGACACCAATAATATTGAGACCAGGCTCTCTCTCTCTTGCATGCGCGCGCATACGAGCAGTCATGATGTTCTTTAAAGTCATAAACTTTAAAGTGTGATTTTTATAACACTTCTTGGACGTTAACATCTCTTCTGATACTATTCTCAGTCCTTATGTGCCCACACTTGTAGTATTACGTGGCGTGGGTTCGACATCTGCACCACAAGATGTAATAATGAATGTAAGAGCCCTGCACTTAAAGCATGTTTAAGGAAGACATTCTCGTTCGGTGATACTGAAACATGGATTCATTAATTGGGAAACTTTAAAAGGGAACTGAAATTAACTGGAAATAAATCTCAAAACAGAAAGGTCCTGCGTCTCCTCAAACCAGGGTGGAGCTTTGAAAGCTGAAATTAAGTTAGGATGAGGTTATCCCTTTAAATGGTACTTTTTCCACTAAATTTCTTATTTCCTTTCATTCCTCTCTTATTTATCTTTTGCTTTTTTGTTGAGTTTGCTTTTGTTCAGCTTATTGCGCCCTGTGCTGTCTTTCTTGAGGTTTTGGCCTTCGTACCGGAGTGCCATGCTCTCTACATGGTGCTACATAATGATCGCACGACGCCTGGCGGTTTCCGAAGGCATAAATAGACATGCTGCCAGGTATGGCGCGTCACTGCTCATTGCCCCCAAAGCGACGTTGCCTAGAGTGTGCGTGGATCCGCCTGTACAGAACTCCTAGGCATAGCCGCCTGTACTAAACAGTGCAGCGCATTTCCTTGTGAATCTGCCCCGCACGAGACCTACGTCATTACATTGTAGTACAGCTGTCTATGGATGAGAATCACCAGCGGTCACCCAGTATGCTATCACAATCCGCAGATGTTGATTCAATTTGAATTGTGATTCTGTTGGCATCACAATTTTATAAATATCACAATTTGGTATTAATTAATTAATTAATTAATTGATTGATTGATTGATTGATTTTACTACAGTTCTAAACAAAATTAGCCAATAATTGGCTCCTACTGCACAAGATGCTGTATTGTCTACCAATGTGTGAATAGTTTAGAGCGCACCACCTGGAGGATGATAGAGAAACAGCAACATTTTACATAAATTAACAGTGTCATGATGCATAAATTGCCTCCGAAAAAGAAACGCTATACGTAACTGAATTAGGTTTATAATCACTCCAGCTGTCTGTTGGTTTACAATGTAAAAAAAATATTATTTATTACCTTTAGTGCAATTCGCTGGCTTGCAATATCACTGTGAAATCAAAACAAGTTGGTCGTTTTTTATATATAATATAGTGTGTGTGTGTGTGTGTGTGACAGACGCTTAAATTCCCCATTTCTCTCCCTGTTCTGTTTGGAGACAAACCAGCTCACATCACCATTCTCCTGTCGAATGAGCTGCTGAATAAAGGAGATACTGTAGTGAAGATGATGAAAAATGCTAACTTTAAGAGGATTTCTTTGTGCCTTTAAGAGGATTAAATCTTTGCTTAACAATTCTTAGCACAAGCCGCCGGACTACCTTTGGATTCTTGTTTGCGGAAACAAAATTGCCCTCTCATGTCCTCGACCTGATCCTGTTTTCCAGCTGCAGGGGATATTATGGGAGGCTGGTGGAGGCAACAAGATGAGGCGTTGCTTGTACATACTCTGAAAACATGCTTATCAGCAACTTATTAGTATTTATGCTTTAAAAACACTTGTTCTGGAGTGAGGGTGAGGACAAAAATCCTGGAGTATTACTTTAAATGGCTGTTTAGCGCTTTAAAAAGACAACAATCAAGTAGCAATCAGAATATATAAAATGAAAGTGTAAACCTAGAGGTATAAAAGTTTCAAAATCTAAAAGTTTTTATAGAAGTGTAAAAATATGGTGTGTGGGTGTGGCAGCAACCGTATGGAATATGTATGGAAATGATGTGTGTCAGCAGAGGTGTGGCTGTTCATGTCCCAAAGTGCAAGTTGGTCCTTTTTTTTTTGTTCTTACTTGTATTAGTCAATGAAAATTGATGCAGCGTAGTTTCAGTGAATTTTCTTTCCTCCCTTCCTCTGTCCCACAACTGGGCCATCACAGTAGTGTTCTCATGTGCTGTATTTAGAAAGCATGGCAATCAGAGTGAGATACTGGTTCTGCAAAAGTGCCCCAAACAAGAGATCACTTGTGTGAGAGCAGCCGTTACTGCAAATAGCCATGGAGCTGGAAAGCGCATTTTAAACGGAGAAACAGGAAAAGTTATTTTCTTCAAATTCCAGCAGGTTTTTTTGAGGGGAATAGAGCACACCATTTCAGAAAACTTTTCACTCCGGAGGATGTCCGTATCGCTCAGATAAAATTATTCTGCCCTCTCTGCAATGATTCGCTGCACCTTCTGGTTCAACATGATGAAAAGATCAATAATAAAAATGGTTGGCAACACAACCACGAAAGTAAAATCGCACACTCGATCTTGTTGTGATCCTGCAAATCAGCATGGCTGTGATCTGGCCATAGACACGGGTTCACCAGGTGAAACATAAAACGTTTACTGCATTTACCATCTCGTGAACATTTTGTCACTTTATTCTCATGGGTAGTTTATTTGCACTACTAGTTGCACGAGAACTTGTCCTTTGCTGCTATTATGGCACAAAGTTTTTACTGTATATACTGTATACTGTAATCACCATCATGACAAAATTCAGTATAAATATGATTTTTAATGTGATATTGCTTTTATGCATCACCTCTATAAACAAAAAGTTTGTATAAGTGATATTTCTGACTCAATGTGATTAAACCTTTTCTAGAGAAAAACATATCCCGGAGATGGCCAAGAGTGATGCATGCACAAATGAAACTTTACAGAGAGGTTCTAGGAAGTATAGGCACTTTTAAGAACAACATTTGCCCAATCAAATTACTTTCTCGCAGTGGTTTTCAACCCAGGTCCTGGAGTAGCCGCTGTCCACCACATTTTCATCTTCTCCCTACATACTCTTCTGTTGATGTGCTGATTGGTAAGATACAACACCACAAGGTGCAAAGCCGGGGGTACTCCAGGACCAGGGTTGGAAACCTGTACACTATGACACAGCTTGTTATTTTATGCGACTAGTAGAACATCATTTGTTTGATATTGAATTTGAAAAACGTGATTTTGTAGCATCACACACACAACCAGCACAATGTCGGCACTGTACTCAAACAGACCGATTCCTATTAAACCCATTTGCATGACAAAATAATTTCCCAGCAACATCCCTCAGGGTGGATGATTTTGGTAATATAGCTGTAACGCAGGTGTGATGAAGTCTACCTTCGGGGCAATTTCGTTTTTGAAAGTTAGAATAACTTTGATAAAAATGAAATTGAGATAACGTTAATGAATGACCCGGATACAACTTTGCAAATACAACCTCTAATTAACATCCATTAGCCTGGCCGTATCAATGATCTCTTAAGGTTCTAATAAGGTTTAGAATTCCAGTGGGACGGACACAACACCTTCCCCTCACACAGCGCGTGTATCTCATGTCACGCATCTCTTAGTGATGTAATGTTACCTCTTTGTTTCATTTTCCTTCAGATATATTACCCTAAGATGCCTTTACCTCCCAACTTATTCAACCCTAATGTGTTGTGTTGTTTGAACATCATGCATCACCTCAGTGACCAGAGTTTGAATCCTGCTCAAGTCTTCTTTTTGGTATTAATATTGTTTTTAATTTTCTTTTGGTGCATTTGTTCAACATTATCCCATAGTCATATAGACAACATTGTTCCAACATCAAAGTCAGTTTATCATTCAGAAACAACCTAATACCAATGTCAGTTATAACATTCACAAATAAACACCACCACAACATTTGGCAACCAAATAAAATCCTGCTCTGCTGCTTTTCTTTTCTTTTTTTTTTTTCTTTTCCTTTTTTTATCCTGGCATCATACCATTTAAAAGAGAACTCTAGCCAAGATACATTTTTAGTAGGTATTAACTGTACAATACCATATTAGTTTAATTTACTTCTTTTTTATTATTATTATTATTTTTATATCAATATATACGGTATATATTTCTTCTGTCACCTGCACATCTATTCCACCTTCCAGCTCTCTCCAATCATGTATCTACTAACAGCACAGTTGAAAGGCGAACACCGCCTTCGTCTAAATGCTGGGATGAGGTCTGAGGAAGGCACATTCAGCTTGCTTTCAAATCTGTGAGCTCACAGATGCACATAATTGTCTAGGGTTTCCGGGTGATTGACAGGAGAGAGATTAATACCATGCCTTCCATCCAAAGAGCACGGCCAACATTGCTTCTTCACCCACTGCTGACTAGTAGCATATTGTATGGGGTTCAAACTCGCAGTCTCCTGATGACATGACAAACTTTTTTTTTCTGGTTTGTAGCAGTATGAAATTAATTAAGCATTTAGGAATGTGTAGTCTGCGTGCCTGGGTAAAATACTGATATAAAAACGTGGCTAACAATCTGTGACAATAGTCACTGAAAAGCTCATAATCCTGCAGGCCTGCTTTCCCATTGGCATGATGTTCAGAGACTGGCAGATTATCTTTTGTTCTGGGCCAACTGGAAGAGATCGAGACAGACACAGAGGAACGATGGGGGAGGGTGAGCTTGGCTGCGAAGTGGCAGTGAGTTGTGCACGCTATGATGGATGGCACAGTGTTCTCCCTCGAGACCCTGCAGTGACCGCCATACCTGCTACTCCCCAGCAGTTGGTGTGGCTGTGGCTCCTGTCAGTGTGATTTTAGGTTAAAAGTGTGAATCAGGAAGTGAATTGTCACACTTCATTGTCTTGTCTCAATCAGGCAGTTCTTGTCAGAGGCATTTGGTTATCTTCTCTGCCTTTCAACCTGCTTTCTCTTTCAGTTTCTCCTTCTCTGGCCATGGTTCCAGGACAAGCCGTCACACTGTTTGACCTTTTTCGAGCCATTAAATCATTTGCAGTATGAGGGGGGTGGGGGGTGGGGGGGGGTGGAGAGTGTATTGTCTAAACGTGTAGATCACAAAGCCTTCTTTAGCCAGAAAAGCTTTCACGAAAGCTGGCAGGACACCTCATTCTGTATCGCTGTCCATCCATGGTTAATTACCCAGGCTGCCGGGTCACTCGATGGCAAGCGACATCTGGCTTTGCTAAGTTCAGTAGCCGAGCCAAGGACCCAGGTGCTCTTGGACTCTTTAGCTCTTTGTATTTGTATTTAGAGATCATGATAAACGCACTTAGCACAGTATATGCAAATAGCGTCATTGGATTTAATCGTCATTCTTCTTTCTCTAGCTTGACTCCATGAAAGATGACAGAGGAGGTAATTGTGATCGCCAAGTGGGACTACTCGGCCCAGCAGGAGCAGGAACTTGACATCCGGAAGAACGAGCGCCTGTGGCTTCTCGACGATTCGAAAACGTGGTGGCGTGTCCGCAACGCAGCCAACCGCACTGGCTACGTCCCATCCAACTATGTAGAGAGGAAAAACAGTCTGAAGAAGGGCTCACTAGTGAAGAACCTCAAGGACACACTGGGTAAGCTGTATTGATTGCCTGTTGTTTTTTTTTGTTTGTTTGTTTGTTTTTTTACATGAACAAAAGCCTTTATTAAAAACATCTCTGTAGAATCAGGGTGATGTCGCCCTTGAAGGACCATTTGGCATGGAGGATGTGTAAACTAGAGGTGATTTATTACTGAGCATGTGTTGGACAATGGATTAATCACACATGATTTTTTTTAGGCCAGGTGAATAGCGTGGGTCTGGTCAATTTAATTAAAATAACACATTTTGTTTGATAGTTTTGTTTCGGCAACTCCTCTGTTTTCCACTGATTATTTTATAGTGAAACAGCGCCTCCCTAAATGCTGTGCGGTGACGGTGTGGTGAAACGCGGCATTGCAGTCTTACTGTCATGTCTGAAGGGAAGCCCCAGTTCACCGATCAGAAAAAGCTACTCATAGCATCATCAAACTGTGATTTGTCAAAATCATATCAAGGGAAGTCTGGGTGAAGTAGCCTTTTCATTGGTATAAAAAATAAAATAAAATAAAAACCGTAACAACAAAAAAACAAAGGATTAACCAATCAGGCGAGTCTCCTCTCATACCCTCTCATATCACCAACAAGCTAAACTAACTAAACCAAGCTACCATTTGAGCAGAAACCAAAAATTTAAAAACAGAGGATGGGAAAAAGGAGGAATTCAGACTATCATTAAAATTTATCTGTTGTTCTGACCGCCATGACTCTCGTCTGGATTAACTGCATACAGTACGTTAATTTACTGTAATGGTCATTTTATTTGGCCTGCTCATTGTTGCAACTATATTTAGGGTCCAAGCACTATAGGTTGCTCAGGACCCTTTTGTTCTTTTTCTAAGGATTCTTTTTTTTTTTTTTTTTCTTTCTCCCACCCTTTGGGCTTTTTGAGGGTCTTCTGAAGAGGTGGAATGCTCAAAAACTCATGAAAGTTGGCAGACTGCTTGGCCCTCACAAGATATATTGCTGCATGGCTCATGCATACTTGCACGTATGCACTTGCCATGCTCGTGGTCCAGACTCTAGGGCATTCTAATGGCAGCAGATTCCAACCTGTCTGCCAATTTTCATGAGTGTTTGAGCTCATTGAGCTGAACTTTCGCATGTTACGGGGTTAACTCTACAGGAACTCGGTTATTTTGGGTCGTTTGCCAAAACACACCCGATGGATTTTGATATATTCCTCCTAGGGAATCATATGATCGCCACCAAACCGAGCCTATGTGATCTCAACACATTGAGGAGTTAACGTTGTAGAGGGATTTTTGATACCTCAAACAGGTCAACCGGGACGATGCCTTAAACTTACGCTGAAAAGTGGTTAATAACTTTGTGTGACATTATATTGAGTGGCATCATATTGAGTGACACGTTCAGTGACATCATATTGAGTAACATCATAGTGTGATGCTTTTTTTTCCCCAGCATCTGCGGCCTATTCTACACACGTACACATTACAAATGTTAACACTTTCCCCCACACACACACAGGCGCATGCACACTCGTACACACATATACAGACTCATACACACTGACACAGACGCACGTACACACTCGTACACACACTCTCTCTCTTTCTCTCACAAACTGACATCAGCCCTATGTAGTGTGTGAAGTGTGCAAGTTGTGCACCCTGGCGGCGATGGTTTCTTGTAGGTCTTAACACGCTCAAATAACACACAGGTTGTGCGGCGCACGCGGGAGGCGATGGGACAGGTGCTTGGGCCCGCTCATCTTTCCTTGCAACTATATGTTATTATTGAATATTTGCTGCACATTAACTTCCTGGTTTGCATGCATTTGCGAGAGGCGTTCCATAAATGTTGAGAATCGTGTGAGTGTGTATGTCAATAAATGCAAGCATCAGCTGGTGTGTGCGCACACATGCAGATGTGTAGAAATCTATTTGTTTTCTGAAAAGGCAGGTTTCATCAATGACATCACAGCATGAACATCGATTGTGTGCCCCTTAATTGGTGCTTAATACTGTGTGACAGGTTTTTAGCACAGAGAAGTGAACTCCAGTGAGTGATGGAGCAATTTGCACCGTCCTCCTCTGTGCTGACAGAGTAAAGCAAACAGCCGTCTGACTGAACACTCACCCCTACGCACAAACACAAACACACTGCAGTGCCAAATAAGCGAAATCCTTTTCTCTTCATACTAATTGGATGTTTGGTGATTAGAAACAATGCATCTGTTACAGACAGGAAACGGAAGATGGATGAGGAAAGCCATGCACAAACCTTTAAAGGTATGGGACATGATACAGTAGCTGAGGAAAGTATTTTATTATGAAATTTTAATCATTTACTCGTATACAGTACCATGCAAACATCATAGACACATTTGAAGAAAAGCTACAAGGCTAAGATGCATTTGAAAAACAAGCAAATAGTATTAAATAAGTGTGTGATGGAAAGCAGAAATCACAGTTCCCTAAGCCTTGTTTAGCTCATTGTGGCATTTTAGCCTTTATATAGCAAAATATGGAGGATGCTATCATCAATTTATACTGTTTTGTATATTTGTACATAATATTTAATTTATATATATATGTTATGTACAAAAGCACATGCATACAACATTATGCGCAACCTTTGGCCAATATGTACGAATGTTTCAGTACACACGCACATCTTTTTGGACAGCTACCTTACTCCGTACTATTGTTTAAGAAACCAAGTAGTTCTCTTGATCTCTTGAGAGATTTGGGATTAAGCTAGGTAGAAGCTAGGTAGCTTTGTAACAGTAAATAAAAGAAAAGATGGCATATCAGAGTAATCAAGGAAAAATAACAAAGGAAACAAAGTGGCAACATGCCATCAGATTGTTGATGTGTTTTCTTGCTGAAACGCTTCTGTGGTTGGTTTTGAATGTGGGTTTTGGCAGGCAGCTGCTCTCTCCTCTTTCCACTACTTCCACAGTGTTGCATATAAACGTCCCAGTGCCTTTTATCCCCACCACTTGTGGAATGACTTGTTGTAAATATGTAATTTAAGTATTTAAATCAGTCAGATTACACTGAACTCAGACTCCGTTAAAGCTTCATTTCTAAACATATGAGAGTGCCATAAGTTTCTATCCTGAACAAATAAATCGTTTTTTTTTTTTGTAACCAGAACAGTTAGAAATTGAACAAATGCAATGTCTTTTTAGATCAGAAATTATACAGTATACTCAAAAACATAAAATAATATGCAATCATCTTTGCATTATCTTGGCATGCGCCTGTCCAAGACACTACACAGAGTTGGTAGGTTCTACAGACACCATTACCTGTCTGAGTATATTTATTTTTTGTAAATGTTTGTTTAGCAAACATTGGTGGTGGCCTGGTAGTTAGCACTGTCGCCTTGCACCTCCAGCATCCGGGTTCGAGAGCCTGTTATCAAATTTACATGTTTTTGTCAGTTAGTTAAATTATAAGTCTTTGAGTTATAAGAACCCAGACAATAAAGTTATAAACGCCATAACTCATTCAAGTAATTGTTTTATATTTTTATATACAGTATATAAAAAAAATAATTACACACACACACTGGGACAATGAAACTGAAACGCCTCGTTTTAGACCACAATAATTAATTAGTATGGTGTAGGGCCTCCTTTTGCGGTCAAAACAGCATCAACACAGTGGCCAGAGGTATTTTGAGCCATTCTTCTTGTAGAATAGTGGCCAGGTCAATACGTGATGCTGGTGGAGGAAACGTTTTCCTGACTCGCTTCCCCAAAACACCCCAAAGTGGCTCAATAATATTTATATCTGATGACCGTGCAGGCCATGAGAGATGTTCAACTTCACCTTCAGGATACAATGTTTGAACCACTGGGTGCACATGGTCCTACAGAATGGTTCGGTAGTCCTTGGCAGTGACGTGCACCTCTAGCACAAGTATTGGGCCTAGAGAATGATGGATACCCTGGATAAGGATAAGTTCATCCAAGTCACCAGCCAGCCTCAGAAATCGCAGGTTAACAGCAGCTCAGATCAGAGAGCAGGTCAATGCCACACAGAGTTAAACTTTTGATCTTTTAGCGCATAACACCACAAGTTCTGCAAGGTCTGCAAACATCCGCGAGGACCGGCAAAAAAATTAAACGATTACGATTGGCGACCGATCAATCAGAGCACCCCTAATATAATGATGATAAAGCAAATATAATGATATGGAAAAGAAGATTTTAGTGCCTTTCACCATGGGATTGTTAGTGGCAGACAGAGCGGCTTGACTCTTTCAGAAACTGATCATCTAAGACTTTTATGCAGCACAACATAGTTTCTATAAAGTTTGAGCATAATGGAATAAAAAAAAAAAACAATAAAAAATATCTAAAGTATTATTGTTTCATTGTTATTGTAAATATTGTTATAAATTATTGTTTTCCATGCATTTCTGTAGTGAACAGAAATGCATCACAGAATATCAAGCCATGAGTTGTATGAGCTACAACCGCACAATATCACGTTGGGTTTAACTCCATCAGCTGCGGTGAAGACGACAGTGGTAAATTAAAAAAAACAAAAAAAACAAACGGGTGTTATTTTCTCAAGTTTCAAGTGTCTCATTAGTGGGAAAACTTAATTACAGTATGTTCCAAAGTGTTTATAACTGAACTCTGGGTTCCAGGTGTAAAAGTTGGAGCTCATCATTTACTCACTAATAAGAACACTGGTTAATGTACATACTGATTATTTAATTCATATTCAAAAGTAAAACAACAGCTAATAGAACTCTTACTTACTTTGTGTCTTAATGTTGAAATACACTCATTTTTCATGTTTAATTTAATAAATGAAATGGTGTCAGTTAAGGGAATCTTATGTAAAGCATGACTGTAAACTGGAAATAATGACCATGTTACTGCATATTTATTTATTTTTCTTGACACAGCTGCTCTATTTAGTTTCCCGTTCTGCCATTACAGATCTTGACATCCCAGTTATCTAGAATAAATTCGATCAGACATCCTGGAGCAGTATTGAGACACATTTGCTCCATCATGTAATGAGTCATCTTCTGCTGTGCTTTCATGCCAACCATTTCTTTTTATTGATTTGAAAGTGTACAATAGATACAATAGATAGAGATACCTTTATTAAATTGATTGAAATCTGAGTTAGATCTTTGTAAAAATCCAGCTATTATATTGTATACACCATGCAGTACACCATAACTAATCCAATTAAACGTTTAAAATATTTTTATTAAAAAAAGTAAAGTAATTATTTCTGAAACATGTCTAGTTCCTTAATTGTTTGCCAAAGTTGTCATCTGTTCATCAGTACTTACAGATTTTATTTATTTTAAAGTTAGATTAAGGATGAAGTAGGATAAAAAACGACAACATATGAGGTCATTCATTGACATCATCTTCAGCGTTCAGCAACCATGGGTTAGCAGATCAGCTTTTAGACCTACCATACACACATATCATGGAGGCTTAAATGAGTGCTACAGTATGCTGCCTGCTTTGAGGATATGGAAAATGATGTTTATGGCATGCTATGAAGCTCTCATGCCTGAAGTCTTCTAGGATAACTGAGAGTTGTAGCTTCAGGGATTTCCCAGTGTGTTCCCTGACTAACTTACAGTATGTACAGGATGTACAGTCGCATCATTGAGTCAAGGGTCAACTTCTGTTATATTTTCACAAGAACTGTTTGGAATGTTGTGACCTTCATGACTTGTGCCTGAGGGCTTGTTAAAAATGAGCCAATAACCCACTGTAATTTAGTCTTTAATTAAATGACCATTTCCGATAACCACACCAGGTACTGTAAGTATGTTGGCATAAATATTTGGGAAGGACAGAAAGTCTAGTTTAAAACAAAGCACTTAACTTAAGCTGAGCAAAAAGAAGAAAACAAAAAGGCAAAAGAGAGATGCCGTTTCCCTCTGAGGATCATCTGTTTAAATTAGATTGTGTGGAGCCATGCACGACCCAGAGACACAAAACACCAGAAATGCACAGGGCCTCGGGTGGGGTTTTCATTCCACCATAAGTAAATGAAACTGAAGAGTTTTGGTACATAATTAAATGATGTTTATTGCACATCAGCTTGCTCACATCCTCACCTGCTTGCAAATCCTGCATTTCAAAATGTGTCAAGGATTTATTTATTCAAGGTCATAAAGGGTGGGTGAAAATTAACTAGGCAATATTAAATCGCTATAGGACTTGTAGAATCGCTGAAGTCATGATGAAAACAGTTTCTAAATAGACGATAGTAAATAGGATTTCATATTTCCAGCGTCGATCGTACAGGCATCGGCCGTGAGAGGCTTCACATGCAACGTAATAAAAGATGGCCGAGTGCTTGCCTGTTCAGGAGCGAGCCAAGTCCGCAGCATGCTATGACGTGTGGAATTCCGCTGTTCTCATGCAGAGATGGTGGCATACAGTGAAAGGGAAGAATGCAACACTACCTACAGAGACAATAAAAAATACTCAGACTGTGCGTCCCCGGACATTTCAGGAAATTGGTTGACGCCACAAATGCCTACGTTCTTTGAAATTTTAATATTTGCTTTCAATTTCCTATGTAATAAAGTACATGTGCAGTTTGTTTTAGAAATGTTGACTTTATCACCAATTTTTACTGCCTAGTTACTTTTCACCCATCCTGTAGATAAATAAAAAAAAAAAAAGCTATGAAATATGAATTTCTTAGAGTCTATATACAAGTCCTTACAATGGAATGAACTATTGTTTCATAAGGACATATACATCACTCACCAGCCATTTTAATAGGGACATCTGTAAATCTGCGGAAAGGTCTTGAGCAACCCCTCATTTCCTCGTATTCATTTAAATAAAAATTTGTAGGCACAATTTAAGAAATGTGAACAAATGATTTTTCTATGCAAAAATTGTTTGTTTCTTTAACATCCTCGGCAGCAATCTCATTTCCCCTCTCGTCCGTTCCATTCAGCATCACCAGTATGCTACCATTTGCCGATCATCTGTCATCACCTGTACCTGTTTCTTCTTGGTACGTGTAGAGGGAGAAGGTTTGAGGGGTGGCTCAAGACTTTTGTACAGTACTGTATCTGGTCACGGGGAAGAAGAGAACTGGTACAATCATGCAGGTGTAGCTTATACCGTAATATTCACAGCAAATATAATATTGGAAGGAAAATGAGATCTCACTGGCTTTCACCATGGGATTGTTATTAGACAGGGTGGCTTGATTCTTTTAGAAACTGATCATCTAAGACTTGTATGCAGCACAACATAGAGTTTCTGTAAAGTTTGAACAGAATGGTGTAAAAACAAAAACGAGAATCTTTTGGCTTCTGTTTAAAAAAAACAAACAAACAAAACAACAACAAAAAAACATGCATTTTACAGCTGTAGTGAGCAGAAATGCATCACAGGATATCAAGCCGTGAGGTGGATGAGCTACAACGGCACAATATAATGTTGGGTTTAACTTCATTAGCATTAAAAACTTTCTTTTTTTTTTTTAAATAAATAAATAAACATTTAAAAAAATCATCATTCATTTTCTCAAGCTTTAAATGTCTCATTAGGGTGATCATTTAATTACAACCTGTTCCAAAGTTTTTATAACTAAACTCTGGTTTCCAGCTATAAATGTTCAATTTACTCACTGATGCTAAGATCACTGGTTAATGTTGCACCTACTGCTACGCATTTCTTTGCTTCATTCGTTTTTTTTTGTTGTTGTTTTTTTTTGTTGTTTTTTTTTGTTGTTTTTTTTTCTTCTTAAAACAACAGCTAATATAAATCTGAAGTGAGTTAATGTTAAAGTATATTGTTCATGTTAAGTAAACCATTCAATGCTGTCATTTAACAGGGAATCTGTTAAGTGTAAAACATGACCGTAAAGTGAAAGGAATGACCATGTTACTGCATATTTATTTATTCTTCATGGCACAGCTGCCCCATTTAGCGTTCTGCTATTACCGATCTTGACTTCCCAGTTATCTAGAATAAATTAGATCAGACCGATGCCCTGACATCCTGGAGCGGCGTTGAGACGCGTTTGCTCCTTCATTTTGTGAGTCATCATCTGTTGTGCTTTCATGTGAACCATTTCTACGGAAAATAGCGACCTCCATGACTCATGGCTCTGTAAAGCTTCTATTTTTGTTGCCTGTCAAAAGATCATTGTTGACCCCTGATTCGACATGAGGGGTTTTGTATACTGTAACAACCGATTCTGTTCTGAAGATTGCTCTAAAAAAGCATTTGTAATAATAATGATAGTAATGACAACAATAATAAAAATGAAAATTGAAATAATCTTTTTGTATACAGACGCATGAGAGTGGGTTAAGCAATACATAATCAAACCTGTTCACTGAACATAAACAAGCAGAAATGGCTGAGCAAACAGCTGTAACATATCGACTAAATACTCCCCACTCCCCGATATGTGAAAAATGTAAGTAACCAAGATGTGACTTTTAGAATAATGAATAAATGAACAGTGTGTTTATGCATCGAGGAATACATTTTGCTTGCCAAATTTATAGCCATTATCAATGTTTTTCAATAAATTGATCAATTATTTGAGTAATTGATGTCTCTGATAATTCAAGTGATCAGCCAGGGATGAGCCAGTGATCAGTAAATAATGAGACAGTGATGTTAATGGTCATAGATCAGTCATCAGTCATTAATGATGAGGTGTTGATCAGTCAATGATCAATTTTCATTCATAACTCTTGCATCAGAGAGCAATGATCATTCATTGAGTTGATCAGTCCAAGATCAGGAATCAGTTATTGGCGAATCAGTTATAAGTCAATGATCAGTGAGTAGTCAGTGATGAATCAATTAATAATTATCAATAAGTCAAATAGTCAGTCATTGATAAGTCAATGATCAGTCAAATCAACAGAGTTGATTCGTCAGAAATCAGTAATCATTTCAGTCAACACAGAATAATGATGATTGATAAGTAAATGATCAGTAATGAGTTATTGGTGAATCAGTTATAAGCCAATGATTGATCATTGACTGATCCCTGGATTATGAGCCGTCAGTAATAAGTCTGTGATTAATGATTGGAAGTCAGAGATCAGTCATTGAACAGTTAGTGATCATTCAAAGGTTAGTTGTCAGGCACTGAGTTTGTAATCAATCAATAATCAGTTGAAGATAAGCGATCAGTTATTGATAAGTTAATTACAAGTGAATGACGTGTCCGGAATTAATGATCAGAGATCACTGATCAGTCATTGATTATGAATCTGTAATTAATGATCAGTCATTTATGAGTCAGTTATTGAAGATTCATGAATTTGTGTGTGTGAAGTATCTTACATGGGTCAGATTATTTTTTTAAAGGATTTATTTTGTTTGTTAAATGATTGTTTGCTTATTCAGAAATTGCTACAAGAAAACCTGTTGCAGAATCAAATCTAGGCAATGAGGTTGTTATTATTATTATTATTTTTATTTATTTATTTATTTATTTATTTATTTATTTAATGTCTATTGTTTTGTAAACTAGGCCCCACTCTGTCTTTGCTGCACACACACGGACGCGTGGCGTTGCCACTGAATCGGAGCTTGTTGATAAAGATAGATTGTGTGTTGCGGTTAGTAGGATGAGAGATGTGTACAGACGTGTGCACATAAAAGGCTTGGGTTACGTGCTGCCATGTCCACAGGAAGGCATCACTTTGACAGTCTGCTGTATGTGTACGCGTGAGAACCCGCATCCTACATTCACACAGAATGTCAAAGGGTTTTTTTCTCTCTCTCTTTTTTCCTTCTCCTGTATGCTGGTTATGAATAGAGCTCGTCATGATGTGCATATCTTTATGGGAGCCTGGCAGTGAAAAGTGCTGCTGTGTGCTTTGCACAGGAACAATGAGCTCAAGTACACTACAGACTCAATTTGTGACTGTCAGATTTTCTTTTTCATTACCAGTTAGCTAGGTTTTAAATATCTGGAAGTATGACAAATGCATTTATGAAGATTTTTTTTGCCCCAAATTTGGGTATTTGCCAATTCCCATCCTCCAACCAGCTCTTCCCTGTAATCATTCCAATGCTAGCAACTAGAGAATATAATGTGTGCTTCTTCTGAAATACCAATCAAACCATATGCCAGCCAACCATAACTACCTTTATGAACTGCTCATGCTGCTTCATAAGACCGTTATGTGTCTTCAGTTGCCCGATCATTGTGATTGATGGGGTAAAATATATTTGTGATTTTAAAAGTAGATGTATAGAGCTATATTATTAAGAGAAAGACTCAATCTCCTTTTTGAGAATTCAGCCATATATTCCTAATCCTAAATTCTTCTCGTGTTCTATTACAGTATATTGTGTATTAATTCTATTGTGTTTTTTTTTTAAATAGATTTACAAATGTAATATCGTTGCAGGTCTCGGTAAGACGAAGCGGAAGCCGAGCGCAGACGCAGAGTGCCCACCAAACGGCATCGGCGCGGGAGCAGAGCAAATATACGAGTTGCACACTGCGGCGGTGGCCAAGTTCGCATACACTGCGGAGCGCGACGACGAACTGAGCCTGGCGAAAGGCGCGCGCCTGCTGGTGCTGGAGAAATGCAGTGACGGCTGGTGGCGCGGACGCTGCAATGACGGACGGGTAGGCTGGTTCCCCTCCAACTACGTCCAGGAAGAGGAAGATGAGGAAGAGGATGAGGACGAGGCGGGTATGGGTGACGGGCAGTACTCACGAGGATTGCAAAAGGTGCAGACGCTTTACCCCTTCAGCTCGGCCACGGAGGAAGAGCTGAACTTTGAAAAAGGAGAAATCATGGAGGTGCTGGAGAAGCCCGAGAATGACCCCGAGTGGTGGAAGTGT
Organism: Clarias magur; assembly: GCA_013621035.1. Classification (NCBI taxonomy): domain Eukaryota; kingdom Metazoa; phylum Chordata; class Actinopteri; order Siluriformes; family Clariidae; genus Clarias; species Clarias magur. The sequence goes on along the minus strand of QNUK01000309.1, from coordinate 444,690 downwards.
AAAAACAGTCAAGGCCAAGTGGGCCTCGTGCCCAAAAACTACGTGACGGTTCTGAAAGAAGGTGGAGGCGCCAGCAGTTTCAGTGGCCATGCTTTGCTGCACGCAGGCCCCGCGCACACGGGCAGATTTGCTGGGATGGAGTGGTACTATGGCAGCGTGACACGGCACCAGGCTGAATGCACACTAAATGAGAGGGGAGTCGAGGGAGACTTCCTGGTGCGGGACAGCGAGTCCTCTGTGAGTACATGAAGCAATTAGTAGTCAACACTTAGTGGTTCTTCTTTTCTGATTGACGGTAATTCTGGATCATTTCACAAAATTTATTTCAATCAATGACTTGTACGTCATAAAATGTGTTCATACTGTACTACTCAAACCGAGCATTTAGCTTCCAAATTGAGCCACAGTTTCCTAGACTGGTTATGAATTTGAACATTTTTGAAACTGTTCATAGTTACACACTTACACAGTAATGCTCACGCGGCAATTTTTGTCTCTGTCTCTTTCTTTAGCCGAGCGATTTTTCCATCTCCTTGAAGGCGTCAGGCAAGAACAAGCACTTCAAGGTGCAGTGCTGCGAGGGTGTGTACTGCATCGGGCAGCGCCGTTTCAACACCATGGACGAGCTCGTCGAGCACTACAAGAAAGCACCCATTTTTACCAGTGCTCATGGAGACAAGCTCTACCTTGTTAAACCCTTGCAGTGACCTTCCAGCCAAAAATGAGCCTTGAGAACCTAATTAGACCTCACACTGAGCCGAGCCTCCTTGCTGTTCCTCTTGGTGGTCAGTTTCTACTAGCAAGTGGGCAACAGAGTGCCAACATAAGCAGCTGGGCAGTGACATTGTCCCATATTTTTTTAATTGTCGTAATTTCCTGTTTACTTCCTTGAAATATTTAGGAAGCTCTCTGGTAATAATCTTTCTGTTTAAGTGTTGAGAAATGAAAGGAAGGGTACACACTTTCTGTTGCCGTAGTTTCAATTCAGATTTTACAACGCAAACAGACTGAAGTTCACAAGAAGTAGGCTTTTATTTTATTTTATTTTTTTAATTAATATTATGATTTGACGGTACAATAGGGAATATTCTGGGCCTCTTCACATGGCGGTGTGCAAAAGAGTTGCTCCATGTGTGGTTGCCTAAAAAAATTTTTAAATCGTCCATATGTGATGCACAGGGACTGACTGCCCCCTGCTGGACACATACACACACACACGGCTTAATGGGCTCGTAGGAGGGAGGTTCTGTTTGAGATGAGATGAATGTCAGATGCTCAACCAAATGTGCTACACACTGGTTAAGTGTAACAATCCCCGTTATTCACACCCCGAATCGGCAATAGCCTGAGTCGTACTTTATCTGTATGGGTATCTTGTAGAATTACAAGAGCGCTTATTCTATACACCTGTTTAATTCCCCAGCTTTTTAAAAGTGTTTGTTTGAATGTAAGAGCATTGCTATTTAAATCTGTGTCTATTTAAACAAGAGCCTAAGGTGCATTTAGCAGGAATTTTCTAAGCACTGTAACAATGACCGTTATATGTTGGAAACTGAAATACATTTTTGTTTAAATAAACATTTTGCAAAATAATAAGGATTTTATCATTAATATGGTAATCAAATACAGCACTGTGTAAGTCTTGAGCCTCCTCTCATTTCTTTATATTAAATTACGTTTTGTAGAAACAAATGTTTTACTATGGCAGGCTGCAAATTGCCTAAAGATGCAATAAAATAATTGGTTGTTTATGTAACAACCTCAGCAGCAACCTCATTTCCCCTCTCATCTGTTCCAACCATTCAGAATCACCAGTATACTAATCACCGGCCTGGTCATGTACAAGGACTGGATTGAAAATGAAAGCCTGGACAATTGTCCCGCAAAGCTACATTAAAAAACATTTTTAAAAAAAAGGTCTGATTCTTTGGAAGCAAAATGTAAAGAAATGAGAAGTGGCTTAAGACTTTTATACTGTCCTGCATCTTTAACAGCCTCAGGCATATCTTCACTACAGACCAGGGGTCAAATCAAATTTGTAAAGAATTAGTTAAAGAATCTTACACAGGTCCAGGTAAACAGCCTACATGATTGAAAGAAGACAACTATTGCCTTTCAAGCTTTAAGCATTAATCATTGATTCTTGACAATAAATATGATATGAAGTATTTTTCATAGTGCTGCTTTACTTCGAACCAGTCTAACAGATTCTCTAATAAATTCATCTGAGAGCTAATACACGGAGAATACTTGACTGTTCATATATTCTTAAGTATCCTTACTGGGGTTTTCTGTTTGTTTGTTTTTCGTCATGTTGTCAGTTAATCAATCAGACCAGAGTTGGTAAATAAAATGAAAAATTCTATGAAAGTTTACGAAAACTTTCACCTTGCCTCTCTGGTTCAATACTGTAATTTGCCTCTATGACAATAATTTACACACACTATACAATATACAAAGTTTGTGGATTCTTGATCAATTGTACCTTATTGTACATTTGATTGCACATTTCAGATTTAGTACCACTTTTGCTTTAATAACTTCTCCACCCCCTGAGGTCAGTGCTCTGTGCAGACTGAATCCTAACAGTAAATGAAGGTTTTAACGCTACAGCATACAAGACATTCTTTACATTTATGTGTTTCCAGCATTTGTTGTAACGGGTCGTGGCGGCGTCCAAATAGTATTGTACAGTACATTACTGAGGACCCTTAGAGGTCCTCTGCATCGCAAATGCAATACAGCCAACAGCCATACCACTTGTCTAATATTAAGTAGCTACAAAAGCTGAGCTGGCTAATGTTTGAAAAAAATATTGTCAGTGACCTAAGACCTGGTTGTCACATACTCCCTCTGCTACAGTATTTATATTGTATACTTATCCATGTACTGCAGTATATTTTATATTAATACTCTGCTGTCTGCCAGTTGATGACCCCTTGTCTAGCGGAGTCTCATTGTCATCTCATTCACGTTCAGATTAGCATGTTTTAATCCACAGTTTACTGTCTGGACCAAAGGCTTTTTTGCCCTAAATAATGAGGATTTTACAGTGAAGGATTAGGCAAAATACTGTAGATTAAGAGTTGTCTGTGGTCTTGTAGTAAGTAGGAAGTAGTTTGCTCTGGTCCCATCCCAATGAGACGTGGCGACAGCTGAACCGGTGAACCGCTGGATGTCCAGGTGGTGCCCCGAAAACAACGTGGGCTTCATAGACAATTGGAAGACCTTTGAGGGCAAAACTGGCCTGTTAGGGCGGGAGGTGTCCATCCCACTCGGGAAGGTGCTGCTCTCATTCCTTGCAGTATAGCACATAGTCTCAGAAGAGGCCTAGTTAATCGGTGACAATCCAGAGCCCAGGCCAGGGAGCAGGCAGACAGGCTAAACCAACCGTCTGCTAGCTGCATAGAGTCGTCACTCAGGGTTCATCAGATTGAGACTGTGTCTGTTCCCCGAGCTAAACATAAACATACATTCAGAAAGTCTGTTTTAGTAATCTAATTAACATAGAGACCACAAACTCAGATCACACTGAATGCGCAGCCAGCACCTCTGATCTGAAGCTAGGACTGTTAAATATTAGATCTCTCGCATCTAAAGCAGTTATTGTTAATGAAACTATCACAGATCAGGAGCTTGACATATTATGTTTAACAGAAACCTGGATTAAACAGGACGAGTATGTGGCTCTAAATGAAGCTAGTCCTCCTGGATACAGCTACATACACCAGCCTCGGCTAACTGGTAGAGGAGGAGGAGTCGCAGTTATTTATAACGATAATCTCTCTCTCGTACAAAAACACAGTTTTAAATTTAATGCATTTGAAGTTCTCTATAGTAACATAAAATCAGCTCAGTCAATCCCGCTAATCATCATTTACAGACCCCCTGGGCCGTACTCGGAGTTTCTCTGCGAATTTGCAGATTTCCTCTCAAACCTTGTTGTTTCTGTAGATAAAGCGTTAATTGCTGGAGACTTTAATATTCATTTTGAGAATCCAGAAGACCCTCTGAGAACAGCATTCTTGTCCATACTGGACTCAGTAGGAGTAAATCAGTGTGTAGTAGGACCCACTCATAAAGCAGGTCACACTTTAGATTTAATATTATCCTTCGGATTAAGTATAGGAAATATAACCACAATTCCACAGTCTGAAGTTATCTCAGATCACTACCTTGTCTCGATTAAAGCGTGTTATAGTAATAATGTACGCACAGCACCGCGCTTCCACCTTAAACGTACATTTACATCAAATACCGCACAGAGCTTTATCAATAATCTTCCAGAATTATCTACTTTGATTGGATCGCCATCTGACTTCACAGAACTCGAACAGGCGAATGAATATCTAGAGTCAGCACTTCGTTATAGCTTAGATAATGTCGCTCCAGTTAAAAGGAAAATGATTAGAGATAAGAAACTCGCTCCTTGGTATAATGACCACACACGTGCTTTAAAACAAACCGCTCGAAAATCTGAACGTAAATGGCGCCAAACTAAATTGTTAGTATTCAAAATAGCTTGGAAGGAGAGCATCCTGAACTATAAAAAGCCCTCAGTGATGCTAGATCAACGTATCTCTCCACTCTTATAGAAAATAACAAAAACAACCCGAGATTTTTATTTAATTCCGTAGCTAAATAAACTAAAAACAAGACCACTGCAGAAATCTCCACAACAACATCATGCAGTAGTGAGGATTTCATGAACTTTTTCAATAATAAAATCATAAATATTAGGCAAAATTTTTTTTTGCAGTACCAGCAATAATAGAACCCCTGTTGAAAGTAATTAACTGTTCACTCAATAGTGGGTATGTCCCCAAATCCTTTAAATTAGCCGTTATTAAACCGCTAATCAAGAAACCTGACCTTGACCCCTGTCTGCTTTCTAATTACAGGCCGATATCAAACCTTCCCTTTATCTCCAAGATTTTGGAAAAGGTAGCATCACAGCAGCTATGTTCACATCTACACAGAAATAGCATAAATGAACTGTATCAGTCAGGATTTAGGCCTCATCACAGCACAGAGACAGCACTTGTTAAAGTAGTAAACGACCTCCTATTGGTCTTTGATCAGGGTTGCGTCACTATACTTGTGTTACTGGACCTCAGTGCAGCTTTTGACACCATTGATCATAGTATGCTCCTTCACAGATTAGAAAAGGTAGTTGGAATTAAGGGAACTGCCCTCTTGTGGCTCAGATCCTATTTGACTGATCGTTATCAGTTTGTAGATTTAGATGGTGACCATTCCTCATGTTCTCAAGTGGAGTTTGGTGTTCCACAGGGTTCAATTTTAGGCCCACTGCTTTTTTCCCTTTACATGCTTCCTCTGGGCAACATAATTCGTAAACATGGTATTAGTTTTCAAAACCAGATGAGAAAAACCAGTTTGCTAAAATTGAGCAGTGTGTGCGGGACATAAGAGATTGGATGTTAATTAATTTTCTTCTGCTTAATCCTGATAAGACAGAAGTTCTGGTCATAGGACCACAAGTAGCTAGAAGTAAGCTTTCTGATCACACTGTAACTTTACAGATGTTAGTAAGATGGCCTTACTAACACCTTACTGTCTGGTTGTTCAACTAGGTGTATAAACAAGCTTCAGTTAGTTCAGAATGCAGCAGCGAGAGTCCTCACTAGAACCAGAAGATACGAGCACATCACCGCTATCTTATCTACACTGCATTGGCTCCCTGTGAAATTTCGCATCGATTTTAAGATACTACTTTTGAAATTTAAAGCACTAAATGGTCTCGCGCCACAGTATTTGAGTGAACTGCTAGTGTCTTACGATCCGCCACGTCTACTTCGATCAAAGAATGCAGGCTGCCTGTCAGTACCACATATTATTAAAACTACAGCAGGGGGCAGAGCTTTTTCTTACAAAGCCCCAAAGTTATGGAATAGTCTTCCTATTAATGTTCGGGACTCAGACACAGTCTCAGTGTTTAAGTCTAGGCTAAAAACCTATTTATTTAGCCAAGCATTTTTGTAAATAGATTAGCCTTAGGTAAAGGAGCAGATCTGGGGGACTCATGGACGTAGAGTATTCTGGTGAACTGGTATGTTTAGATGCTGTCTTCCCCACTCTCATTGATCACTCAGGTTTGTTGACGGTGAGGTGATTGGTTGCTTTACATCACAGAGAGCCCTCATGTCTGTGTTTCCTTCTGGCTCTCCCTTTTAGTTATGCTGTTCTAGTTAGACCTGCCGGAGTCCCTGCTTGCACTTTGCATTAAATATACATTATACCTTACACATGTTGACTGTGACCATACCTAACTGCCATCTCTCCTTATTTTCTGTTCTCTCCTTTTCTGCTCTCTCTCTCTCTCCCTCTCTCCTTTCCCTCTCTCTGTCTCTCTGTCGAGCTATACATGTTCGCTCCTGAGTTGCCAGTGATCCAGACCCCTCTGCCCTCTGGAGCCGTCTAACCCGTCCTGGAGTCCTGCTTCTGGTTGGAGATCCCGTCACATGGATGCCCCGTGTGGTCTGCCTGGATGCGCTTGGTGGCTGGGGATGGTTTCCATTAAGACTGTCCTATCATCGATTGATGCTCTGGGGACCTGCGACTTCAGTTGTTCGATAGCTCAGGACTGGAATCTCCTACAGTCTACCTGAGCCTCCAGGAACAAACTGGACTCCTTTTAATTTTAATTTTAACACATCTCCTGTTACATTGAACCTCCAGTACACATTATTATGCTGATCATTCTCTGCTATCCGTTATCACCCAGATGAGGATGGGTTCCCTGTTGAGTCTGGTTCCTCTCAAGGTTTCTTCCTATTACCATCTCAGGGAGTTTTTCCTTGCCACCGTCGCCCTCGGCTTGCTCATCAGGGACAATCTTATCATTTTGATTCATACACATTGCATACAAACTTACTTCTTTTTATTGTTTAAAGCTGCTTTGCGACAATGTCAATTGTTAAAAGTGCTATATAAATAAAATTGACTTGACTTGACTTGACTTGTTCCACAGGGTTTGGTTTTAGGCCCACTGATTTTCTCCCTTTACATGCTTCCTCTGGGCAACATAATTTGTGAGCATGGTATTAGTTTTCACTGTTATGTCTGACACACAGTTATCTATTATGTTATTAGTTTTCACTGTTATTCAGATGACACACAGGTGTCTATTATCTAAGTCTCAGCAAAAACAGATAAGAAAGACAACTTAAATTTTTTTTTTAGCAATATGTGAAGGACAAGAGACTGGATGTTAATTACCTTCCTTCTACTTAATCCTGACAAAACAGAAGTTCTAGTCATAGGACCGCATGCAGCCAGAGGAAAGATTTTTGAAAGATCTTTAGATTGCTTTTCTGATCCATCAAGTGCAACGGTAAAAGACCTCGGTGTGAATCTAGATTCCAGTATTTCATTTGAAGCTCATGTAGATAATATAACCAGGATTGCATTCTTTCATATCAGAAATATTGCTAACATAATGACAATGACAAGTGTCAAAAGCTCCATACAAAAAAATATTAATTAAACTGAATTTAGTGACACCAAACAAGCTGAAGTAATCTGTTGAAGTCTCATGAAGCCTAAGTTTGATCCATGAGGATCCTAAAAGCATTGCAGTTCAGAGTTCAACATGTGTTAAGCAAGTGGCATATCAAACACACACTCTCTAATAGTTTAGATTTTTTTTTTGGAACGTTATATTTTATGCTATTTTTACTGCTTATGTAAGTACAATATTAGCAACAAAAACCAAGTAGGGTTTATTGTAGCTTTTATGGAGTAAGTGTTGAACAATTACATAAGTGCGATAAGTGAAAAGGCCTAAATGTCACAGCAATTATAGATCATTTGAAATGTAACATTAGTTCAAGTCAGTTACAGAGCGTGTTAAAGGTTTGTAATGTTGAAACCGATCTAATCAATGTGCAGGAAAGGGAGACATGTTGATTTGAATAGCTTCAGGTCCAACGTTATCTCAGCTGTTGCTGATTCATTCAAAAAGGGTAAAGATTAAACATGATGGGACATGCTGGTATAGGAAAATAAATAATGATTGGTCTGTGTGACGATGACTTTAAATGCACAAAATTTATTATTTTTCTGTCACACTAAAGGTTCAAGTGTTTTATTTCTCTTCCTGATTAGCAATTTGCCAAAGTACAAATAGCTTTAGTCCAGCATGTTGTGTGGCATATCTAAACAGTTGCTTTCTCACACCAGCCTCTTTTTTTTTTTATAGATAAAAAAAATAAGTGCAAAACTCTCTGCCTTCATTTATTTGTTTAATAAATTTTTACAAAGTGTTGACATTGAAGACTCAAATTTCTTAACAATCTAACCTCTTTTACTGTTAGTCTTTTTGTCAAATTTGTGCATCTTTTAACTATATCCTAAATTTTATAGATATAACACTCAATTATAACAAATGCAGTACAGCAATCAGCCATACCACATGTCTAATATTATGTAGATCTCCCTTGCGCCAACAAAAGAGCCCTGACCCTTTGAGGTATGGAATCCACAAGACCTCTAAGGGTATGCTCTGGTACTGTAGATGGCACCAAGATGTTGGCAGCAGATCCTTTAAGTCCTGGAAGTTGTGTGGTGAGTCTCGTTGGATCCAACGTGTTTTTCCAGCACATCCCGCAGATACTCGATTGGATTTGAAGGCCAAGTCAACACTTTGAACTCTTTGTCATGTTCATTAAACCATTCCTAAAGCATTTCTGCAGTGTTTCTGGATGCCACATTCCTCCATTGTTCTCTGCTCACTGTAGGTGCTTTTGGTGATGGTTTGGGCGTCAGCATGGGCATTCTGACCGGTCTATGCCTACATAGCCCCATATGCAAGAAACTGTGATGCACTGTGTGTTCTGACACCTTTCTATCAAAGCCAGCATTCACTTTTTCAGCCGTTTGTGCTACAGTAGCTCTTTGTGGGATCAGACCAGACAGACTAGCCTTTGTTCTCCATGTGGATCAATGAGCCTTGGGCGCCCATGACACTGCCGTCGGTTCACTGGCTGTCCTCCTATGGCCCACTTCTGGTATTATGTACTAACAACTGAAAACTGGGAACACTCCACAAGAGCTGCAGTTTTGGAGATGCTCTGACCCAGTCGCCTAGCCATTACAATTTGTTCCTTGACAAAGCCGCTCAGATCCTTACCCTTGCCCATTTTCCCTGCTTTGAACACAACAACATCAGGAACTGACTGTTCACTTTCTCTTAACAGGTGGTCGTGTAATTAGATTATCAGTGCTATTCATGTCTGTCAGTGGTTTTAATGTTATGGCTGGTTGTCGTAAACTTGTTAGTGTAACAGAAGAAAACTGTCACTTCCACTAATATTTAAAGTTTTCAACATTTTGTCTTATAAAGGCTTCTTTTCTTTTCTTTTAAAATGTTTTTTTTTTTTCAGTCATGAAACGCTTCATTTCACACAATAATCTTAGCACTAGCCAGCATGCTGATGTGTGAGATCTCACTCCAAACAGTAAGAAGGCAGTATAACCTGGAGCTATGGAGGCACTACATACTGTATATGAAGGACATGTGAAATGCAAACAGAACATTCCTGCCCTCAGTCTGTTCCCTCTTAGAGCGTTCGGCCAAAGAACCAAAACACCTCAAGAAACACTCCAGACTCAGTAGTGTAATAAAGTGCTGCAGATAATCTCACAAACAGCAGCAATTAATGTTTCCTTATTTTTATGCTAATTATGATATCATGCTTTATGTAGTTCACTGGGTTTCATTTACTGGAATTTGGTTTGTGGAGAAGAGCCATTAAAGGAGTTCCTGGTGGGAGGCCAGCATTTCAGACGGGAAGCAGACAGACAGATCATGGCTTTGAAATATTGAGAAAATGGTATCCAAGCAATAATGAAATGCTGGGATAAGTGCATTAGTGCAGCAGGGGATTATATAGAGAAATAAAAGTTGTAGTCTTATTACATTTTCTTTTCTTTTTTTTTTTTTTTAAAGATAATCCTTTAGTGCATGACTTGCCTGTCACGAATGTTAATGGGTTTGGTGCTATTACATTCTGATTTCACTCACTCAGAGCTTACCGCGCCTTAATCCACAGTAAAGGATTAGGATCAAGAGATCAAGAGTCTGTGAAATCAGTGTGTCCTGATATCATTCGTAAATACACAGAGTAGTTTGTCAATATTTAGTTCCCATAATGTGAGGAATTTTTAAATAGTAATTAATAGCATTTGAATGCATTTTGTGCAAAATCTGTTATTATCTCTTTTATTATCTAAAGGGAGAATAAAGATTAATTTTGCTAATTCATTTGCAGATGATATAGTTTTGAATCAGAGTGGTGGAGTGTAAGTATGGAGATTGCTGTACTGATCCAAAACCATATTGATCAAGCAAAAGCTGGGACTAAATCGATAATGAATTTTCTAGGAGGAATATTACAGACCAAACAAGCCTTTTTGACCATCCAGCTGTGTTCAGGGCTGAGAATGCCAAAAGCATTGCAGTTCAAAGTTCAACACATTACAGTGAGCGTCATATTGATCTCACACACTCTCTTTCTCTCTACTAGTTTTAAATTATTCATAAATTTGCAGGCCACTTTCACATTTATTAGCCTACACAGAAAACTCAGCCTGTTAGGTTTATCAGGTTTGGTCTTGCACATGGTGTATCAGATCTAAACACTTTGTGCGTCTGTCAAACACGTCACTTTGTGGTTACATTGAAAACAAGGATAAATTACAACAAGCGCATCGGTGCTGGGGTAGAACAGAAGTGAACTGCCACTTCCTCTAACATTTCATGTTCTACATTTTATTGTATTAAAGCATACTGTACTTTGTTTGCTTTTAATCTTGTTTTCAATCAGCCTAGGTTCCAGGGCACTGGTTCTGAAATATTGATTGCATTTCACTAACCAAGCTTTGAGCCAGACACCACGCTGATATGCGAGATCTCACTACAAAGAGTAACAAGGCGGAATGACCTGGTGTTATCTAGGTACGACATATAAAGAGGACATGTGAAATACAAGCTGAGTATTCCAGCCGTCAGCGTTGAGTAAAAGAATAATTCCTTCAGGAACACACCAAGAGATACAGGAATGGAATAAGTTGGCAAAAAGGTAATCTCACAAACAGCTTCAGTTATTAATATTGTCCTGGTTTTATGATGATTCGGATATCACTGTTTATATAGCTCACCACTTTTCATTTATCTTGATTTGGTTTCCTCTAATGAAAAGCATCACAATAGAATTGATGTATTGGAGAAAACCGATATGATATTTAGTCTGGTTGCGTCACATTTCTGTTTAAGAGAAGAAAAAGGAATTGCCCTCAAGAAGAAACTTCATTTAAAGCAAAGTGACCATGCCTCGCTTCTGGCCAGTCCTGTGTGTGCTTGTGCTCATGCTCTTCTGCTTTTCAGGTAAGAAACCTAGCTACTTTCAAACAATGCATATTTAAACCATAAAGGATGTACCCATTGTTTGACAGCATATACAGTGACATGTGTCATCTGCAAAAACTGGGCTTCTAGTCTTCTTTTTTTTTTTCCATGACTAAAAACAAGATTGATTTTTCATACATGATGTTGTATGAGAAGCCTGTTATCACACATATTTGTGCTTTTACAGTGTTGGAGGTCTCATTCTTCATCACTTTCCTAGTTTCAAAATCTATACAGTATATATATATAAGATGCATAACTCATCTTAAGATGCATAAACGGAATTAGTCCTCTTTATAAAGCCCAAACTAGAAAAAGAAAGGTTTCAGTAGAACAAAAATAGAAAAAAGATTTTCTTATTCAGTCCTTGGGGACACTCGTTGTTTTTCATTTTTTACTTTTTTGTGCCGTTACATACTGGATGATGATGATGATAAAATTAGAGTGTAAGGACTAGCCCAATGGAGAGAGAGAGAGAGAGTGAGTACAATAAAAGTAGGCAAGTAATAGATGAAAGAGGGGGAAGAATGCTAAAGGAAGTGGAAGGAGGAAGTGAAAAATCTGCTGTTTGCAAGAAAAAGTTGTGGGTTTTTTGCTCTCATGCAGGTTGGAGTAAGTGGTCAGAAATGAAGCTCGTGGGAGAGAATTTTTGTGGGAAAGAAATACACAGAATTTAAAACAGTTCTGTGTATTATTCCTCTATATTACATGTATTACATAAAGGATGGTGATAATGCATAATACAAAAATACTCACTAAAGATTTTTCCCTTCTCCTGTACTGGGTCATCCTCATAATATAATGATTTTCGAACCAGAAATGTGTTCTGAATTCTGAATAATTCTGAATATTATTCCATCGGATAATAAATATAATTCTTTATATAATTCTTTTAAAGTGTCTTTATTCCCATCAATGCTTTCATAATCATGGGCCATAACTACAGTGACCGCAACATCAGAGTTAAACCTTCATAAAACATGAATTTTCTAATATGGCATCCACAGCAACTTTAATAAATTGCTCTAATACAAATTATATGAATAAATATTATATTTAAATAACAATTTCAGTAAATTTGTAAGTAAATAAATGCTACTGTATTTAGCATGTGGACCGAAACTACTGGTGTTTGAAAAAGTCCTTTTGAGTATTGTTATCTGAGCTTGGATCATCCGGCCAAAGTTTATTTTGTTTAAGCTGATTGATTTGTATTCACTCTGGTTTAAATCTTGTCATTTCAGGTGCTGAAGAAAGCCAAGGTGAGCGTTCACTATAAAATGCATGAATCATCGAAACAATGTACTGTATAATCCGTTCAACTCTGTACAGCCTGAACAACGATAATAATAATAATAATAATATGCAATATTGAACGTTCCACCATATTCAACAGCCACACATTTTATTAGGGAGAAAAAATAAAACATTTGTCACAATTCCATACCCAAACCTGACAACTCGGGGGTGATCACACGGTACAACACAAAAGACACATGATTTCAGAAATGGTGATAAAATGCATGTTAATAACTGCACATTAGCACATGCTCACACGCATGAGATCGATAAAGAAAGTCGAGAAAGTGCAGTAAACAGTAAATAATGAAACAAAGTCAGTATTTGGTGAGACAAGCCTTTGGCGACACTTTGTTTTGTGGTTTTACTGGATAAGGAACGTAGCTATTATATTTTACTGAGCATCCTGCAATCTGAGAACTCTGACTGTCACACCTGCTTCTTCTGCCCCCACACACACCTGCTTCCCCCTCAACTGGGGAAAGATCACATTTAAATATTTCTGTGTAACATTTACATTTTGTACTGGCACGATAATACAATCAGAAAGAAAAAAATTTTTTAACATAGTTTTGCCTATTCATTTGAACAGTAATCATTAGTTATCGATGGCTAACTGTCTGATTGATTCTCAGCTGAGTCCAGGGAAAAGCGGGACATGCCAAACTGGGCACTGACCTCTTCAGACTTCTTCGGCTGGATCGAAGAGCTGCGCAATCATGCTGGCTATGACAAAATCGACGAGCTGGCCAGAACCTTCTGGGCTCATTTCCCCTCGGCTAGTCGTTTGGGCTATGATTCCCCAGATCCTGAGGAATGATGACAGTTGCGATTTTTGTTCAGTGCAACAACTCTAATGCCGTCTATCCCTGTCTATCTCTTTAAGATTGTTATAATGTCTTTCCAGTCACTTTTTTTGAGCACTAGATAATGGAGGCAAATTGTACTGTAAACACTAAAGAGTTTATCATTTCATTTCATAAATTGTCAAGCATGCAATAAATATATGAGAAAAGTTGCTGCATGTCTCAATCGCTGCAGTTTATTTTACACTGTAAAAGAGCAGAGCATCCCCCCCTCCCGCTTCCATTTGGTTAGTTTAAACACATTTTTCATTAATAAATGATGTATTTATTTTGCTTGTGTGTGTTGTAGCTCTTGATACTGTGTGTAAACCATATAGTGTTGAAAGGTTGTAAAGAATGTGGCTGGAAGGCTGAAATAACACTGTGGAGAAGCTTCTCTCTTTTAGCCTCAGGCTGTCCACATGTGCTTACAGTAGCTCTCTCCATTTCTGCCACTAAATTATTATTGATAATGCTTGCACACATTATGCTGTAGGGCGTAACTATTTTAAATATCCAACACATGTTATAGCTCTTACATTATGAACAGCTATTCCCCTGAAGTTTTTTTTCCCTCTCTCTCTCACTCTGTCAAAAAAATAAATAATAAAATAATAATAATCCTGAAATAACAGCACAGTGTTAACAGGTTTTACACTCATGTGCATCCACTTTTAATACTGTTAACACTCAAACCAGCCCATCTGGTACCGACAACCACGCCACGGACAACATCACAGAGATCACACTTTTCCCAACTTTGATGTTTTATGTGGAAATTAACTAAAGCTGAAGCCCGCTATCCGTATGAATCTTTGCTCTGGATTTCTGCCACATGATTATTTGATTAGATAATGGCATTACTACAGATGGTCCTAATAAAATGGCACTGAGCATATTACAGCCCAAGTTGGAGGGCTACAGAAGCTTTTAGCTGCATTCCTTCACGGGCAGTGGCAGGTTTCATTCTAATAGGAATGTTCGCCCCTTTGTCCTGAGGGCTAGTCTTCCTATAGCCCATAGTATAGAACTAGGTATAGTATACTTTAGCTCACACCACACAGGTCCAGCAAAGCTTCAAGACCCAAGACATGAAGCGCTACAGCGTTTATACTATAAAGGCTCTGCTCTTTCTCATCATCTTCATCCTCTGCAACACCTCAGGTTTGTTAATACCTCTAAGATAATCCCTTGCTCAATTTTATTTCCACTTTTAAGTCGTTTTTTCCTCTTTGCTTTTTCATTTGTTCCCATTTCCAGTTCAGTGTACACTATCAGGGTTACGCAGAAAGATTGGGTTAGGATTTAAATGACCACTTGAAACCTGGCTGGTTTTACAAACTGTGTTGTATCATCACCATAAAAAATAATCCAGTGAGACTTACTGTATCAGCACAGATTTAGCAGGACCATTACAGACCTAAAGTACTGTACAGCATCTCTAAACCCTGTTGTTGGAATTGGAATAAACTTTCCATGCTTCTAGGGGGGGAAAAAAATATCCTAGAGGTCTGGATAGCAAAACATTCTGCTGTGCTGAAATATCTATTTACTTTGTGCAGTTGTGCATTTCCTCATATTGTACCTTTCATGCACGCACATTTAGAGAAAGGCTTCTGTCACTTGAAAAGAATGTGTTTACATGGAATGTATTGTCCATTTTTAGTCTCATCGGTTCCATGGAAAAGATGAAAGCTGCAGTGTGAAGTAAAGATTCTGAGATTAATATTACAGAATTTTGGTAATCAGCATCATACCTACTGTAATGGTAAAATGAGCAAGACCTGTTGATGAATCTGGTCATCTACGGTATACAATACAACTTTATGAGACTTAAACTACTGTAACCATAGATCACTCCTTAACATAAGAATAATCACTAACTTGAACAAATGCCTATTTTGGGGTGATCATGCTAGGCGGCAGGGTCATTTGCAACTGCAATGCACTAGTAGGAAACAACTCAGAGATTCTATTACATGACTGAACAACAGTGTAATTGTTTGTTCCAGGTGGATCAGGTGAAAGTACACTGAGCAAGATACTGAAGAAAAGAAATGGTAATGTGTCGACAGCCACTTCGGGCATATATAGCCAAAAATATAGTGCTGATATGTACAGTACACTGATCAGCCACTACAGTTACTGATTTTTTTCTTAGTCGCTTTCTTACAGTACATTTCTCAGATCAGAACTGAGATTATTTCTTTGGAAAAGATTCTTACAGTACAATGCTGCATTGTGATGTGAAGAGATCATGTGGCCTGACAGACAGGAAAATCAGGAATTGTCGAACTGCATGCATGGCAGCCAGGTATTCTCGAGAGCTGGTGATTAGTTGATAAAAACGCTTTAAATGTTACTTTCCATTGGTGAAGTCAAGATTCATGTTCAACTTAGAACACGGTAAATCTTACAGGAGAAAAAAAAACAGATGTCTAATAGAAATGCCTAGATGATATTGAAATGTCAGATTATGACGACTAGTTCAACCATTTGGCATGTAATGATGTATACTGTAGTATACAATGAACTAATGCTATTCAACTGTATAATACATTTTTATCAACATTACTCCAGCAACTGACAATGTAGGAAACAGCAGACAGCTGTACCTACTCATTTGCATGAAAGTGCCAAAACATTTGCAATTTGTAAAAAAAAAAAAGAGAGAGAGAAATAGCTTTTATGCATAAATGACTAGATGATGTGAAGTTTCACATTTTCACTTCTGATTTGAGAAATGAAGTGAAGCAACTGAGAGAAACTGGGAGAACTCCACCCTGAAACGATGAAATGTGTTTACATTGAATCATGAAAAATGTGCATTATATTATATAATCTATATGGTCTAGTAGTATAATGAGACCGCCTTTAGCTTTGATTACGGTGCACAATAGTGGTGTCAATTCTTGTTTGAAAATGATTCTTCATACATCCAGAAACACCGAGTCCAGGAAGAAACCCGTACCAATAGGGAAGAAAAATGCATTGATGGCACACCCTGGTCATTCAGAACATTCAGGTCATCAGCTGACATGACATGATAACATGATACAGATATACAGATATACAGATGTACAGTAAGTGCATCGGTACGTGCGCTTCTCTTCTTACACTGACATGCTCATTATTCTGAAAATGCTTCAATTCGGAGTCAACAGACCACACGGCCTTTTTCCATTGCTCCAGTCGTCATGCTGTCTAGCTCTATTACCCAAGTAGTTTCTCTAACAAGTGATTTTCTTACAGGCACACATCCGTTCAGTCCCAGTCCTGAGTTCTCAATTTCAATGTTTTTTTTCTGCATGATGCAGGCCATTAAATTGAGCCTTATGTAAAATACTTAACAAAGGTTAGAAATCAGTAGCTGTGTGCTACCACACTATCACATTGCTAGCACAGTTTTATAGTGGTGTGTAAAAGGAGAACAGTATTTCACTGATCTCAAATATACTTTAAGTGATATCAGTCAGGTTTACGTCTTAGCTCCTAAAAGCAACAAAGCAAGAGTTTCTTTTCCCGGTGTCCTGACTCCAGCTTTCTAACAGAGACATGTGAAGAAAAAATCTATTTACTGTGCTGTAAGGTACATGTTATAAATAATTAAACCGTAGTCTTAAATCAAATACAGAAGTAATGAAGTCAACAAAGTTTGAACCCAGAATGCAGAACAGTTATGCAAAGCATCTGTAGCAGCTTTATCTGTTATCTAAAAGATAATTGTAGTTTTAGGACAAAAGCACTCCTGCATCTGCCTCGTTAGGTATAAATATAAATAGCGTGGACACCACTATCAGGATGTAGTTGAGCAGCATTTCAGGTCATTTAAATGGTCACCTTAAAAAGTGATTATTAAATAAATCTGAAAATACATTAAAGATCACTTTTATATGTTCAATTATAACAATAAAAATAAGATTTAAATGATTTAGGGTGGAATTTTCTTACACGTACTGTATATGCAGCGCCAGTGACAGGAATTGGATTTATCTGTGCTTTATGCATTAATTTTGGAATGAATTTTGTTTTCATATTATTTGCCATGCTCTCCAGGTTGCTTGCTGTGAGATTGATCTAACAAACAGTATGATCAATCTAGAAAGTCTATAAAATAAAAAAAAACACCTGTCAAAGAGAACCAGTGAATGCAGCTCTCAATATTCATTTCACAGTCCAGCGCAGATCTGCAGACGAAATTGTGATCCCACTGGTAAAAGCTAAGGAATTTCTGTCAGCTATGCGGAGACCCCGGAGAAACCTGTGGGACCGCAGCCGTCCAGATGTCCAGCAGTGGATCCAGCAGTTTATGCACATGGGTTACGATGAGGCTGTGAGTTCAATCAAATCGTTCAACTTTCACTTTGCTTAAAACGGGAAACAAATCTAATGAATATCCCCCAAAAAGGAAACTTTTTGTTTTTCAGAGAAAAAACTGACATCTGGCAGTCCAACGCAAAACTCAGGAATTCCAATCCTGATAATCCTCACCTCCTCAGTGCTGTTATATTGTCAATGCTAATTGATGATCGGAATGTGATAATTAATAGCTGATTTAAATTAATGCTCCATTTTTGGTGGATTATTGTTCAATATCTTCCTTGACGGCATGGGCATATCCCAGGACTCAAATTTGTGAAAGTGTGAAATAATCTTCACATATAAACTGCATGCCAAATTGCTGTATATTAAAGTGTCCAACTGTTTATTTTATTTAATTTTTTTATATTTATTTATTTGAATGGGCAGTGGATGTTCTATAGTCATTTTTTAAATGTAGATGAGCTAATTGACTGATTAATTGACAGAAGAAAACTAGGATAATTTCGACTAAGAGCCTTTCTTAAAAAGTTCATGAAACAATGGAACTTGCATAACTTAATACGTAAACATTTTTTAAATGCCTACAGCAGCAACTGACATTTTGCTTCCTATCTACAGAGGCTTGAGACAGATCTGGCTTACTGGATGGACCGCGCCAAAGCTAACGATCAGGGTCGGCAGCATCATTATGATGAGAATGCCGCAATGGCAGGGCAGGATGCCAGCGCCGTCAGACATGGAGCCAATGTCAACTATGATTATTATTAATCATAATCTTCAAATTAGCAAATTAGTATTTCTGGTAAATGAGTATTATTGTTTTATTAATATAACACGGTAAATAAATCTAGTCCTTTATATAATTCTGGGTGTCTAGTGATGCACATTTCAGACGTGTATACGGTGAATCCATTTTGATTGTGGAACTTTTTAATCATTTGTTTTTACTCTGGAAATATTTAATAAAACCACAGAAAATGAAATCGGGTCCACATTTGTGCTTTATGTTAACAAAATAAATGTAAAAAATTACATGATCATTTTAACCACATATTCGAGTTGCCCCAGGAAAGCACAATTAAGTGGAAAAACTAGCAAATAGCAAGGCAGGAACTGAGAAAGACATACAATGAAAATTTTTATTAAGTGCAGAAAGCTGAACTTGAACTGAAAACTTTAATATACAATGAAATCATGAATTGTTTTAACAAACAGGGTTGATCTTCAAAATGTGGTCAATAATACAAGCTAAATACTCTAAACCTAAAGGAATATTTTGCAGGGTGGACAAAAAATAAATATGCAGTACAGTATATGCTTTTTTTTGTTTACAGAATATGCTTATTATTTACTTTACTTAAATCACAATATTGGACAAAATTTAGTAAATCAAAAAAGCATACTGTACAACCCTGAGCAACTGCTTCCTTGAATTAACATTGCACTTTTGAAATGGCTATACTATAAGTGAAGGTGCATTCTTTATATACTGTACATAGCATGACAGGTCACATGTAGTGGTTTACACCCATTCTGTAATTGAGGGCATAAGTATTTGTTCTCCCTGTGCCTGTGTTGGGTTCCTGCAGGTTCTACAGTATGGTCTCCTTCCATGTTCAAAAAACATGTCAGTAAGTGGACTGGTGACTTTAAGTTGTTTCTAAGTGAGAACGAGTGTATGAATCAGTCAGTATGTTTGCATGCACAGTATACGATGATTATAGCTCGACTATGCCTTTTAATTGGACTACTGTCATTGTCCTATTATACATAAATTCATGTATGTTCAACTCTTCCATGATAGGTGACAATATTTTCCCTTTTAGCTTATTAGCTGTGCATTCTCAGTTGATTTATTACAGTACATCACAGACCAAAAAAATAGCTAAACAAACTGGTATCATGTTGAGTCGTGAAAACATGGACAACACTACAGCAATACATTACATACGGCTGCAGGTTTCACTTTTTGTACAAATAATCTGCACACTTTGCCTTGTGCTTATAGTGTTATCCACAGCAGAGGCACTGCTATATTGTTATAAGCTTCTTCCACTGTTCCGGGGTGGGAACTATGGAGCATGTCCAGAGCACCTAAGCCGATTTCTGTGTCTAATTCACTATACGCACTGGAGAAGGTCGACTCCCAACCACATTATCTGGGTGTACTAGTCTGATTTTGTAAATAACACACCATCATGCAAACATATTGACTGCTTCCCCTGTAAAAGACTGAAATCCCATTTAGAATTTATTCCTGCTCCCAATATTTTTGGGTTAGGTTTACTATGAACTAAAAGCCTAACCCGAATACTAATGAAATATGAAAGAATGTAAGCCTCTTTGTATATTTTCTAGATTTTGTTCCCTGGGCCTGTCTGGCCTGTTTTGTGTTGTCAAACTGTTAATTATATAGTAGCAGACATTAATTATCCCCCATTTTTGTCCTACAGCAGCTTCCAGTCACCTGGCGTGGTCAAAATTAGTGAGAAATTATAATTAAGTTAAAGTACTGATGATGTTTACAAATCCTGATTAAAAGTAAACACATATCACCAAAAAGTCTAATCTAACCTGGCATTAGCAAAAAACAGGCTACCTTATTTGAATATAATCAGCTAATAAAAGCAGATATTTGCAAAGGAGAGTAGGCCACAGGGTGCTTAAACTCAAGCAGTTTTTTTCTGAAAAGGGTTCTATTCAGAAAAAACAGACAGGTTTAGCATTAACTATATTATGTAACATGAGAAGGTCAAAACCTGCAAAGAATTGCCATTGCAGGTTGAGTTTTTCTCTATATTGATGAATTTGATTGGATGCAATTAATTAAAGATAAAAGAGTATCAGCGAGAATGAAAGGAAAAGTGTACAAGACAGTGGCGAGACCAGTGATGCTCTACGGCTTAGAGACAGTGGCACTGAAGAAAAGACAAGGAGGCAAAGCTGAAGGTAGCAGAGATGAAGATGTTGAGGTTGTCTTTGGGAGTGACAAGGGTTGGATAGGATAAAAAAATCAGTTAAGCAGAGGGACAACCCATGTGAGATGTTTTGGAGACAAAGTCAGAGCATAGGGTGGAATGGAGGCAGATGATTTGCTACGGCGACCCCTAAAAGTGATCAGCCGAAAGACAAAGAAGAAGAAATTAATATGATTGCTAAACTGCAATGATTAGATAATAAACTGAGCACACTTAAATGATATACCACATACTGTAGTCACTGGCCTGATGAGAAGAAGAAACCTTCATTTAAAGGTTTAAGTAAAAATATAAGAAGTGTACATTTTTGAATGTTTCTTGGAAAAATTTTCACTTTCATATAATACTCAAGAAAAGTATAAATACACCAAAATAATCCTTTCAAAACAAAAATAAAACTTTTCGGGCACTTTCATTTTTTCATCGCTCTGGATTTGTGCTCCTCTCTTAATTACACTTATTGTCCCAAGCAGGTGATCTGACTAAACCCTGGAAGTGTGACTTTGCCCTTTGTCATAAGTTCATTAAAAGACACACTGCTAATTTTTCTGATGAAGAGCTTCTCATAAAACAGCGGGTGATACGCTCCTAAGGTGCAGGCGTAGTCCTTATATCGATCATAGTAGTGACACAGACTTGTATGTCTTTTAGATGGGATGAACTCGTAGACATCAACTTTCTCGCAAATGTTCATCATCAGAATGATGCCTGGAACAAAAGAAAATTAAAATACTTGTCACTATTTTGTGAAGGAACAATTGCAAGCCTGTTGGAAGCATCTTATTTTCTGGTACAGTATTAATCCAAAGAAAGAGGAAATCTCATTTTGTTTACGGTGCCATCTGCTCACAGATTTATACACACATACATACATGCTTATTCAACTTATTTAGAGCCAGAAACAATATACTTCATGTACTGACAATGGAGAAAGAACCCAGAGAATCTTATATAATCATATAAAACCCTGGAAGGATTGAACAGGATTGCACCCGTGACCCTGCAGCTGTCATCAGAGCAAAGCAATCTCATCAAAGGCCAATGCAGCTTCATTGCAAACTGGGCAGCAATAATGGTGTTAGCATTTGGATTTTTGGCTAGTGTTAATGAGGTAGCAGAGTGGCTTAGTGGTTAGCAGTGTCTCCTTGCACCTCCAGCGTTTGAGGTTCAAATCTCTGCCCAGCCCTGTGTACATTGTGTACATGTAGCCTGATTGGCATTTCCGAATTGGCTGTAGTGTATGACAGACATTGGATTTTGGATTATTGTTAATATTCCACTTTTTATTGGTTAGATTTTGAGATAAATATTCTTTTCACATGGCAATAATTTATAGATCTTTGGTATTTTTATATATTAATGTGTGCATCGAAATTAATAAGTGAATAAATTGATTTAATATATTGATATATGTGCTAGAAATTAATAATAATGGGCCTCCGAGTGGCGCAGTGGTTAAAGCGCTCGCCCTATCATCCGGAGATCGCTAGTTCGAATCCCGGGTGGTGCTGTAACCTCTCGCAGCCGGAGGTCTAGAGAGAGCTGATTGGCCGAGCTCTCTCAGAGGGGAGGGATGAGAGGTACTTAGTGCTCCGACATTAATCACGGCTCTACAGTCAGTCAGGGGCGTCTGTGAGCTCGCGCAGCGGAGGGAGCGGATAGCGCTGTCCTCCGAGTGTGTTACGCCGCCCCCAATTGGACACGACTAAATTAGGGAGAAAATCGGGGAAAAATCCAAAAAAAAAGAAATTAATAATAATAAATTGTAACATAATTAATAGTTATATACACTGCCTGGCAAAAAAAAAAAAGTTTCAGAAGGGCAAAAAGAAAAAATGCAAAGAAAATTATTTTGCTAAAATTGCAGGAATTAGGTTAACACATTATTAAAACCTGGGCTGTAACATTAACTTCACTGAAGTAATGAAATCATGAATGACTGTGATCAGAGATCACTTAAATGCATTTAAGAGCATTTCCACACTGTATGCAACAGTAATAAGTAAACTACTTGTTATTGAGGCTAATCAGAAAAAAAGGCTTAAATTAGTTAGGGAGCATTTAGATTAGACTTTGGGGCATTTGAAGAAGGTCATGTGGTCTGTTGAGTCCAGATTGACCCTATTCCAGGGTAAGAAGGGAACCGCATGAAGCGATATCATGCACACCCATATCATGCATAGTGCCCACTGTAAAAGCCTCTGGAGGCAGTGTTATGTTCTGGGGTTGGACATGAACATTATGTGGCAATAAAATATAGGCTGATGACCAGAATGTACTGAATGGTTCGTTGTCTGGGTTTGTTGCCTGTCACTGGTCTGTGTGTATGGAGTTTGCATGTTCTCCCTGTGCTTACTGGGTTTCAGTTCAAAGACATGCAGATTGCTTTCTAAAATTGCCTGTAGTTTGTGTGCGTGTGCCCTGCACTAGATTGGGTTACCCCACCATGTGCCCAAGTTTCCTGGGATAGGCTCCAGACCCATCACAACCTTGAATACAGGATAAAGTAATATATATGATGAGAGAGTGTTTTAGATTCTCACAGATTTTCAGAATCTTTCTACTGGCTGAAGTCGTGAATTCTGGTGAAAAAAAAATAATTTTTTTTTATACCTGTGGAAACCATTATTACGTTCTGTGTAGATGTGCGTCTAACCTATAAACCCAGAAGAGGGCGGGTTGGGTTGGATGTTTTCTTCTGTGTTCCTCTGGAGAATGTTCCACAGGTTCCAGAGGTAGTCTGGGTGCAGGATATAGAGGGGCTGTGATGGATATTTCTTCCTGTGTTCAGTAAATGCTGTGAACAGGTCTTGGTCTGGCCTCTTGTACCACTGTGAAAATCCCAAGAGACATGGAAAGTGATAACAGATCTGGAATTTTATTGGAATATTTTAAGAACTTGGGATGAGGGTATGGTGGGGAACCAGCTTCATCTTTAAATTGCAAATACATTTTAATATCCAACCATAGTTGTGTTTAATGCTAGTGATTTTGGATATAGTTATGAATTAGAAGTGAAAATACATAATATAAACCAGGATTTGCCAGGCAAAAGATTGACTGTTGTTTGACATATTGACAGACGGTTATTTTTTGGTTCTTACTCACCTTTTCAAGGTTGCCAGAATATGGACTAGGGTCCCATGCCACAAGTGTAATATTCTTATAAAGATGACTGTCAGCAAACATATGGTGTGGATCAGACATAATCTGTGAAATATAAAAATATACTATGTTTAGTTAATTTTTAGTAATGTTCCATCCTTATGCTCTGGGAAGCAAGTGTACAGTATATGTGTATGTAAGAGACAAGTATGGTAAATAGAGGTCTACCTGTGAGTTGATGATGCGTATGGTGGTCTTGTTGCCCACATCATTCCCATAGCCCTCAGTAGGAGCAGCATTGAACCGAAGCACTGCATCATGAGAATCTATTGAAACAATCACTCATTCATTCTTACACAAGAGGTAACAAAAAGTTTCACAGAGGCAGCAACACGCCGCATGTTTAAATGAAGATTGCTTAGACTGTTCTGTATGACACATCAACAATAGCAGCAATGTTGTGGATTGTTCTCTGACAATGATCATCCAAAAATAGAAGAAGGGTTTTGACATTTTCAGGACTTCAGCTAGTTGAAGATATTTCTGATCTCTCTTCGTCTTCCAGTGTTCTTCCGCTCTTGTTGCAATGCAAACGACTCGTTGCAGGATTGCTGTAAACTTGTTGAATCAGGTGAAACATCTCTGTAGCAGTTTCACACAGAATTTAAAATTCTCTGTTTGTTCTAACTTGCTGTACATGATGAAATAGTACTGAACCACTGGTGTCCCACAAGGCTCAGTACTGAGTCCTCTTCTGTTCTTCCCCTTTACCCAGTCTTTTGATGTGGTCATATCCTCACACAGATTTTCATACCATTTTTTATGCAGATGACAAACAACTCATTCTCTCCTTTCCTCCCTCAGACTCTCAGGTTTCAAATTCAAAATTCTAATTTGTCATATACACAGTCATACATAGTATGATATGCAGTGAAATTATTCCACCCATATCTCAGTATGTCAGGCAGATATATCATCTTGGATGGCTGCTCATCAGATGAAACTTAATCTAAGTAAAACCCGACCAGTAAAACGGAACTAATGTTAAACTTTTCTAGATGTGCATATAGTACTGCCAAGTCACTTGCAATCTTCAATTTGGGTTAAAACCTCTTGTGCTTCAAACTGGGGTTGCTTCTGTTGGTCAGGTCTAGACTCGTTAAGGAACGTTAAGTGGCAATAAAATGAAGTCAGTTGATGACCTAAATGTACTGAATGACCAGGTTATCACATCAATAGTTTTTCTTCCCTGATGATACGGGCATAATCCACTAATAATTAACTAACTGTTAAAGAATAGGACCATGAAGAATCATGTAAAACAGTGAATGGCCCTCATGCTCTCATTGTTCTAGAATGGGGTCAACCTCATCACTCATCAGACAACATGACCTTTTTAGCAAGTTGTTTTCTTATAGCCACACAGCTGCTTAGTCCTAATCCTGTAAGTTCTGGTCACAATGACTGTGTGGAAATTGTCTTACTTTGTCTATTAAACATAGTTGTGATTGATTTTTTACAATGCAAATGTTCAACTGCAACTTTAATGTTTCAACATTGCAAGTTTAAGTGGTCTCTATTCATGATTTATTCCCACTACTTTGCTTTCATGAAAACGATGCTTTAGTACTATCCTTTCAGATTTTTTATGTAGAAGCACTCTTAGCCTAACTTCAGTAATTTAAAAACTCCTTAGTTGTTTTCTTATCTTGATATATTTGACCCTTCTGAAATGGCAACTTTTTCTTTTATCCAGAAAGTGTATTCTGTATTTATACACTGATATACATTTATTTATTGCTTGATTAGAATGTAAAATGCATACTGTATGGACATGTTGGTCAGTAATAATATATCCTTCCTTGATATCTAAAATATATTACAATACGGTTTAATCAACACTTAAAAAAACATGAAGCAAGTGACATACAGGGTGTTAAAAAAATGTATTTTAATTTTCTCAGAGTAGATTTGTTACCTTAAATGACAAATAAACACATGGAATACGACTGCTAAATAGTATTAGTTTCTATTGCTGGAATAATGATAGTCTCTTGACCCTCTAGTATATCTCAGGGTTAGCTTTAAATAAGGAACATATCAACCAATACGACTTTATTTAACAGAAAAAGTGCTACAGTATCTGTGCGACCCTTCAACCTTATTTAAAGCCTACTAGCCACTTACCAATTTCCCTCCCAAGGGAAGATTTGAGAATTGCACCAGCAGAGGAAACAACAGCACATGTCTTGTAGGGGCCACCAGTGGCCTGTTCCAGAGGTTGACGAGGTACCAGCTTCTGCCATCCCAGACTGGCAAAGGGGTCCTCATTCCCAGTCAGTGTCCTGAGCGGTTCATTCTTTAGCTGGCACAGGAGCTTCTTCTGGTTTGTCTCACTCTTCAAGTGTCTTGTGTAGGTCACATTGTATTGGTTGATATCAGTATATTTCTTCTTGGTTTTCTGAAGATATGAATTTAGCATGTCAGAAGATGCCACGCCCAACCATAGTCCTAGAACCACTTTAACTGCCCAGATGTTATGTAAATTCAAATTCTTCGGCCTTTCAGGAAGCACAATAGCTCTGGAATGATGAGGATCTTTCTCCTTCAGCTGCTTAGTCGTGGTTCTGTTTTCCACATGGGGGTCATAAATGGGCCTTATCCTTACCTGGGTGGAGTGTGTAAAACTGGAAAAGGAAATCAAGTTGGAGTTTGTGTTCTGGTAGAAGAAAATAAAGTAGAGCAGCAACCAGGCTACTACACTTAATAATAATAGCTTGTGATGTTTCTTCTTCTTCATCCTATACTGCCAAGCTAGGCTCACCTCAACGTTCCGTCCTGAGATAGGGAAAAGAAAGGAGAATGTTGGATTATGGCCAAAAACATAGACATATGATATTTGCCACTGTTAGTTTGGATAAATGTCAACCAAACCATTAATTTGCTACCAATTTTATATATATATATATATATATATATATATATATATATATATATATATATATATATATATTTTTTTTTTTTTTTTTTTTTTTTTTTAATTACACTACCAATTTTATGAAGATGTGGCTCAAACATATTGCTATACAGTCCGGCTGTCATTTATAAAATATCCACAACTCTATGGATTCCTGAATTTTTATTCTTCTTGCATAGACATGCATGGTTTTCCTATCTCTATCTACAAATCCGTCCAGTATTTCACTGGTATTGCTCATCATTCTAATGTTGACACAATAAGCAGTGTGTGGGGAAAGTATAATCAAACACTGTTGTTTTTGTGATTTAGTGTGCTTCAATGGCATATATCCACCTCTGACTTTGCAATTCTAAATAGGCAAAAAAGGTATGAATCCTTAAACAAAGGTCATAAGAAAGATATGCAAGACAAAATTGATAAGGTCAAAAGTAACCACACACAACAAATGAACAAGATGTCTTTTTAGCAGCATTGTGGTTGAGGTTTTGGTTCATTCCTCTTGGGAAATCTTAAATTCACAACATTATCTAACTATCATAGTACATCTACAGGGGTTGGACAATGAAACTGAAACATTGGCCAATTTAGTGTTGGAGGTTTCATGGCTAAATTTGACCAGCCTGGTGGCCAATCTTAATTGATTGCACATTCCACCAGTAAGAGCATGAAGGTTTAATGAAGGAGTGTGAAGGTTTAATTAGCAGAGTAATAGCACAGTCTACATTATGTGTGACATATCAGAGTTCAAAAGAGGACAAATAGTTGGTGCGTATCTCGCTGGCGCTGTCAGGGATAACCCCTAGAGGGCGCCAAAGCGCCCTTTGTTTTTGTTTGTAGTTCCTTTAAGTTTCAGTTATATACTTCATTTCCCAGTTCGCAACTCGGTCAGGTCACGTGGGCGCGCACCTGATCCGAGTTGATCATTAATTTCATTATAAAAGGTGTGTTTGAGTTCTAGTTTGTGTCTTGCATTTGTTACAATACGTTTAAGGAGTATGTCTCGTGTCTTTATTCGTGTTTTGGTTTCGTTTTCATTTAAAGTATATCTGTTTTGTTCATTTCCCTGTGTTTATGTTTAAATAAAATAATCATCGTTTCCCTGAACCACCTGGATCCTCTGCATTTATGCCTCACACCCAGAAACGTGACAGAACGCAAGACCTTGAAAGAGGCATAGCAGAGGAGCCCCCCCGGGAGATTCTTTTGGGGGGGGCAACGATGTTTGAAGTTTGGGGAACCGACGCGGAGAGCAGGAGGAGAACCAAACGGCGTAGCGGCAGAAGAGCGGAGTGTGAGTGGGACGTGCAGCTGGGAGCAGCCTCCCAGAGTGTTTGAAGCAGCTTTCGGCGGTGCTCTCTGAGCAATGAAGAGCGAATTCGTGACCTGCGGGAGCAGGTGGCCAAGCTCCAAGAGCTGCTAGCACAGCTGCACCGCGCCGCTGAGCACAGCGAGCTGCCGCCGCTGCACCGCGGCGAAGAGGAGGGCGAGCTTCCGACGCAGCACAGTGCCTTCGTGGATGGCGAGCTTCCGTCACTGCACTGTGCCTTCGTGGACGGCGAGCTTCCGTCACTGCACTGTGCCTTCGTGGACGGCGAGCTTCCGTCGCTGCACAGTGCCTTCGTGGACGGCGAGCTTCCGACGCAGCACAGTGCCTTCGTGGACGGCGAGCTTCCGACGCAGCACAGTGCCTTCGTGGATGGCGAGCTTCCGTCACTGCACAGTGCCTTCGTGATCAGCGAGCTTCCTCTTCCTCCGCCGCCGCCTTCATGCGCCGCCGAGGACAGCGAGCTTCCTCTTCCTCCGTCGCCGCCTTCATGCACCGCCGAGGACAGCGAGCTCCATCCTCTTCCTCCGCCGTCGCCTTCATGCGCCGCCGAGGACAGCGAGCTTCTTCTTCCTCCACCGTCGCCTTCATGCGCCACCGAGGACAGCGAGCTTCATCCTCTTCCTCCGCCTTCATGCGCCGCTGAGGATCACGAGCTCCATCCTCTTCCTCCGTCGCCGCCTTCATGCGCCGCCGAGAACAGCGAGCTCCATCCTCTTCCTCCGCCGTCGCCTTCATGCGCCGCCGAGGACAGCGAGCTTCATCCTCCTCCTCTGCCGCCGCCTTCATGCGCCGCCGAGGATCACGAGCTCCATCCTCTTCCTCCGCCGCCGCCTTCATGCGCCGCCGAGGATCACAAGCTCCATCCTCTTCCTCCGCCGCCGCCTTCATGCGCCGCCGAGGTCAGCGAGCTTCCTCTTCCTCCGCCGCCGCCTTCATGCGCCGTTGAGGATCACGAGCTCCATCCTCTTCCTCCGTCGCCGCCTTCATGCGCCGCCGAGGACAGCGAGCTCCATCCTCTTCCTTCGCTGTCGCCTTCATGCGCCGCCGAGGACAGCGAGCTTCTTCTTCCTCCGCCGTCGCATTCATGCGCCGCCGAGGACAGCGAGTCTCCTCTTCCTCCGTCGCCGCCTTCATGCGCCGCTGAGGATCACGAGCTCCATCCTCTTCCTCCGCCGTCGCCTTCATGCGCCGCCGAGGACAGCGAGCTTCATCTTCCTCCGCCGCCACCTTCATGCGCCGCCGAGGTCAGCGAGCTTCCTCTTCCTCCGCCGCCGCCTTCATGCGCCGCTGAGGATCACGAGCTCCATCCTCTTCCTCCGCCGCCGCCTTCATGCGCCGCCGAGGACAGCAAGCTTCCTCCGCCGCCGCCTTCATGCGTCGCTGAGGATCGCAAGCTCCATCCTCTTCCTCCACCGACGCTTTCATGCGCCGCCGAGGACAGCGAGCTTCATCTTCCTCCGCCGCCGCCTTCATGCGCCGCCGAGGACAGCGAGCTTCCTCTTCCTCCGCCGTCATGCGCCGCCGAGGACGTCGAGCTTTCTTCGCCGCCGTCATGCGCCGCCGAGGACATCGAGCTTCCTCCGCCGCCATCATGCGCCACCGAGGACGTCGAGCTTCCGCTGCCTCTGCCGCCCTGCGTCAATGAGGACGGCGATCTTCTTCTGCCTCCGCCACCCTGCGTGAATGAGGACGGCGAGCCTCTTCTGCCTCCGCCGCCCTGCGTCACCGAGGACGGCGAGCATCCACTGCCTTCGCCGCCCATTGTCAACGAGGATGCCCAGCTTCTTCCGTCTCCGCCGCCCTGCTTCAACGGGGGCATGAAGCCACCTGGCCCACGGGACATGGGTGCCAGCCTCTGGCTGAGAGGGGCAGACATTGGACCCTGGGGGGGATGCCCTGGACCTCCTGTGGCGCCCTGAAGTTGCGCCCTTTGAGGGGGGGTTATGTCAGGGATAACCCCTAGAGGGCGCCAAAGCGCCCTTTGTTTTTGTTTGTAGTTCCTTTTGTTTAAACTTCAGTTCCCATTGGGCAACTCGGTCAGGTGACCAAAGGGCGCTCACCTGAGCCGAGTTGGTGATTAGTTTTATTATAAATAGTTTGGTTTCTTTGAGTTTCTTGTCTTGCGTCTGTTAATTTATCTTGGTAAATGTGTACATGTTTGATAGTGTCTTTTGTTTCGTCTATTCGTGTTTTGGTTTCAGTTTCCAATTATAAAGTATCTATGTTTTGTGGTTTCCCTGACTTTGTGCTTAAATAAACATCGTTTTCGTTAAAACCTGGACCTCTTGCAGTTATGCCTCGCACCCAGAAACGTGACAGGCGCATCTGTGACAAAGACAGCAAGTCACTATGATGTATCAAGAGCCACAGTATCCAGGGTAATGTTAGTATACCACCAAGAAGGACGAACCACATCCAACAGGAGTAACTGGGGATGCAAGAGGAAGCTGTCTGAAAGGGATGTCTGGGTGCTAACCTGAATTTTATTTAAAAAAAACATAACCTAAACAGAAAACAAAACCACAGCTGCCCAACTCACTGCAGAATTAAACATGCTCTCAACTCTCCTGTTTCCACCAAAACTGTTCGTAGGGAGCTCCACAGGGTCAATGTACATGGCCAGGCTGCTATGGCCAAACCTTTGGTAACTCGTGCCGATGCCAAACGTTGGTTTCAAGGGTGTCAGCAGAGATAATCTTGTGCTGTGGACAATGTAAAACATGTATTTTTCACTGATGAGTCCACCTTTACTGTCTTTCCCACATCTGGGAGAGTTATGGTGTGTTGAAGCCCCAAAGAAGTGTAGCACCCAGACTGGTGCATGCCCAGAGTGAAGCATGGGGGTGAATCAGTGATGGTTTGGGCTGCAATATCATGCAATTCCCTAGGCCCAATACTTGTGCTAGATGGGTGCGTCACTGCCAAGGACTACCGAACTATTCTAGAGGACCATGTGCACCCAGTGGTTCAAACATTGTATCCTGAAGGCAAAAATGAAGTTGAACATGTAACCCAGTGTTCATAATTAGCCAGAAGAAATTGATTGTCTGGTTACTAAAATAAATTATGGAAAATAATGTATCACCGAATGTATCACTAAAGTTCTCTTTAAAACATTGTGATATAATTTGAATTCCATTTTTGATGTTTGTAACCATACATACCCTTAAGTAGTAAATACAAATGGTTAATTTTTACTACTGTATCTTGTGTTTCTGACTCAGTGCATCACTTAACTCTTGGCTCTTGTCAAACCTAGAACCTTCTGAAGCTGGCCTACTCTATTGAACATGATAGCACCACTTCTGGGCTACAAACATCTCACATGTCCTGCACAGCCACCAGATCTAAATATTATTGAGACACTTTGGGGTGTTTTGGAGGAGCGAATCAGGAAACGTTTTCCTCCACCAGCATCATGTAGTGACGTGGCCACTATTCTGCAAGAAGAATGGCTCGAAATCCCTCTGGCTACTGTGCAGGACTTATATCTGTTATTCCCGTCCGATTTCTGGGGACGGTTTCACTCTACTAAGAAGACGGTTCTGGCCTCGCATGATGTTGACGGCCGTTTCTTAGCAGACTTGGCTACAGTCACTCGATAGTTCAGGACTGGATTTTCCTAGAAGTCTTCCCGAGCCTCCAATAACTATGTGGACTCCATATTAACATCAATTAACATCTATTAACAACTTTTATACTGCACTGCCTGCCACCCAACACACAGTATGAATGCAGATCAATTCCTGCTTTCTTTTTCACCTAAATGAGGATGTGTTTCCTGTTAAGTCCGGTTCCTCTCAAGGTTTCTTCCTACTGCCATCTCAGGGAGTTTTTCCTTGCCACTGTCGCCCTCAGCTTGCTCATCAGGGACTATCTGACCATTTTTTGATTCAGACACATACACATTTCATACAAACTTAAATAATTCTTTTGATTGTGTGAAGCTGCTTTGCGACAATGAAAATTGTTAAAAGTGCTATACAAATAAAATTGAATTGAATTGGTGCGGTATTGGCGGCAAAAGGAGGCCCTACACCATATTAATGTATTATTGTGTTCTAAAACCAGGCGTTTCAGTTTCATTCTCCAACCCCTGTATGTATAGAACATTCTGGACAATTATAACATTATTGTAATAGCAGCTAGTACCAGACAAAGCCAACACAACAGCTTCTCACACACACACACACATACAAAAAATGCATTACGTCCCTAACATAAAACGCTTGAGCAACTTCATTGTGTTTTAACTTGAAACTAACTCCACCACAGTGCTTTCGTTACAGTATTCCACATAGCTCTGTTAACTATATAATATGGTGTTTGCACAACTTCCAATTTCACAGTACATATCATTAACATTAAGATATGCATACCTGTAATTCATTAATTAATTACAATAACAGTAACAAGGAATAACCATTGTTATTTCATAGCTTCATCATTCGCTAAAAATACCCTGAACACATTTATACAGACATAACAGCCTGCTGTTTTAAACAGGAAGCATTTTCACTTCACTCACCGGAAGAAATATGACTGGCCCTCCTGCTGGCACCTACATATTGTGCATTGCTCCAAATATAGAATCTTAAAGCTTGTAAAATAATGTTGTATAGCTGGTTTCCAATTGAACATTTTATGTTCGACAACCTTGTATCACTTGTACACTGTGATCAGAGTATAATCACATGAAATGTAGTTTAGCCACTTTAAACCCATTTGTAAATAACCTGTAACTAAAGCACTGAACATTATGTCTGT
Source organism: Clarias magur (assembly GCA_013621035.1). Taxonomy (NCBI): domain Eukaryota; kingdom Metazoa; phylum Chordata; class Actinopteri; order Siluriformes; family Clariidae; genus Clarias; species Clarias magur. Next base: position 411,638 of record QNUK01000309.1, on the reverse strand, counting down.
GGACTGTACACAGTAGTTTTAGTTATTTTTGAATACAAATCTGAACAGTAAACTGTGTCTTCTGTGAAAATTCTGACCTGAATATAATGATGTTACTATGTAATGCACAATTTTGTATTGTTAAAACGAACCGTATTTCAGTGAATCATGGAGAAAACAAACACTTTTGAAGCACAACATTATAAACAATGATAATTAAGTTGATATGCAGTACCAGGCACTATTCACTATATTCTGTGCCAGGCTCCTTGTTACAGTAGGTTCATTTTACGTTTACAGAGTATTAAATTTGCTTAGATGAGGATTTTCTTCTCTGCCCTAGCATTGGTGGTGTGTGTGTCTGTGTCTGCATGCTCCTCACATGCTACAGGAAACAACTTTTGCGTGATAGCTTTTAAAATACTACTGCTTTATGCAAACAACATCCGTTTTTTTTTTTATTATTATTATTATTCCCCTCACACCAAGTTCCTCAAATATTGGCTAACTGTGAATTGAAGTTCATTTTTCATTGAATTTTCATCAAGAATTAAAAAAAATATATAAGCTTGTTGCAGTGCTTCTGTTAAATTAAAAAAAGACTCAAAAAATGTAATTAAATTTATTAATCAGGGGTCCCATTTCTGATTCAATTTATGTGTTTGTTTGTTGGTTTATTTACTGTTTGAATACTTGAACCCTACTTTATTATTTTAATTGATTAATTAATTATTTCATTATTAATTCCTAATTCATTATTTGGGGTAAGGGGTAGTCAAACTCTATTTTAAAAGCTATCATGTGACAGTTGTTTTCTGAAGCATATGCACACGCCGAAACAGACAAACACACACACGCCAACGCTATTGCAGAGAAGAAACCACTCATATGAGCAACTTTAACACTTTGTAAGCTTAATATGAACCCTAAAAGATTCCTGGCACAGAATACAATCCAAATTATATCCAAAATATATTTGTCATATTTTTGAACATTTCTTCTTTTTTTACTATACTTTTGATCTAAATTCTGTCCTCTCCAAAATTTTATTCTAATGAAATAAATGACAAAAAAATCTGATTTTTTTGGTACAGCTTATAAAAAATATAATATGTATAAATGCTTACCACTGCACTTAACACTGCCAACAATGAGCCATTTTGCATTAGATCAGGAGAAAGAAAAAGAGAAGTATGTGATCACCGTAACATGGTTTATCATCTTCATTGTGACATTAATCCATATCATTAAAAAAGACCCAACGCAGGAATCAAAATTGTCCACAGAACAGAATCTTGCTCATATTAAGTCTAAAAACAAGGCATCTATGAGCTTGGACTTGCAACAGGCAAATGGCAATAGCGTGGCAAAGTCTCTTAGAAAACCACCTGCAGCAGATCCTGCGTTCAACCACACAAACAGGAAACACAGACTTTACAGTACATCAACCACAAGATGACGAAGATTGTCTACCAATCATCACCAACTGGGACAAATCAAGTAGAATCAGAGAGGCAACAAGTCTGCAAAATGTGGTCCACTTTCCTTATCGCTCCACAAATTCTTACTTTAATGACTTCAGATGAGTCTTTCAAGATAGTGTCATCTATTTAAACACCGAAATAAGGAGGGGTCAAGAATTATACACAATCTGGCTGTAAAATCTATTTCTATTAACTTAAAATAGACAAAACATAATTTTGACCTAATCTCCTTGCTTTTCAATAACTTTGTCCATCTGCCAACACTATTCCCTAATTAAAAATATCTTAGCCTGAACTGCGAGTTACGAATGCACGAATGTCTTCACTTTTATATCAGAAGTGAATTTTTGTGCTCGTAGGGGAGCAAACAGGTGAAAGTCCAAAGGAGCAAGATCGGGATTATAGGGAAGATGCTTTAACACCTCAAAACTAAGTTTTTCCAGTGTTGACTGTGTTGGCAGAGTTTAATCCGAAGTTTAGGCTTCAGCTCTTCAATAAGCATTGAACTGTAACAAGCACTGTTAATTGCTTAACTTTTTTTCTCATAATGTTCCAATACTGGCCACTGAGCGATTGAGGATGTTTTTATTCCATACTGCCGTTTACTCTCAGACTTGTAGTATCCTTATACATGGGCGTCGCTAGGCCATTTTTAGTACATTTGTACTCAGCCCCCCTAAAAATTTTCCATAAACTTTACACAAATTGGTGATCGCCCACGTCCCCTTTAAATTTCATATGAAACCGACGGCAGACTTCGGCTCCTCTCCGGTTCGCCGTCACAGTTCGCCGTCACAGAGCGAGGATTAAGCCAAGGTGTGTGTTTTTCGATAAATTGTTATATCTGCATCAGTGCGGTCCTTTCTCATAAATACAGTTTACAAAATGTCATGAGGGAGTAATCAGTTAAGTTTTCGTTGTGTTCAACCTCATCACACCAGCTGTTACCTCTAGTGAAAATGAAGCCCTTAATACTTTATTAACCTATAGTCTACTTTATAAAACAATCATGCTGTTGCTGTTTTAATTGGAGAACCTATAATAACCTGATTATAACCTAAAATAAAAAATTATAACCTAATATAAAACATTGCACAGTGCATATGGCATTAATTTTTAATCAGTTATGCACATAAATGGTTAAAAACAGTGACAGACAGCATTCAATGCACTCGTTTTAACTGCATATCAGTGTGATTTACAGAGATATAATAATAATGTTCCAGATCGTAAAGGTTTTTTGTCACTTTTATTTAAAAAAAAAGTTACTTTTTTAATGAACAGAAACAAAAAAAAAGTGATCTTAAAAAGATTATTTGTTTAATTACATTAAAACAATGTTTGTCTATATTAATAAATTTGAATAAATAGCCTAGTAGCAATGAAATTTTAATGTGTTGAATATAGATTTCAACCCATTATAAATATAGATTTCAACTACTGTATTATTTATGAAGCTAAACACTAAATTAAACTAGATAACATGATGATCAAAGTTTTAATATTTATATTTAACTGTAGATGGAAGGTTTTTCAAGTCACATGGGAGTACAGTAGGTCTCCAAATGAGCAGCAGGTAAGAATAGAACATGGGCAGCCTGTCTTGCACATTAACACTGTGTTCCCAACATTGATTGAAGTCATTGCATCAGAAAGTATTTTTCACATTTTTATGTCTGACAGTTTCCAACAAAAAGCATCAGTATTGTCAAAGAATTAACAGATAAATGTTTGACATTATTGGCACTCACACAGTTTATTCCATTGTCCAGCCTCATACTGGAGCTGTGTTGTTTAGCAATACAATCAATGTAAGTTTAAAGTTATGTGATGTTTTCTGGTTACATTGACTGTACTTGAACATAGAAAAAGGTTTATCCAGTAAACAGTGTGTGTGTGTGTGTGTGTGTGTGTGTGTGTGTGTGTGTGTGTGTGTGTGTGAGATCAGGAAGACTCATGTGAGTACTGATTCTTAACGATCCAAATCTGTGTTAAACATCTATGGGAGCTGAGCCCCCCTTAGCTGGAAATCCTAGAAACGTCCCTGGACATATCCACAACAATCATGAGTATTAAGCCTTCCTCTAAGAAAAAACTAATAGTATTGTCTAAGAAATAATTCATAATTAGCACAGCTCTACGTGGTTTTGATGGCAGCCTCAAGGATTAATGTTACCACAAGTTTCCGTTGCATTTATTTTGGCAAAACTATTCAGAGATGCAGTATGAGGTTCGGAACGCATCATATGTCTTCCTGCGAGTTTATTTACCGATAGTGATGTCACCATGGTAACGCAACCACTGTGTTTGGGGCGGTTTGAGGTAAAATCGGGTCGCGTGCTCGCATGCTCATAAACCTGTCAGAAAAGTCTTCAAGTACACAGCAGATGGTAAAGCATGGCAGGGTTAACGAACGTACTTTAAAAAAAAAAAAAAAAGTTGCTTTAAGACAATGAATATTAAATAGAAAAATTCATTTAATAGAATAACATTGCAGCTGTATGAAGGAACAGTCACACTCACCTGTTACTCCTCTATAGCATAGTTATTTAATGGCGTCGTGTTTTGAGTAGCGGAACTTCACAAATATACAAATAATAATAATAAAAACTAATTATATGTCATTCTGTTTTCCTTTTCTTGCGCTGTTTGCTTTCCTTCTCCGCTTTGCAGGTTTGTGCTCGAGGTTTTTGACGCGGGGTTTGAAGGGAGTGGGCGGGACTTGTGCGGACTCTTTGTCAACTAGTGCAGATTAGATTAGAATGACACTTATAGACTGCACACATTGGCGTCGCTACTCAGCCCCCGTAAAATTCTCCACACAAATTCCTGATCGCGTAAGTCCCCTTTAAATTTCATATGAAACCGGCGGCAGACTTCGGCTCGTTCGGCTGCTCCCGGTCTTCCCGCGCGGTCTTCAGTTCGCCGTCACAGAGCGAGGATTAAGCCGAGGTGTGTGTTTTTCGATAAATTGTTATATCTGCATCAGTGCGGTCCTTTCTCATAAATACAGTTTACAAAATGTCATGAGGATTTAATCAGTTTACTGTAAGTTGTCGCTGTGGTCACCCTCATCACACCAGCTGTTTCCTCTAGTGAAAATGAAGCCCTTAATACTGTACATACTCTATTAACCTGTAGTCTACTTAATAAAAACATCATGCTGTTGCTGGTTTAATTGGGAAACCTAACTGTCTATATAAAACATTACACAGTGCAGATGGCATTAACCACCATATAGTTACGCACATAAATGATTAAAAACAGTGACATCATTCAGTGCACTCGTTTTAACTGCATAGCATTGTGATTTACACACAGAGAGAAAAATCCTGTTTTTCTGTAATAAATATTGTATTGTATTAAATAATGTCCCAGATCGTAAAATATGTTTTTTTAGTTTTAGAGTAGGGTTTTTCTTTTGTCACTTTGATTTAGAAAAAGTTACTTTTTTAATGAAAAAAAAAAGAATGATATTAAAAGATGCTTTGTTTAATTACTGTACATTAAAACAATGTTTGTCTATATTAACGAATTTGAATAAATAGCCTAGTAGCTATGAAATTGTAAGGGTAATGTAGAACCTACATGTACTGTCTTATTTATGAAGCCAAAACACAATTAAACTAGATAACATGATGATTAAAGTTATTTATTTAAAAATATTTATATTTAACTGTGGATGGAAGGTTTTTCAAGTCACATGGGAGTACAGTAGGTCTCCAAATGAGCAGCAGGTAAGAATAGAACATGGGCAGCCTCTCTTGCACATTAACACTGTGTTCCCAACATTGATTGAAGTCATTGCATCAGAAAGCATTTTTCACATTTTTATGTCTGACAGTTTCCAACAAAACGCATCAGTATTGTCAAAGAATTAACAGATAAATGTTTGACATTTCTGGCACCCACACAGTTTATTCCATTGTCCAGCCTCATAGCTGTGTTTTTTTTTTTTGCAATATAATCAATGTAAGTTTAAAGTGTGTGTGTGTGTGTGTGTGTGTGTGTGTGTGTGTGTGTGTTTGTGATCAGGAAGACTCATTTGAGTACTGATTCTAAACAAGCCAAATCTGTGTTAAACATCTATGGGAGCTATATATATATATATATATATATATACACAGGGTGGGCCATTTATATGGATACACCTTAATAAAATGGGAATGGTTGGTGATATTAACGTCCTGTTTGTGGCACATTAGTATATGTAAGGCGGCAAACTTTTCAAGATGGGTGGTGACCATGGTGGCCATTTGGAAGTTGGCCATCTTGGATCCAACTTTTGTTTTTTCAATAGGAAGAGGGTCATGTGAGGCATCAAACTTATTGGGAATTTCACAAGAAAAATAATGGTGTGCTTGGTTTTAACGTAACTTTATTCTTTCATGAGTTATTTTCAAGTTTCTGACCACTTATAAAATGTGTTCAATGTGCTGCATATTGTGATGGATTGTCATTGCAACCCTCTTCTCCCACTATTCACACACTGATAGCAACACCGCAGGAGAAATGCCAGCACAGGCTTCCAGTATCCGTAGTTTCAGGTGCTGCACATCTCGTATCTTCACACCATAGACAATTGCCTTCAGATGACCCCAAAGATAAAAGTCTAAGGGGTTCAGATCGGGAGACCTTGGGGGCCATATATAGGGACTACTATATACTACCTCAATCCATGATCTCAGTATATCACAGTTTATTGCAGTGTGTAGTACTTCAGCATTCAAATAAATTTCAGTGCAGTTCAAATGAACAATCAAATGACAAACATATGAAAAATTCTTCCTCATCAATCTTGGCCAGCTGGGTCTTAGTGGACCTAACTTGTGCACAGGGGCCTGCTGGAACATATTCCAGTGAAGGAATTATTTTTAATGTTACATAATAAAAAGGCATCATACACAAGTACTTTGTCGCAGCACTTGTGTACTTTAGTGCATAGTGAAATCTAGCCAAATCCATTATAAATAACATTACCTGTACCATCTTCTGATGTTCATTTATATGATATGCGTGATGTATCTTCATTTTATCATGCATATATTACATTTCAATTTTAATTTGACAGAAATTTTCCTTTTCATTTTTCTTGCATGATTTTGGGTTTGCCAATTCAAAATACTTATTTATTAAACTACCACTGAAATCCGGTCCGCACATTCAAGCTTGTCTTGTCTCATACGTGTCACTTTCTGATGCAACCCTCCCATTTGAGCTTGGGACCGGCTCTGCATCCAGTGGCTGGGGTTTACTTGCTTAGCTCTACTCTCTCTCAGGTTAGCCGCCACAGGAGGATTGCACTATCTGTATTGTGGAAGTTATAGGATATATTTGAGCCAAGTGCACAGCGATTCTTGGAAATAGCTCTCAAAGTGCTGCCTATAAAATGATCTTGCTAAAGTATTTAGCAGCTGGAACTATAGTAGCTGATAACTTAATGGAAAAAGCAATAGCTTAGTTGTAACATATTTTCATTGTCCTTCTTACAGCCTTTGTAAATAACAAGAACAAATTTTGGTAGTGTGGTTTTAACCTTTATTTACTCAGATCATCAACAATGCAAAAGCCAAACAAAATGACTAAACCAGGAAATTGTGAGATTTTATAGAATACTGTGCAAACAACTGTCATGAGTGGATTTGCTTTTTTAATGACATAGCCATTGACATTGACAATGAATAAAGAAAGCTGATCAAGTTTGACATTTGTGTGAATGAACAGAGCAAACATCAAGTATCCACGAAAGCATCAAGCAGATCAACACTGTTGCCCTGACCATGAAACTACATCCAGACTGGGGTTCTACTTGATTATTAACTCTTTAGTCTTTTCCATTTCTTGCCCTCAACATATACTGTAGTATGGAAAGCACAAAAAACATACAATTAACACATAGGGCTTTGGTGTGAGTTCTGAGCCATTGCTAATTTAATCGATTCTTGTGTAACCTTGCATTGCCTGTCTGTTTTTTTTTTTTTTTTACCATCTTGTCTCTCTAATCAAGTTCACACTGCTTTTCTGTGTATTTGCCTTTGACTGTGTTTATAGACAGATTTTGCATCTGTCTGTTGGACCATACTTTTCCTCCTGAGCTTAAGCTGACTATGACCTGAATGTATTCACTGTTTATGTTCTATTTATTTATTTATTTTAAAAATGTGTGACATTTTACCCTGTTTCTGTGGATCCTCATTGAGTGTCAGGTTTAACTGTTGAAAGTTATTAGGCTAAATATTTTGGGTTCCTGTTTCCGGTCTCTCTTTCGGTCGCTCTTAGCGATGATGTGTATAATAATAATAAACAATAATTTAATAACAATAATAAATATATTTTATCAGTCTAATCAGAAGATTTGCTAGGTAGAGCACCTCTCACCTTTGCTATAAGTTTACCAACAGAAGTATTCTAAGCCATTTTTTACCTACAGAAGTCGGAGTCAGAGTGAAGCGTTTAGCTGAAACAGGCTTAAAATTGTGTTATTCACAGTGTACAGTATAACATGACTGCAGCAGCTTGCTGTGAAATGAGTGATTAATATTTATTTGCTTATTTTATCCTCGCAGTATAAACAGTGATACAGTGATTCAGGATTTTTTTATTGTTGTTTTTTTTAATCAATTAATCAATTTTATTTGTCCAATCATTACACCTTTACACAATATTTATTCAGAAATATTTATCTTCTGTATCCTTATATTGATATAAATGTACTTTACTCATGGATTTATCTGAATGGGTTGCAAGGCATCATATGGCATCACTAACACCCCCCCTTCCCTTCCTAAAACACACACACCTGCACACCTACACACACACACACACACACACACACACACACACACACACACACACACACACACACACACACACACACACTACTTAAAAAGGAATGTTTGTTTTGTTCCATCAACATCTGTACTCACTCAGAGGTGTGCCACTGTATTCACATGATCTTGCTTTACATAAGCATTTGGATGTGAATGCAGGATGTGGAAACTGCCTAGTTTTAATGGTGGGACAGGTGTAAGTCCAGTGCTCATATTTGACTGTAGGTGTTTTTGTGAGAATTTCTTCAAGCTCCTGCATGTGCACGGGCTTCTAAGTCATGTCCAATAATATTCCCTAGATTCATCAAAATGATAATCACTTTTATTATCTAATCAGACAGTATAAATACAGTAACTCACCAACAGCTTTTATTAGGAAAAGCTTTACAAATGCTTGTTCATGCAACTACCCAATCAGTCATTACAATATGTCCTCATGTAAGAACGTACAGTATACCTGTAAGAAATCATAATATCATAAAATCATGGTAATATTCAGATCAAAATATCAGAACGTTACTTTAGCTGTGATTCCTGACTTGACTTGTATTTGTCAAAAGTAACTTGTGAACAATAGGTCTTTTCATGATTACCCAGACATGGTGTGTATTCCAGAAAGATGTAAATGATAACAGAAAAGCACATTATGGTTTCAGCAGGAGTGCTGTACTGTATGTGGCAGCTAAAGGATGAAAAACACACCCAGACAGGTTGGACAGGTGGTTTTTATTAGCATCAGAATGTTTTTTTTCTCCATTGGATCATTAGATCCACCAGGATTTGGCGCCGGTTTATGCCGGTTGTCACCCATGGACTTGAGACTTGAGACTAGGTACAGTATTACATGTGAAACCAGATGTTTATACAGTATATATACCTTTTTCTCTGAGGTCTTGGCTGATTTCTTTAGATTTTCCCATGACGTCAAATAAAGAGGAATCGAGTTAGGCCTTAAAATAGAGCTCACTTAACTCAAATTATGTCAGTTATTGTATCAGAAGCTTCTAAAGCTATGACATAATTGTCCTGAAGCTATTTAAAGGCACAGTCAACAAGCTTTTATTGTAATGACTTCAACCTACAGTAAGTGTACTGTATAATAAACTTTTGAATGCAACGGTAAATATGGGCATAGGGTTAGGGAGAGCCTTTTCACTCCAGAGCTTTTTCATGGTGTAATTATCAAAGGTGGGTGGCCTACCTGCTAGGTTTATTAACACTAGAACTAAACATCTACATTTATAATTCCTTTTAGTAACAGTTGTTCACTTAAAATCAATTTCATTATATATATTTTTTGTTGATATTAGTAGATATTTGGGAAATAAATGCATTTTATTAGGAACAACTGTACATTGAAACATTTTTGCAGGACAGTTGTACAGTTGTAGAATATCAAAAAATCGCCTGGTCTTTTTACAGTCTTAACTTTGGAGACTTACAGTGAGACTTGACTTGGACTTGCATTATTACTTATAATGGGTACACAGGTGCTCTTCATTAGTGTTAAAGTGTACACAGTACACACGTAGACACACTAGGTGGGGACAAAGCGTCAACTCAGTAATCCGGTGAGCTAGATCTTATTTCCCCGTGCTGCGGTGGTACAGATGTTACAGAAATCAAAAAGGTATGTGGATTAGCATTGTTTTGTTTTAAAAGGACTCCAGGCCATTAAAATTCACTTATATCACTTTGGTGCTGTTATTTCAGCCATGAAAGTATTTACGTAATCCCAGTAAAAACATATTCCATTTAGATTTTATAATTAATATCTATTGGTGCAGGTGTTTGTTTACATTAAGCATGTAGCTTATTAGAAGCTTATTGATTATTAAATCTGGCACACAACTGTTCATAACATCTCTTTTACTCAACATTTTGATTTCACTTATAGTGCAGATTAAAGTTCAAGGAGATATCTTAGTACTGAAAATGTTTTCTTAAATTCTGTCTGGCCAGTTTTGTGTGATGACATAATCTGGCTGGGCAGACATACTGTATTGTACATGCAGACAGACATATAGAAAAAAAAATATGAGACTGGTTTTGGGTCATCCAAGGTATGAAACATAAACATACTGTATCATTGAAAGAGCAAGTTCTAACCAAAGTACAAAACCTTTCTTTTATTTATATATGCCATTCTTTGTTTTTTACACACTGTCTACTTCCATGAAGAATTTTGAGTGCATTAAGAAAAAAATTAATTGTGTGTATGGACACAACAGAAATGGAAGTACCAGTAAAGTAATACTGTAACTGTCAAACTTTTACACAGCGATCACTGAAAGTCCCTATATTAAGAATATTAAGTGCAAAGTGTATTTTATTGTCATTTAGACCGTATACTGTACAGTAGTTAGTTACTGTAGTTCAAACTAATTTTCTCCAGGATGATGGTGCTACATAAAACAACACAGATCTATACATGTATGCAGATAAACGTCTGTTATGTTTCTAAGTTGCAATCTTATTTAGGTAGACATGTGACCAGTTGCCACTCACATTTATGTGTGTGTGTGTGTGTGTGTGTGTGTGTGTGTGTGTACAAGTTGTGCTCAAATGTTTACATACCTTGGGGGAATTTGCAAAAATTAGTAAAAAGGCAAAACAGATCTTTTTTTTTTTTTTAGGTCTCAAGTCCATATGTAAGGCATAACAGAATGGCACAATCATCAAACAAAACATGGCAATAACGATGGAGGAGATAATTCCTTTTCAAAAGTTTGCTTACATTTAGTTTTTAATATCATTATTGCCTGCTTTTGGATGCAGTCTTTTGTAATATTTGTGCATGAGGTCCTTAATTCTCTCAGGTAGTATGGCTGACCATTCTTCTTGGCAAAATGTAAAAAAATATAATAAAAAAAAACAGCGTCCCAGGCACAGCATTCGTGCTGTAGAATGCAAATTGTCTGCCAGTATTTTCTGCCTAACTTCCCTGTGCCACTGGAGCTCACACTGCCCCATATACTATACACCGTACTGTCTGTATATAGTCAAATAATAGCTGATCCAGTCACAGAAATTCAAATGTAGCACAAATTCTTGGGGGAAAAAACAATCCCTGACACAATAGAAAGGTATCAGAAAAGAGTATCACAGCTGACTTTGTATGGGGCTTAGCAGCCAAGAGTGCCATTATTCATTTTGCCATTTAAAAAAAAATCTTCATGCAGTATATACGGTAGGGCTCAGGATTGTACAGTACTAGGACCCAGACGTCATGCGCTGTAGTGGTTAGCACTGTCGGCTTGCACATCTGGGTTCGATTCCCGGCCAGGATCGATTCCCATCTCTGTGTGCATGGAGTTTGCTTGTTTTGGTGGGTTTCATCCAGGTACTCCGGTTTCCTCCCACAGTCCAAAGACTAATTGGCATTCCCAAATTGGCCGTAGTGTGTGAATGTGTGTGTGTGTGTGTGTCCTGCGATGGATTGGCACCCTGTCCAGGACGTTCCTTGTGCCCTAAATCTCCTTGGATAGGCTCCAGGCCCCCCTGCGGCCCTGAACACAGGATTAAGTGGTATAGGCGGTGAGTGAGTGAACTTGTGAACAATAAGTCACATAAGTTTCATGATTACCCAGATATGGTGTGCATTTCAGAAAGATGCATGACAACTACCCAAAGCATACAGCCAGAGCTACAATAGAATAGTTTGGAACAATACATAATCATCTGTTAGAATTGCTCAGTCAACATCAAGACCTAAACCCAAGACTTGGCAAGACTTGATAATTGCTGTTCATGGACGCTCTCCATTCGATCTGACTGAGCTTGAGCAATTTTGCAAAGACAGATGGGCAAAAATTTCAGTCTCAGATTTGCAGGTGAAAGGTTCAGAAAGGTGGTTCTACAAAGTATTAACTGAGGGGGTCGAATACAAATGCACACTATACTTTTCAGATATTTATTTGTAAAAAAAAAAAAAAAAGAAAAGAAAAAGAAAAAAAAGAAAACCATTTATCATTTTCCTTCAACTTCAGAACAGAAATGTCACTTTGTATTGACCTACAGTATCACATAAAATCCCAATAAAATACATTATGTTTGTGGGTGTAACATGACAAATGGGTAAAAGTTCAAGAGGTATGAATACTTTTTCAAGGCACTGTAATCTTCCTTCTACCTGATGTGATCTATTTTGTAATGTTCACCAGTCTCTTCCTGAGCAAAGCATGTCCACAACATGATACTTCTATCCCATGCCTCATGGTTGTGATGGTGTTTTTCGGCTCCTCCACATAGCAATGGTCATTTTACACGATATCTGTCTCATTGTACTGTGGATATAGATACTTGTGTACTTGTTCCTTCAGTGTCTTTACAATGTCCTTTGCTGTTGCTCTGGGATTGCTTTGTACTTTTCACACCACAGTTTATATTGTACCAATGTACTAATTGTACAGATAAGTGTGGTAACTTCTGGCATTTGGAAATTGTTCACAAGAATGGACAAAACTTGCGGAGGGACACAATTTTTTGGTTTTCCCAATGTCAAATAAAGAGGAACTGAGTTTCAAGGTAGGCCTAGAAGGTAAGATACATCCAGAGATACAACCCAACTGACTCAAATTATGTCAGTTATTGTATCAGAAGCTTCTAATGCCATCCCAAATTCTTTTCCCAAATTCTTAAAGCTGTCTAAAAACACAGTCAACTGAGTGTATGCAAACATTTGACATAATGAAACTGTGACATAGTGAATCATATACTGTATATAAGATATAAAAAATAAATATATCTGTAAACAAAACTGTACTGTAAATGTCTGGATTACTTCAGATGTATGTAAACTTTTAAATTTAACTGTACTGTATGTATGGGCATAGGGCTGGGACTTCAACTTTGAAGATTCAAGACTTGATTTGGACTAGAATTATTATTACTTATTGACCATAACATGATTGTTGATTCTAGACAGATTGGTTTAAATATTTCAGAAAGTGTTGATCTTGGATTTTCAAACACAACTCACCTGGAATGAACAGCAGTTCAGTTTTGCAAACCACCGCCATGTTGTGCCACAGATTCCATGTCTTGATGATGGACAGGAGAGTCTTGTGATTGGCGAACTCTGCTGAAAGGTCTCTCCAACCATGATGAGTGAAAAAGCTCTCAGAGATCACACACACATTGAACTTTTAGGCAGATGGGCTACAATATCATACTACACTGGGGTCCATTTCTTTTGATCATGGCAGAAAATTGCAGACCTTTAACAAGTATATGTGAAAAAATTCTCCAGCTTAGTTCTGCAAACCAGACTGGTGTAGCATTCTTGCGCCATCTAAAAATAAAATTGAAAAAAATATATGTAATAATCGTGGGGGAGCTGGTAATGAAAGAGTTAAATTATTAGACATTACTCGGTAAGGTCTTGGGTCATAAAACCAGTAAAACACCAGGTCAACGATAAATGCATAATGATCAAAGAACACGTGATGTAGATTACCACACATCTGGCTGAGATTAGTGCAGCCTCATTGACACAGTGGTGAGTGAGTCAACTAATGTAATTGGGAACTGTAATAAATAAATGGAAATACAATTATTATTTTTTTTGTTTGTTTCAAGCTTTTATTTATAAACAGCCTTGTATTTAATGTGTTTGTAGGTACTCTAGGTCACACAGACTCCATATACTGCTATGCAGACTCTACAGTCACCAGTCTAGGGGCTATTAGAACGCTGCACCCAAGGTCCAAGATGGACAGTTTGATCTGAAGCCTCTGCTGACAACAAAAATTGCTTCAAGGGCAAAGACAGAAGCACAGAGTTTGAGCCTTGTATCACCTACTTCTAACAGCACAGTTACAGTATTCAATCCTTCCTGCCAAACCGCTTCAATGATCCAATGCCTCTCATCGCAGAAGTCAAGCCCTGGTCTGTTTCTTTGGCTCTTGTTCTTTGATCCAGCAACAGCTGTGACTATTGATAACTGATAAATGACCTGTGGTAAATGACCTAAAAGACCCTTTATTCTTCTGTGAATCAGGTACAATAAGAATTGGAATTAATTAATACATTAGCTATTACAATTCGCAAGACTGCAAACCAGATCAGGCCTAAGGTGTAAATTTGTGTAAACACATTCAGTGTTCTGGAGAACATACTGTCCTGTACTAGACCCAAGGCATATTGATTAATGGTTTGTTTCAGTAGGCATGTGTGCTAAAATTTAAGTCTTTTTCTTTGCTGTTACACTTTTCTTGCTACAGCTGACAAAGTATATCGAAATTGACAGTAAATTATAATCGAATATTGTATACGGATATTTTTGGATCAGAATGTGTTGTCTAGGTACTGAAAGCATTTAATAAGCTGTGGAATAAAAAAAAATATGGAAAACGTGAGATTTGTACTTTTTTAGGCCCCTTATATGCCCTTTTTTAGGCACAGGGTGATTTAACATGTCACAGTTTTTTAAATGACTTTTGACATGTGGCTCATCACTAAAAGTAAGCAAAAAAAAAAAAAAAACATACCTATAGTTTATCAGCAAGTTTGATGTATTTACTCAAAACCAGTGAGTTTTTACTTCTTGCTTTGTTTGCAGACCTGATAAGCTTTTTTATATAGGAACTCTGCAAATAAACATCAAAAATAAAATGAAATAGATGAATAAATAAATAAGGTAGTTAAATTAAACTCTTGCATTTTATTGACATGATTGACAGCCTGTCACTCCTCCCACCAGCCTCACACTTTTTAAATTTTCTTACTTGAAATATGGAGCCTTGCTTGTTGTCAAGGAAAAAGAAAAAATGGAGAATGTTTTGAGGTAATGAAACGAAACACAATTTATCAAAGCACTGTATGTACAGTAATTAAGCAATTAAGTAGATTTATTTAATGGTTCAAAGGTATAATTAAAAATAAAGAAAGATGATTAAACAAGCCTACGGTGAAGTGTCAAATAAAACAGATAGTTGTCAAGCAATGCTATTTGTTCTCCTACATTGGTCGGTGCAAATGCAAGATTTAAGGAAAAAGAACACTGCATTCCGTTTTAGTTAAGACATGAAAGGATTTTTTTCTTTTCTAAAATAGGAAGAATGAAATTAAACTTGTCTATTGTAAATGCTCCTATTTTACAGTATGTCTGCATCTTAACTGCATAAAACCCTGAATTGGAAAATCAAAAATGGGAAAAAAAAAAAAACTTTTTACATGTACAGTAGCTTTAACAATTTTTGCAGCTTTAATAATGCTCTTAATATACAAGTTTTGTGATAGAAAACAAATAATAAGACGCCATGACATAAATTGTTGGCTAAATGTGTTTAATTACACTTTATCATTCTGAGCAGCCATTACTGTATGTAACTCAAGTAAAAAGCACCGAGTTCCTGTACAGAGATTTGTAAGTGAAGCATATGTTCAGCTTTCTGATGAAGACAATGTCCGTCTATAAAGTGACAGTTGCAGCATAGCCAAAGAACCAGACACATTTTCTGCAAAGCCTGTATACATAATGCTTGATTACTGTACTTCTAAAAAAAAAAAAAAAGGTTCATATTTAATACACTGATTAATTACTAAAAATGGAAATGCTAATTACGCAAGTACATTTGCGATTTACTACATCTGAATAGGAACCAGTGAGCATACTTGGAGCAGATTGATCAAAATCCTTGATATAGCAGCTAAGAAAATGGACACAGTGTAAGGGAATATGTGTAATGTATTATTACTTATCATGCTCAATAGTGATTGAAGCCTGACCCCTATTCCAGGGGACTCGGGACACGAGACGTGGTACCTATCCATTACACGCTCAATCACACACTATGGGCAATATGGGAAATGTCACTTAGCCGATCATGCATGTCTTTGGACTGTGTGGGGGGGACTTTTATGGGTACTCTGGAGTAAGAGTTTGATTGGATGGCCAAAAGTATTGAGACAAAAGTGAAATTTTATGATTGAATGACTTTTATTTTTTTTATTTAAAAAATGACAATCAAGATAATAAGAATCAATTATAATACAACAATAATTATTTAGTATGAAGTAAAACCTGCTGGATCTGGCTTGGCATAGAGTCAAAAAGACATACTGTATGAAGACTCTGAGCCCTAAAAAAATTTTTTTTTAGGGCTCGCTTAATCATGCCTGCTTGATTGCTTCCTGTAGACCTTTTACAGAAGATGGTTTCTTCGAATGCTTCTCCCTTCTTCACCAGTGCCCACCACATTGTCCAACAGTTTTCTATTGGGTATAAGTCAGGAGATGACCCAGGCTACTGCTCCAGGAGCTACAGTAAATACCTTCTCACATAGTCAGTTTTTTGCTAGTTTGCTAGAACTAATTGCTAGAACGAATTTTTGACGTCACCTGTTTTGTGCACAGGGAGAAATACTGTATAATGCATGCCATATGTTGTCTTAATACTTTTGGCCACCACTGTAGCTAAATCTTTCCTCTCCTCCCACCAAATTCCAAAGAATTACAGGCAATCTAAGCTTTAGGAATACAGGCTTCACATATGATGTTACTTAATACAACAAGAAGTTTAATTCAGAAATTCTAAGCATTATTGCAATTTTAATCACTTACTGTATTTATTTTTTGAATACATTCCAAACTCTACTGATGTTATAAGCTGGTGATATCCACGTGAAAGTTCTGTGCCTGTCTACGTCTTGTTGAGGCAGACCTTCTTACTACTGAACAGATCACACTCAGCAATATTAAAGAAAACATACATAAACAGAAAAAATATGCTCCCTTAATTAAGTTGCCAAACATTGCTGTGTTTTACATATAAACCTTCATGTTTATAAAAGTGTGCATAAGAATTTGGCCAAACATGTGATGTCTTTCTTTACTGGTATGGACTTTATTTTTATGTTTAGGATTATTCATTCCAAAAGTTACACTGAATGCTTGATGCTTAAGCGCATTAGCCCCAAGCCAGTTACTGGTGCTGGAGCTTAAACTGAGCCAACTCTATGCTAACTTTACTTTAGTGTCTGGCTCACAGTCTTATCAGCCTTTCTAGTTCTTTGTATCTGGTCTTCTATGATCATGGAATGTCATGAAGTACACGTAGAAGCACAAAGTCAAATGCCGAAGGCAGAAAGAAAGTGTTCCGAAATACTTTTACGGAATTAAATAACAGTATAGCTAAAATTGTTTAACTGCAGTAGATTAAAAGCCTGAGTCCACTAGGAAGAACGAGTATAACCAGAAAGGGTCCAAAATTAACAAACAGAAATGTGAGCATAAATGTGTAATATGTCTAAACATCCTTTTCGTTTTCGATTTTAAAACAACGCACGATGATAAATATAAGTGAAGTTTATACAATGTGTTAATTATTATTGCAGTAATAATATGAACTGGGAAATTCCAAAACATGGACAGGCCTACTGGATGTTTTTCCATTGCTGTTTCCTTATGGTATTAAAAAAAATATTGCTATATAATCGTACAAGACATGTTCAAGTCAAACCGGAATTTTCCTGTAAACGAAGGCATAAAACCGATTGACATTTCTAGAAGACTTCAAGCACATTACAGTGATGAGACTCTTAGCTGCAGTAAAACATTTAAAATAGTTTCAATGCATATTTCCCACATGCATTTCCGCGAGTGAAGCGACTGATCAGATAAGTTGTCGCCAACTTGCGGAAGAAACTCATCTTTCTGTGGGAACTGAACACACAATCATTCATGAACACAACTTGCACATTACAGGAACTCGGCTGAGAGTTATCGCCATATCCCCGGTACAGTCCTGACCTCGCTCCAAATCATTTCCACATGTTTGGGTTATTAAAGGAGTTCCTGGGAGGCCAGTGTTTCGGACATGAAGCAGGCAGTCCATACATGTCTCCAGCATACTGGGATAAGTGTAGCAGGGGATTATATAGAGAAATAAATGTTGTTTTTATTCTCTGTACAATCAAAAGTCCTGGTTTGACTTGAACTTTCCTTGTAATTGAAAATATCAACAATAATAATAATAATAATAATAATAATAATAAAGTTAGTGGACTCAGCCTTTTACAACTAGACCTTGTTTATCTTTTACGCACCAGTAAATGCATCATAGATAATGTGTGCTGTGCTGTAAAAACAAACAAACAAACAAACAAACAAAATCCAATTGTGCACTATATATAAAGAAACAGGCCTTAAAGCCACATTGATCAACACACACATATACACATTTGATCAGATTTCAACATTCAAACACAGATTGAATGTCGTATGCTCTAAGTTCCTGCACCTCCTGAGAGGAGATGCTGGCGATGTTTCCTCTTTTTTAGAGGAAGCGCAAAGTCTCTGAATCCAGCAAAAAGCTATGTGAAAGGGGAAAAAAAAGAGATTAACCCTAATGTTCTGTTAAAATAACACTTATTCTTTAGAAAAAATAAGCTGAAAAATGTTGTTATATAAAAGTAAATTAGATTGGTAAAATTACATTGTTTTAATTCTTCCCTCTTATTCAGAGGGATCTAACATGATCACATTCACTGGGCACTGTGTCTTTTTCCGCGAATATTTAAAATAGAACTAAAAACATTCTCTGTCCACTTTATTAGGAACACCTACACACCCATGCATTTATCCAATCAGTCAATCATGGGTAAGTGCAACAAATAAAATTATGCATACATGAGTCATAAGCATCAGTTCATGTTCACATTAATAGTCAAAATGGAGAAAATGTGATCTTAGAGACTCTGATTATAGCATGGCTGTTGGTACCAGATGAGCTGGTTTAAAGATTCCATATTTCCCTATATCTTGAACACAGATCTGAAAGATTGTCTAGTAATGCTCCAACTGAAATATCCCTGATATATTTTTATATCTCAAATTCCCTTTATTTCACTTCTCTTCTAAATGGTGTCTATGTAAATGAGCTATTGCTGAACCACGACCCATCCGTGACCAGCAAGTCTGGGGAGGGGTTCACATATGAGGTCACAATAGGGGGGAAATCCTACTGGCTTGTTTAAACCACAGCAAAATTGCTGTGCACACAAAATTGGCTCATTTATGACCCATATGAGTGTCTCTAAAGGACTAAAAAGTGAATTATGCATAATAAGTTCCTTTTCATTTTAACGTATTTCAGATACTGCTGATTTCCTGGGAAGTTTACACTTTTACGCTCTCTATAATTTACAGAGAATCTGGCAAATAAATAAAAGTAATTAATTTAAAAAACAAATCCGATCAGCTACAGTTCTGTGGCTGGAAGCACTAAAAGCACCATGTTGATGGGAAAGATGGAACGACAATATCCAGATTGACTGATTTGATTATAGTATAATAGGTGTTCATTATAAAATAGTCATAAGTGTATATCAGGAAATATATTTCCCTAAAACAGAAAATCAATTGGTAAGAGTTGGTTTGTCCCTTAAAGTTCTATGTATTCCTCTATAACTGGCAGTTTCCCTTTCAAAATTGACTGTATCTTTAGATAGTTAGATTATTTAACCAATCCAAAAACCATCCAAAAACCTCCATGCACCAGCATCATTGTAAGTGTATAGTAAACAGAACATATGGATTAACCCAGATAACTGTAATTGTCTTCATTGAGAACCCAAATATCTGTGGACCCGTTTCAATTCTCCTTGCAGCAAAATGAATGATTCCCCACACCACCAGATGGCAGCATTTGTAATAAAGTGCATGATCCACTAGATGGCGCCAAAATCTAATATGCTGATGTCTATAAATGATCACTCTGTTGAACACTAGGGACACTACAACAGCCAAAAATCACACTCCAGTAAGGTAAAAAAAAAAAAAAAAAGTCCAAAGCATAGCATGATTTCGCTTGAAAAAATGTTTTCTGGTCATTAGAATGTCAGGATTTATTTCAATCCTTTCCCACATTTATATCCATATACCAAAGTAGAAATGTGGGCCACCAGTTTCCCTGTTTAAAATGATTTTGTATGGCTCCTTGACTGGGTACTTGAGCATCGCATGTCATGTAAATTCATGTTGAACTGTAAATTGAAAAGAGGACAGCGGATGCAGACGCTACTGACGCCAATGAAAGCGGTTTTTCTGATTGTCAATGAAGACTGAGCAGACATCACTGCTGAGCAAGCATCGCGTTCCGATTGGCCTTCATTTTCTCCACTCTTTTGGACAGGTGGCAGTTGCTGGCCTCTAATTCATCAATACGGTCCAGAGCTGATCTCAGCTAGAAATGGGAAGAAAGCAAAATGCAAGAGCAAATCAATCTAGTGTTAGGAAGTTAAGTCAGGAACATATACCTATATAGCCATAACATTACAATGCAAAACATTAAGCCCAATATTGTTTATGTTCGCCTTGTGCCACGTGGGCATCTCTGGCCCCTCAGAGCATGATTTCAAGGGACCTCTAAAGGTGTGCTGTGGAGTCGGGCACTGGGGTGAAAAGGAGAATCGTTTGGGTGTTGTAGGCTGCCGGGTGGGGCCTTCATGAAACAGGCTTGAGTGCTCGAATAGACTGAGGTCTGGGAATTTTGGAGGCTGAGTTGGCAGCCTTGAACTCTTTGCCTGCTAAGGCCCATATCGTGGCCAGAATTGACTTTTTTGGTGATTTGTGTTGTGTTGGCTTTTTTGTGGAATCGGACTGAATGGTCTGCTGGCCTTTCGTCCCCGTGGGCACGAGTGAGCCTTAGATGATTGCCCATGATCCTGTCAGCAGTTTGCTGCTATATAAAGTAGTTTTTAAACAGGATTATTCACGTCACATGTCCGTGGTAATAATGTTGTGGCTGATCGAATGGGCTTCGGCAAAAGTAACTGAATAGTAATTCTCAGCCGCATATTCTACGTCTCAGACTCAAAATTTACATTCAGTAAAACCACAAGCAAAGCCAAAAGCAACATTTCATCATAGTCATAGAGAACAAATTGTAAACTGCTTGAACATACTGCTATGAAATACCCAAATCAGTGCGTATGGTGCCTACTGTAGTATTAATTACATTTGAGTGGCCATCCTTATACCTGATTTGAATTCCAAGCACTCTAAAGTTTGCGCAGTAAAGTACAGCTGGGTAGTCCTAACAACAGTGTCAGTTATCATGTGCAATGTGTCTCGTGTGCATCATTTAAACAATGACAGCTAGCAACCCAGGAAGGGTAAAGGCTAACATGCTTCTTTAGAAACCTTGGCACATGCAACACCAGGGGACAGTGTGCACTGAGGAAAGCACAATCTGTAGACTACGGCATGTATGAGCTCACAGCCTGGAACTGCTCTGATTGATAGCAGAGACTGAGGACGCCAGCCCTCCCTCCCTAAGAGCACGGACAATTTGCCTGTCTTGGACTCCTGACCACAGATGGCTGTGGTATTGTCAGGATTTGAATTCATGATCTCCGGACGATAGGATGAATACATTTCCATTGTGCCAGTCGAGAGCCAAGCGCATCTTTGTTGAACTTCTGCTCATACGTAGCAGGAGAGCTCAGACGTGCATGACTGATTATTGCTGCTCTCTCGACTGCTTGGACACAAGTGGTTGTGGTTCTCTGGTTTGGCTTTGAACTCATTCTCTGACCAAAAGCATGAATGCGAACAGCTTAAACTCGTTAGATTCTGTAACCCACGTCTAACAATGCTGACTGAGCATTCTCTACTAGCTTTTATGCTAATGTCCATGCCTGCTTTGATGTATAATATTGAGTTCACAGAATTCCCAGTGGAAAAAGAAGTCTTCTGTTCTTGACAGATGACTGACTGAACCACTTAGCTTTACAAATTAGCGTGAAGAGTCAATGCATGACTACTATGACTAAAGTGCTGTGCTGACCCATCAGTAATGAGTTTATTGATTATCAGTGTGCTCCTGTTCACTCAGTACCTCTCTCTGCAGTTTACGTTTGTCCACTTTCAGCTCGTCCTCCACTTTCTCAGCTGCTTCAGATGCTGTCTTGTAGCGTGCCACCTGCCCCTCCAGTCGAGCGATCTGAGGAGTAAAAAAAAAATCAATCTAAAAATCTATAATTAATAATTACTGTGTTTAATCACTCATTGTTAAGGTTTTCTTTTACTCATTTCTGCGACCCACATTTTGTTCAAGAGCTGCAACCTCCTGCTCGGACTTCACCAGCTTAAACTTCAAGTCGCTGATTTGCCTATTTGCATCTCCTGTATTGAAGAAGTAAGACAATAACATTTAATCCTGACTGTAACATGACACAAAAACAACATAGCAGCATAACGTAATATTCAGTACAGCAAAGTACAAGTTCTTGGTCTAGTCTACAGTAATTCTGCATATTAATTTAAGTGAAAATGAATACTGAGACACCATCATCACTGGCTCTTTTGTCTCATTTGTAAATCGCTTTGGATAAAAGCATGAAATTTAGACAAAACTGAAAGAGCAGTTCAGTGGCATCTGCATACACACTGGGTTATAAAATGTCTGATTTATTCTATACAGTCCATTTAAGACCACCAGGAAACACATGTAAGTGACAAATCTACAGTATATACTTCTCTGGTAAATCATTTTTAGGTGATTCTCCTGTGAAATAACTGTACTTCCCCCAAGAGCTCTTCCCCCATCAGTGATATCATAAAAAATTAAAAGTACTAATGGTATGCGTAAAAATGGTTTACATGATTAAAGCTGGTGATAAAAAGGTCCTTCATGGAACATGGATTTCCTCGTACTGTATATTGTACAGTATATGTACTGTATATATGGATGTACAACCATTTACAACTTGATATCGTGTGTAAAAAAAACGTTAAAACAAACAAACAAACAAACAAACAAACAAATAAATAAATAAATATACTGGGTCCATACTGTATCTTTCAAGTATTTTTAGAAATTAAATAATAGCTGAAACACTTTTATTGTATGGTACAGCCTGGGTCATCAACTGGTAAACAGTAGTCTTATCCCAAGCTTAATAAAGCAGCTTAGACCAAGCATTCAAACACCACTGTAGCAAAATGTTGAAAGATCAACAAATGCGGAGACTTTTATACTGAATATACAGTATAGTACACTATCAGCCATAACATTAAAACCACCTGCCTACAGTATATTGTGCAGATCTCTCTTGTGCCATCAAAACAGCTCTTTTGGAGATGTTCTTACTTAGTCATCTACCTATCACGATTTGGCCTACAGGTCTGTCGTTGCCAACATTTGCTACTATATTCCACATCTTGACAAGTGTTACTCTAACAAGATAATCAGTGTTTGTGGCTGATTGGTGTATGTTTCATTAATTCATCTTCTATACTGCTTATCCTGTACACACACACTATGAGCAATCTGGGAACGCTGATTAACCTAATCTGCATGTCTTTGAAATCTGTGAGGAAACCGGACTACCCCGAGGGGGAGAACATGCAAACTCCACGCAAACACACCCAAGGCGGGAATCGTATCCGGACCCTGGAGGTCCAAGGCGTCAGTGCTAACCACTAAGCCACCGCGTCACTTATTGATGTTTGTATATTAAACATCTTAAAAATCACTCATCTTTGATCTGTTAAGTGAAGTGGCAATATGGCCAGTCAACAGAATGATTGTGGCTCATTAATATTTTGTGTTTGGATATAGATGTTTAATCTGCACAGAATGTAAAGACGTTTGTACATGTGAAGCCATTTAAATTTCAAAATCTGCTGTTTCACTTTTGTATGAGATATGTGTTACAATACAGTCTCTTTTATATTCAATGTGACATATAGTACAAAAACATAGATTTGAATTAGTAGATGTATTAAATACAAAAATGAAAAATAAAATGAAAGCAGGTATAATTAACATATCTTACTCTGCAAGTCGATGATATGTGAGTCTATGCTGTTCTGGAGGTCATCTTCATGTGGACTTACTGCTTCATTTGTGCCATTCCTCTGGTTTTGTTCCACAGCCGCTTTCAGCTTTTTGACCTGCACACCCACATACACCCACGCACACCAGGGATTAGCTAAATGAGCACAGAATGTCCCAGCATTTGTGAAAAAAGATGTAACTTACTGTACCTGTTCAAGCAAACTCTCCCTTTCATCCACCAGCTTCCTCAGTCTGATCTCTGAAAAATTAAACATACAAATGACAATGAGAACCATGATAAACTTTGGATGCCATTTTAAAATGGACCATTTAACTGTCTCATTAACATTTTTGTCTCATCTTTATCATCTACCCAGCTTTGTCCTGTATATAGGGTCACGGAGGGCTTGGAACCTATCCCAGGAGGCTTTGGGCACAAGGTGAGGTACACCCTGGACAGGGTGCCAATGCATCACAGGACACACATCACTCACTCATTCACACACTATGGGCAATTTGGAAATGCCAATTAGCCTAATCTGCATGTCTTTGGACTGTGGGAGGAAACCGGTACCCGGAGCATGCAAACTCCATGCACAGAGACCCTGTAGGAATCGAACCTGGACCCTGGAGGTGCAAGTCGACAGTGCTAACCACTACACCATCGTGCCACCATTAACATGTCTAGTATTTGATTTATTATTTTACGTGCATTAAAAGCATAATATCAGTCAATTTATTAAATATTCTTCTTTAAGAATATACTGTAAAAGAAGAAAGGTTTAGGTAGAAAGAAGTTTTAAATCAATGTTACCAAGTTGAAATAACCAAAAAAAAATTCACTCACTGTCCACTTTATTAACAATGCTTGTACATTCATGCATCTACCCAATCAGCCAATCATGTGGCAACCATGCAATACATAAAATCACAGTGGACTTCAAGCAACTTGGATTCTGTCCCTCTCCATAATTTTCTAAAATAAAATGTACAATTTACTTTCATCTGAAAATGTAAAAAAAAAAAAAAGAAAGAAAAACTTTTCATCAGTTGTAGCCTGTTTCCTGAAGACGTCTGTGCACTGTGGCTCTTGACGCACTGTCTCCATCCTCACTCCACTTGTGAAGATCTCTCAAAGTCTTGAATTAACTTTGTTTGACATTCTTGTTAAGGCTGCGGCCATCACTGTTGCTTGTGCAACTATCCCTACCAAACTTTTTCATGAATATGATCTGATACAGCTGTCCGCATACAGCCAGTCCTTGCAGCAATGTGCTTCTGACGCAATCCTCCCATTTTCCTGATTTTCCAGATTCCTGACACAATCCTCCCATTTTATCCAGGCGTGGGACCGGCACTGCATCCAATAGTAATTTACTTAAATTTAAATTGGAAAAATTCTAATATTTTGCAATTTGCTGGATTTCTTGCGCTGTAAGTCACAATGATCATAATGAAAACCGAGTTTATTCGAATTTAGAATATACTGTATGCAAATTACAGTTTATTTTAAAGAAACTATACTTGCATTGGTAAAATGTAGTGAACAAAATGTTTTCACACTCTAATTATAATTACTGTTATTATGAGTGGTATTAATTCATGTCACACTTTTAAAATAAACTAGTATAAAAATGTTAATGATTTAATTGTTTACTGTAGTGTAGAGGATCACAGTGTAGAAAATCAACATGTATGTTCTTACTATAGTCAAAGACAATATTTTGAATGTTCCAGTGATTTCCCTGGAAATGTTTGTTTATTGAAAAAAAAAATCATACATTTGACTTAGTGGATGCATTCATAAAGTAATCATGCATAAAAATAAACATAAAAGTAGGTTAGGTTTACTTCCAAAAGACTGAGCAGCTTAAGTATAAAGTATATATAGTAAGTATTAAGCATTGAAGTGCATGGTGAAAAAAGTAATTCAATTTATCATTGTATTTACTAGCAAATTTTAATATATAACATAATACTGAAATTCTGATTTAGATATTGGTTATACCCTTTTGTTTCAGACAGCCAGAATGATTTAATTCTGAACCAGTGGAGAGTTCCTGTATACTTCACCTTTGGACATTTTAAGGGAGTTCTTGCATTACATTAAACAATAAAACATTTAGTAAAAATGTAACCGTAAGGAAACACGTTTATTTTGCTTTACTTTATTATTATCTTTTTTATTATTATTATTATTATTATTATTATTATTATTATTATTATTATTATTATATTTTTCTTTTAATAATATAATAAAAATAAGCTCCTTCAGAGCTGTTGTTTTTGTTCAGTCGATTCATATATTACAATGATACAAATTCAACGTCACAACTATTACATATCTTTTCTAAAGATATACAAAGCACATGAACTGCCAGTTTTTAATGAAACAATATTGTACCATTTTCATTGAATCAAATGGGCTAATTTTAAATGCACCATAATTAGAAAATCAGTTAGAAAAAAGGTGCAGTATAAGAAAACTAAAAGTAATTTTACTATAAGATATATTTATAACCCTTTCAAAAGTATTAGAACAGCAAGGCCTAATAATATTTGGTTAGATACCCCTTGCTTATAATAACTGCATCAGGCTAATAATTAGTGAGCCTGTTCCATAGAGAGCCGTGACATTACCTCTGTTGTTTGTGCCCAATGAGCTGACTAGTGTATGTTTTGGAACAGAGCAGAGGCTTTCTTTCACTACACATTGGCTTTTCCTTCACTTTGGCAGAAGTTAATTCTGGTTCCAGAGGTTTTCTGGCTCATTTCTGTATTTCATTCCAAATTCCAAACTAGCCTTCTGATTCTTACTGCTCATGGTGGTTTGGATCTTGTGATGTGGCCTCTATATTTCTGATGTTATGTTTACAAATGACAAATACAAATCTTGTGTTTTTCAAATTGTGGACTGTGATACCTTCACCCCTGCTCTATGGAGGGTATTGGTGATGTCAGTGACTGTTATTTGGGAGTTTTAAAAAAAAATCATAATTCTCATAGTGTATCTGGCATCACCTGTTGTTGTTTTCCTTGGCCAATCAGGTCAGGTTGTAACTGTAGTACACCAATGGTTCCTGGCTTTGCCAGGACACTAAAACTGTTGTATTGGCTAAGTCTAATGCATATGCATTCTCTGCTCAGTTTACCCTATTTAAATATTTTCTTATTTTCAAAATGGATTTCTCCCCCATACGGTAGGGAGCTGGTTTATTATTTTTAACAAAAATACAGTGTTCACAGGCAAAACCAAGAATAGCCTTACAGATATATTAACTATTTAATCAATCAAACACATCAATATGAAATTATTGTATGAAGAAATTAAACCTGAAATTTTACTCTCATAAAAATGTTTCAATTTCAAACCCAAATGTCTTCAGGGTACAGCAAAACCAATAGAATTGTCCTTGCTGTTCTTATCCTTCCAGATGTGGCTGCTTATACAGTATACAGGACAGATCTAATTATGTGCTTATGTGCTGTCAAACTGTTAATAATCATAAAAAATTAGTCTGAGAAAGTCTGAGAATCTACCGATCGAGTTTTATAATGGAGCAAACCCTTTTGCTACCAGATATTATGTCGAGTATCAGGTATGCTCTATTCATAATTTCAAACTCCTTGGTGGGGTATATTTCACTTTTAAACACTTTTTTATTATTTGGCTACATAAAATTAGGATACAGAGCATTCCTGTCCTCCTTTGTTCCTAAGCCTCATAATGTTGTGCTTTGTGTCAGCTCCAGCTGGGCTCATCTCCCCCTGACCCTCAACTCTGGCTGTATCTATGCCTTCAACGTCCAGTGCCAAAGCTTCTTGGCAACTGTCTAAAAATGAAGCAATGCCTTTTTCCTCCACAGGGATGATAAGCAAGCAATTTTGAAGATCCCCTGATTCAAGTTCCAGCTCTGTTCCAGACTCCTGCTCACTGCTTACAGAGAGAT
This sequence comes from Clarias magur, assembly GCA_013621035.1. Lineage (NCBI taxonomy): Eukaryota > Metazoa > Chordata > Actinopteri > Siluriformes > Clariidae > Clarias > Clarias magur. The sequence continues at coordinate 383,608 of QNUK01000309.1, read as the reverse complement.
CCTGGCTTCTGGTGCTGATGAGCTCTACATCTGTGGTGGGAGTGGGTTTTCTGGAATCTTGATAGCTTTTGGTGGTTCCAGGTAGCTCCATTTTCTCAAAGGTTTGTTCATCAGATTGGTTTGCATGACTCATAAATTGGAATGATGCAAGTGCTTCATTTTCTTCTTGAGTCAGAGGTCTTTCTGGGACTTCAGTTGCATTCGTGTTCTCCTCTATCCAAGGTTTTTCCACTACCAGGTTTTGTTTGTTCACATATTTTACCACATTTATAATGCCTTCAATTTGAGCAACCACACTTTCTTGAAGTGTTTCATCTGGAGCATGTTCAAGACAAACTGACTGACTGCTTTTAAATTCATTTATTTTGGGAACTTTGTGATCCCCTTGAATCTGTACATCACTGCACGATGCTCTTGCACTGGAATCCATATCTTTAGCTCTTCTTACTTCTGCATGGAATTTTTCTTCCATGCATGTGATGTCCATTTCAGCCACTTGATCCTTTGAAGGTCTCTCTGGAACATCATTAGCAAAATATGAAGGAGTGCATGAAAACATTTTTTTTTCCTGATTGGTGTAGATAAACAGGGAAGCCAATCACTGGGAAGGGTCAATGAAGAAGGAAAAGGAGAGATGCCAGCTTTCTTTTGCTTTTCAGATAAAATACAATTAAAAAGGCTGAAAGAGACACTAATTTATTAGTTAAGCAACACAACTAAACAAACATAAAGCAACTGGTTAACTCAGCACAGGATTCATACTCTGCAGACAAAAAATTGGATGATTAAAGCACACTAAATCACATTTTATTCTGCAGTACTCTCTAATTTCTAAAAAAAAGAAAAAAAAAGAAATTAAGTGACAATAAATCAGACTCTTAACCATTGGAATCATTTGTTTATTGCAAAGCAGTTAGTTTTATTTATTTTATTATTGCAGAAGCTAGTGTCTGAAATAACATGGACTTACCTAAAATACTGTCAGCACTCATAGTCGGTGTGTCTTGAGCCGATTCTATGCGCTCAGGTCCATTAGTCATGTTGCTTCCGGTCTCGCCATTTGTTGTCGCCTCAGATCCAAGAGATATACCATGTTTCTGAGAAAGTAGAAAGAGTTTCTTATTTTTCCAGATTAAATACGCAGACAAAGGCCTGACAGCTGTTCCCATATTCAAAATTGCTCTACCTTTAGAGCATCCCTGAGCCGGAAAACCTCATGCCTCAGTGCATCACGTTCATCTTGGATTATGTCTGAATATTCCTTTTGTCTCTCTAAGGCCTATAAAAGGCCAGCAGCAAGAAGTGAGCAGAAAAAGAAAAAGAAAAGAAAGCAAGGTGAAGTAGGAATAAGGAATACTGAGAGCACAGAATTTACACCCAAGCTAAAGTAAGTTATATTAGAGTATACAATATAAATGAGAAAAGGACACAAAGAATCCTGGTCAGAAAGTCAATCTTCTATAACTATGGTTCAGCCAATAGTTTCAGTTAGTACGGGTACGGGTACAAATGACATATTCAAACTATATAGATATAGAGTCAGCCAAAAAATGTAAACACACTTCAGGAAAAACTTGTATCAATATTTTAATACTTATATATGATAATCCATCCATCCATCCATCTAGGAACCTCTGTAGTCCAACTAGGGACCATGGAGGCCAATGGTGTACACTTATATACATTCCCATTTGTACAACTGTGGTAGGACCTCCGGTCAACATTCACATGCACTACGGGCAATTTGGAAACGGAAATTAGCCTAATCTGCATATTTCTGGAATATGGGAGGAAACCGAAGAACCCGGAGGAAACCCACCAAGCACGGGGAGAACATGCAAACTCCATGCACACAGACCCGACACGGAAATCGGACCCAGGACCTGGAGGGACAAGGCGACAGTGCTAACCAGTAAGCCACCGTGCCACCATATATGATAATATTATGATAATAGTATATTAATATAATAGACATACTGTTTTTCTTTTCCTGAAGTGTGTATACATTTTTTTGACTGAATCCTTATGTATAATTTGGAGACATACATTTTACAGTTTTTACAGTGCTTTGAAGTAGTCAGGATTAAAGCTGTAATATCATTAGATCATTAGAACATAGAGTTTTGCTATTTCTCAGTTAAAGCTAATTTTTTATTTTATTTTATTATCTTCAAGAAAGGAAAGCCTCAAGAGGGCTCAACTATTTATAGCTGTTATAAGGTATGTTTCATAGCATGAACTGACTTTAAACTGACCTTTTTAATACGTAATGTAAAAAATATAAAATTAGACACTATGTCACATGACACCAAACCAAAGGAAAAAAAGAACTGCGGTATGGTTACAAGAACTCTGTTTCATGTCAGGCCCTATAACATCACCTGAGGCTCTGTTTTCAGTAGTTGACATGCTGTACAGTATAGATGACCAAACTAATAGTGATGTGAAGGAAGAAGTCAAACTGCTTGGGTGAGATGCTTGAAATGTTTTTCTTCAGCGCAGCTTACAAATACAAGTCTATGCTCACAAATGACTAATATTACCACTGGACACCTTTATTGTCAAAGGAACAGAAATGTCTGTAAGTTAAAAGTACCCCAATTTTTTTCTCCTTCCATTCCAGAGTTTCCTGTAGATCAGAGATTTCGCTAACATAGCTCTCTTGCTTCGAGCGCAACTGTTGTGTATCCTTAACAGCAGCCAGAAAAAAAAGAGGTGAAAAGAAGAAAGGTGAGACAAAAGAGAAAAAAGGCAAAACAACAACTACAGAAAAGAAAAATAATAAAATGTAAGCAAGAGCTACAAACATGGCGATTAAAACAGTTCAGGTAGAAACAAAAGTGACCCTAGGTATTGCACGTCTCAAATTAAGATCAAAAGTTGCTCTACTGTACTATAAAGTTCCTCTTCGGAGGATTTGTCCGATTTTTGGAACCACAGAAATATCATTATTTTTGAATAAAATAAAACTTGGGACAGTGGTGAATCTTACCAGAATGCATCAAAGACTCATGCAGGAGGTCACAACATAACCCATAACCTGAGGCCTTGCTCACCTCAAAAACATTAGCTGCTCAACCATAATAAAATAATCTGGCAATAACAGTTGGGGGGACTGCAAGGTGAAAACCACTGCAACTAAAAGAAACAAAGTCTCATGTCATGTTCCTGCTTATTTGCAAGAAAACATTGACCTATAGTAACCTTTTGGGTTACAGTATGTTCTGTTAGATGTCCTGCAGACTCATGATTTGAAAGTAAAAACATGGGACAAGTCATATCCAGTTTAAATTCCTCAATTAAAGCATTACACCAGTCAAACATGGTGGTGGTATTACTGTTTAATGGTGTGGCTTCTCCCACCTCTGAGAAGCTCAACAAGAAAACATTTAAGATTTTAGAGTGAAGTTCAATGTCTTGATTAAACCCCATTGAGATGTTGTGGCCAGACCTTAAACAGGCACTTCCTGCAAAAAAATCCTACAGTGTCACTAAATTAATCCATAATAACAAAATAAATATACCTTTAATTTTTCTGTATTGTTATATATACATGTTTTGGTAAACATATTACCCTCAACAGCAGAGGAACCACAAGGACACTTGCTGAAATACCATACAATATGTCTATATACTGTAGACAGTGGAACCTCGGATTACAAAAGTGGGCTCGTATATCAAAACAATCGGAAACCAAATAATATTTTCCCATAAGAAATAATGAAAACTCAGATATTTCCTTCCACAGCCCAAAAAAATTAATACATAAAAATAATTCATATAAAATATAAAGTAAAAATAAAACAAATTAACCTGCACCTTTTAAAAAAAGTCAAAATAAATCACGACTGATAAGCGTTTCCGTTTGTGAGCGCAGGCGCTGTGTGTGTGTGTGTGTGTGTGTGTGTGCGTGCGTGTGGAATTAGCCCCTCCCCTCTCCCTCTTCTCGTCTTACACAGTAAAACTCTCACAGTGATACTCAGTACTCGTAAACCAAGACTTGTTCGTTTTCCAAGTAAAAATATATTAAAAATCTTTACTCGTCTTACGGAACGCTCGCAAACAGTGTTACTCGCAAACCGAGGTTCCACTGTACGTATATACAAATCCATGGAGGTAAAAGGTGACAATGCTAAATACTAAAGCACTGTGCTACCCTCAATAAGTGCATTGTTAGTGTTAAAGCAAACAGAAAGTAGATCATTTTTTCCACAGTGAAAAAAATAGCATTAATTGTGATAGAAATAAGTGATTGATTTGCAGCAGTTGTTGCTTCTAAAAGTGGCACAACTCATTATCGAATTTAGTGTGTTTTGTCGTACGGTACATTTTGTATAGGAACTTTCCTTTGCAAGCATAGAGGAAATTGGTGGTATGGCGAGAGCACTGTACTGTATATTGTGCTATTCAGCCACTAAGAACTTTAAGAAGTCTTATTTTGGTTTATACAATGGGAAAGACAATAAATTGAGCCCCCCCGACACACACACACACACACACACACACCCACACACACAATTTAAAGCATTATTGTTTGCTTTGTGTAAGAAAATGGTTACCTTTAGCAATTCCTCACTCTGTTTTAACGTCTCCTTCATCTCATCAAACTGGAACTTCAGGACATTGTGAGCATGCCGCTCTCGATCACACTCCTAACAGAAAAGAGAAGTTTAAGCCTGAATGTAGTATGTTAAAATCTGACCTCAGTTTGAAAAAAAAGGACAAACCAGTAGTCTGGGCCGCAAGGATAAGAACATTTGTTTTCTTAAAGCTGTTTTTCTTGAGATTATGCCTTTTTTGCTTCATCAAGATATTTGTGATCATTTTAGAATCAGGAAAGGAACCACTGACAGCTACAGTATGTTCAACATATAATATAACACTTATGCTAGCACAGTACATAGTCACGTCGCAGAGTCGCATGAAAAATCTCGAACCATGCACAAATAATTATTTATTTTACATGCAAGGTCATAGAACAAAAGAGCTCAAGAGCCAACTTTTAGACTTAAGAGCCAAAATACTGCCCCTATGCTATCTATAAACTTGTTTTTGTCTGTATTAAGGCACTCAACTGACTAGCTCTTTGTACTTTTTATGTTGGCTGCCTTTTTCTGGCCTCGTGAGTCAGGATTCCGAGCAACAAAAACATGGGACTGGGCAACACATGGGCACTTTTACTTCCCTCATGGGACGGTGTATGAATTTGATTATTTTCCTGCCTCTCTAATATTTACAGAACTCATGCTAGGAATCATAACCTCATTATGCAAAAAATACATAAGAAGTCCTCATTTCGTTTAGTATATATTGTAATACAGTATATGGCTCAATATAACATACTTTTGTTTTGTCTTCACACTCCCTGCGTGTCTCATAAAGCAGCTCCTCCAGCTCCATCAGTGTGTCTCGCAGTGTGTCCACCTGGTACATCAGGTTTGACTTCTCATTATCCAGCTGAGCGTTAGACACCATGGCTTTCCGATACTTCTCCTCAGCCTCAACCAGAGAATCCTGTACGTTCACCATACAGTACAAACATTGTAGGCTTTGTTTACTTTTAGGCGCACATCAGGTACTTTTGAAAATCGTCTTAAAATTATTTTGAGCCAGTGTGCATGCAATGGACAAAATGTCATAAAAGTAGACATAGACAGGCATACTGCACAAATATATTCAAAAGCCATGCAAATAGATTCAAATCGTTCGGCACATCAAAGTAACAAATAAAAAGTCTTTGAACAGTGTCTAGAGACTTTTGGAATCTAAGCCATCAGTGAGAAAAAAGCCATAAAACCCTGGGGACAGGGTAAACAAAATGTTCCCATATGCACACATGCACAACTACAACCACAAATACACAACACATAATGCAGCTTTTTTTTTTTTTTTTTTTTGGAAGAGTAACTTTTAAAATCACCTTTATTTCTCGTATGGAGGCCTCTGTATCAACCGATACGGAGGTATCACAGCTGCCTCTCCGAGAAAAGCCCCCACCTAGTGAGGCCAAAGTGGCAGCAGAAAGAGTAGATGCTGTCCTTGATCCCTACAAAACATAGAAACAGTTATAATTAAAATAAAATGGAACAAAATATTGATTACACTATGCATTGTGTCTACTGTTATACTGCATGAAAGTAGCTTATAAAGACAACTAACCTTTTCCAGGAAGTCTGATCTCTCTTCCACCTAAGAAGACAAGCAATGTAAGATAAGTTTTTAAGATTGAAAACAGAAAACCAGTTTTAGCTCCATATACCTGTAGGACTGTTTCTTATTGGTATCTGAAGTTGTGGGAGGTCCGATTGCACTGCCAAATTCTCAGATATTTTGTGAACAGTATTTGTTATGCCATTCCCCATATATACATACATACAGTACACACACGCTACCTGTCAAAAGTTGGGATGCATCTACTAATTCCATGGTATTTCCAAATTTTTAATTCTTTCTACACTGATAAAAACTTAAAAATAAAAACTTAAAACTTAAAAATATGCAGTAGTTTTATCTTGTTATACATGAGCAGATGATTTAGTGGCAGCTTATTGGTGCTGGGTTTTGAACCTGCGACCTTGCAATCAGTAGTGCGATGCCTTAATCTTAATCACTTAATGCCAGTATCATTCTAGAATTTAGAAAATATATCCAAATTTGTGTCCAAACTTTTGACCGGTACTGTATATATGAAGAATGTTAGTCTACAGGTGGGGAGACTTCAACTTCAAGAAATGTTAACTGGAGATGGAAGCTCACCACTGGGCTGGCACGAGCTGAACTTGCTCGTGATGAGGCTCTCGAACCAGAGCCCCAAAGTCCCCCATAGTCTGTAGGCTGGATGGCCAGAAAAGAGAAAGAAGATACGGGAGAGGGAAAGAAAGGCAGATGTCACCAGGAGGTAACATAAGGTGTTACGAGAACGGAAGTCAGATTACTGAAGTATAACATAACAGAGATACACTGGGTCGCCAGTTTATTAGATCAAACCACCTTCTGTTTAAACTCATAGTTTTACATTTACAACCTACTGTACAAACTGACTTTTTATCCATAAAATTTAGTCAAGTTATCCATCATATAATCTATATGTTCATTTTAAATGGTTTGAGACATGCATTTGTGTCCAATCAAGTTGGAGAACTACTAAAGAACATTTCAGGTTTCAACATACTGTCCATTTCAAATACACCTTAAAAACCTGGCACAGTTTTGCAGGGCAGACATGGTCCCCTTGGAAATGGTGCATGTGCATTTGTGAAAGCCATACCGTACATTATCCAAAGCATTACTGCCCTTTCCCTCTTCAATTCTGTGCATAGCTTACAATGGAAATGGAACTGATCCCCATTTGTGGAACATCTAGAAAGGCTTGCATCTGTCAAAATGTACAGTATATGGTTAAGCTGGTACTGTCTACAATGGATTTTAATATGGCACAAGGTAGGTATGACTGATAAAAAGGTTAACTCAGTGTATCAGAAGGCAAGCAGTGATAGAACTTGTTGGTTGAACATGCTATGAAGATAGATGGGTTAAAAAGAGGACATTCTCAAGAATAAATAACTGAAGATTAACAGCAAAATTATTTATATAAAGTTGTAAAGAAATATTATCCACCAAAAACCATAACCACATGTGACTGCTTTCCATTACACTAGATTTTAATGGACTAATGCAATGTAGGCGGATTTCATGATGCATCTGGAAGAAATAACATCGGCATCCAAGGATCTCTGGTACAATTTATGCTAAGATCATCTCTCAATTCACTCGTATAATAACAACCGTGTTACTCTCAGAAAAGCTTAAAAAGCTAAGTATTATGAAATAAACATTAAGCAGCCAGTCCTTGCAGTGAGGTATCACACTAACCCAAAGTCTGCTGTGATGAGCTGCCTAGGATATGGGTCAGAATGCTACATAAATCATGCCACTTGGAGTAGCTTATAGTGCAGGGGTGAACGAATCACAGCAGGGCATGCAAATTGTGTGTCAGGGCTAATAGTGCAAAGGTTCAACTATGAGAAATTAACAATACGTCCTATTTCTTATCAATGTTTGCAAAAAAAGATTTTTTGTTTATGTAACAAGCTCAGCAGCAACCTCATTTCCCATCTCGTCTGTTCCAACCATTCAGCACTCAGCATCACCAATATACTAATCACCTGCCCGATCATCTGGCATCTTCTGCACCTGTTTCTCACGGGTTCATGTCTTAAGTTAGTTATTCTTGAACCAGTCATAGATCACTTGTTGCTTAACAGACAAAAAAATCCTCTACGAAAAATAAATCTTGCAAAAATGTGAGCCAAAAATGTTCAGAAGATCCAGAGAACTATTCCTCAAGACTATATTAAAAATACAAGCAAGTCTGGCTCTTTGGAACCAAATATAAAGACATGAAGGGTAAATGAAGCCTTTTGCTCAGTACTGTATGCATTATTATTTGCTTGTAGGCTGATACACTGGACTGAGGTAAAAATGACTTAAAGAAGACAAGGAAGCAAAATATAATAAAAGCAAGAAAACACATGCTGTACTCATAAAATAACAGGAATTTGCAAGGAACAGAATCTGTAAGACAGACATGCATGTGGTAAAAAAAAAGAAAAGAAAAAAAAAGCAGAATAGGCAATGACTGACACAGACCCGGCCATTCTGAATTCGAGATGAAGGCAGGCTGCCGGTGCTGCCGTAGAGGTCAGAGTAAGTTCCCTAGGTCAAGCAAGTGGCACAAGATATGTAAATGAGAGAGATGAATGCAGAAGATGAAGTAAAAGAGAAAAAAAATCTTTTGCACAGCTATAGATTTGAAAAGGTATGAAACTAGCTCAGAGCAGTGAAACTATTTATTTGAAGTATCTCTATGAGATTTTTATTTTAATTATGATTTGTTATTTCTTTTAATGAACTATATTACAGTCTCTAATTTATACACCCTTCACTATAAGCCATGTCACTATAGTCACTATAATCTAGTTAGTACCATATAGTCTCTCTACACAGTCCAACATATTTGTATATTTACAACCTACAGTACAACTTTATACCAGGTAAAAAAAAATGTCCTACCCACCATTTCTATCCACCAGTGAACTATTAGTGTGCAGCAAGTTTACCTCTATGGCACTTTTATTATGCTAACTAACATTTACAAGGTCCCTTATTTCACAATTTTGTTCTCCTTACATGGGTCTGAGAGCTCCCCTAAAGTCTGGTTGTTAATGTTCTAGCTGAAATACCCCTTAGATCTTTTTTTAAATAACTTAAACAGCCTCTATTTTACTACTTTTTCAACTCTAACTTTTTCAGTGTTTATGTAAATTAAGTATTCCAAAGCCACACCCTGTCAAAGACAGGCAAAGCTGAGCAGAGCTGGAAGAGACTCTCTTCATAAATGAGGTCACATTAGAGGGAAATGGCTAATAGAAAAGTGGAAAAAGGTCAAAAGACATTTTGACAGCATTTTTTTAAAACACACTGGAGATCTGAATGACTAAAAATGACTAAAAAGTAATGTTTGCATAATAGGTGCCCTTTAAGAGATCATTAGAATTAGTGTTCATTAGATGTTTGCAGATGTTTCTTGGTTCAATAGCAACGGTATATTTAAGTATCAAAGATCAGTATGTGATTCAAAGCACAAACTCTTCCTAGTACCTAGTACTTTTACTTTCACAGATAATACTGTACTTTACTGTAAGTACATTTAGAAGCTTATGCTTTAATTAGAGTATGATGGTTGGACCTGAACAGTTGCCCGTTATCAGAGTCTTCTGTTAAACGACTATTTGCTGTGTTACTGGAATGTGAAACTGGTGCCATTGTACCACTTCTGTAACTGTGCTTTTGTCAGAGAGGAAGATGAATGCAAGTTATTATGACCAATAGAATAACATAAACTAAGAGCTTTATGTAAAAACATTCATGATAAAAATAGGCAAACATATATGGCAAAAACATATGTGCACATGTAAAAATTAAATAATTACTAAGAAGTAAGCAGTGACCTTCTTCTCTTACTGGGAAATATTCAGAGTTACATATTGTAAGTACATTAAGTGCTTGAAGTGTCCAGTTAAGGCTAAAACTTGGTGTGCATAATACTGGGAAGGACAGAGTGTCAGCACAGTATTAAGGGTTTGTTGGTGTGATCTGGCAACCATAATTGAGCTAACACAGTTTATGTGCGAGAGACCAAATGCCAAAAAACACATTAGGATTTTTCACTTAGCAACGCTGTACAAACTATATTTTGCACTATGATGGATAAACCTTAATTAATTTGTGTTTTGCCTAACCATGGGAAGAAATCAGTACAGAGAATGGATTAACCGTTACCCATTACACTTACACCCGTTAACTCATGGCGCCAGTAGCGACCACAACATCAACCCCACAAACACACACAACTGCAATGGCCATTAATCCTATAATATCCTATAATGTATAATATTAATTCTACAATATATTCAGCAGCTCACAGGATAATACAGCAGGGCTATGTTTAATAAAGAGGGTGTTTGGGAACATTAGACATTTCACCGCACTGTTACCCTCATGAACATTCAAATGTTCTTGTTATTGAACGCAGTCCTTCTGTAGTATCACGTGCACTCCTGTGCTCTCATGCTCTGCCAACAATTAATGAATGTACTTGGGTGCACATGCTGGCAAGCTGTTGGTAAAGTGAACTGCAAAACAACAGGAGAGACTGATTTAACACTTAACTAGGTAGTTATTTCTGATTATTTAAATTTTACATTAATGAAATTTTTTTCCTTGTTTAAGCTCAATAACTAAACTTTTGAAGCTTGTCCACTGAGGCTACCGGTGAAAGTTATCATGTAATGGCCATGGGTTCCCCTGGTAACAAAAGGATTTGTACAATAGAGTTTAATAGAATTGGCTTCTAAATATTTTGGGTTTAGGAGCCAAAGCATCTTAAAAATGTATGCTTGTCTGGAGCCGTGAAACTAATTCTTATCATAATGTGAAATCTGTAATATCAAAAAGTTGTAGAAGTTTTTAGTGATACTAACCCTCAAACTCCCCCGACTTCCAACAGACAGCCGCTCCTCATCATCTGAGATCTAAGCAAAGGAGAGAGGAATACACATTTCAAATGCTTTGTAAATATAGCACTTTGGCATCATGAACAAACAGCGCTAAAACACTTCATGGTCTTGGTATTATAACTTGTGAGGTGTGAGGCAGTGTAGGGGGAAAAATACTGTTTCCTCTGATACACAACTGTTGTTTTGAGGTTGTTCAAGAAAACCAGTGATTAAAAAAAGTCTAGTCTGCCACGTTGCGTTTTTTTTTTAGACTTGGTACCCAAATTGTAGGAAGAAGTCCAGAATTACAGTATACAGGGTGGGTTTAAAGTAACTGGATATTAAAAATTGGTAATACAATTTGTATTTTTAAGACAAATTTATTCAAACAAAATGTAAATGTACTTTATTACACTGGAAAATGAAAGCAAATCTTTCTATTTCAAAGTAGGCACTGGTGGCGTCAACCAGTGACGGGGATGGAATGCAGGAATGGAATCTTCTGAAGGAAGTCGTTTGGGATATTGCTGAGATCCGCCTAAATATGTGCCTCCAAGTCCTCCAGTGTGCGAGGCTTTGTCCTGTACACCTCCTCCTTTGCGTAGCCCCACAGGAAAAAAATCACTTGGAGTGAGATCTGGACTTCTTCGAGGACATTCATGGTGTCTGCGTCATCCAAGCCAGAGTCCTGGACAATGCTGGTCTAAACACGCACACACAGTAGGAGCAAAATGGGGTGGTGCACCATCCTGCATGTAAATAATGTCGCCAATGTTCTATAGCCATTAAATATTGTCTAGTTAATTTTCACCCACCCTGTACATACGAGATTCAAGTCAAACCAGGACTTTCGATTGTTCAGAATAACCAAACACAATTATGTAAAAACATATTCTATTTTTCACTAATTGCATTTATCCCAGTGTTTCACTAGTGCTTGGAGACCATCAAGGTATGACGTTTTCTCTGTTCTGTCACGAACTAACCGGAGTGAAGTGATGAAGGGTTTGAGCTGGGAGGTGTGGAATACCGGATGGATCCGGAGTGCCGCAGGCAGCTGGAGCCGGTAGGTGACAGGGTTAATCCAGAGGCTGATGTGGTATGGTCCAATGAATCTTGGTGACAACTTTCTTGATTCAGTCTGCAGGTGTAGGTTTTTTGTTGATAGCTATACCTTATCACCTACTTGGTACATTCGTCCCGGTGGGTGTCGACGGCGATGTTGTAGAGTGTAACGGCGGTTAGCCTGTTGAATGGCGTCGTTTGCTTGTCTCCATAGTCGTCGACACCGGCGAACCAACTGTTGGGCCGACGGTACTTCCACCTCCGGTTCTTGATGGTCAAACATCAGAGGTTGGAAGCCTTAGCATACCTCAAATGGGCTTAGGTTGGTGGCAGAAGACGTGTGGAGGTTGTGAGACAGCTCAGCCCAAATGAGGTAGCGGGCCCAGGAGCACTGGCGATCAGCAATGAAGCATCTCAGGTAGCGCTCCAGTTGTTGGTTGGTTCGCTCCGTCTGACTATTGGTCTGTGGATGGTAACTGGAGGACAGACTGCAGGTGGAATTGATCAGACGGCAGAAGGCCTTCCAGAACCGAAACGTGAACTGGGGCTCCGTGTCCGAGACGATGTCCTTTGGGAACCCATGCAGGCGGACTACGTGCTCTAATATCAGCTCGGCTGTCCTTTTAGCTGACGGGAGACCGGAGTGGGCCACCAGGTGAACAGCTTTGGAGAACCGATCAACGATGGTGAGGATGGTGTCTCTTCCTTCGGAAACCGGCAGGCCCGTGATGAAGTCAACGGCAATGTGTGTCCAGGGTAACCGGGAGTGGTTGAAATTCCCCTGGGGATGGTCGGTTGCTGTCCTTGGACCTGGCACACACTGGGCACGCCTGGACGAACTCGTCTACGTCCTTCTTCATATTGGACTACAAGAAGGCACGTTGGATGAAAAGTCCAGGGGTGTACCGGGGTGTCCAGAAAGTGGGGAGGAGTGTCCCCACTGGAGTACTTCGGCCCTGATGGTGTTGGGTACATAGAGTCGGCCAGGCGGCACACCAGCCGGTTTGGTCTCCGTAGCTTGTGCCTGGCGGACCCTTGTTTCCAGGTTCCAACTGAGTGGTGCAAGGATCTTGGTGGGTGGCAGGACATGCGCAGGGTCCGCCCGGGGGGCGTCTTCCTCGTGCTGTCGGGAGAGGGCGTCAGTTTTGGTGTTCTTGAACCCCGGGCGGTATGACAGGTGGAAATTATAGTTTTCAAAAAACAACTCAACCCCAGACATGCGCGGTGGATGTCTGGGGTTGAGTTGTTTTAAGGTGCGGATAGTGATGAGGTTTTGATGGTTGGTCCAGACAATGAACGGCTCTCTGGCGCCCTGGAGTAAGTGTTGCCATTACTCCAAGGCCCACTTTATGGCCAGCAGCTCGCGGTCCCCTACTCCGTATCAGTATACGAGATGACAAAACCCAGGAACGTGGTGGAGCGCTCGTGAAAAGCGCACTTCTCCAACTTACAGTACAGCTGGTGGGCGAGCAATCTCTTTAGAACCGCTCTGACATGCTGGATAAGTTTGTTAACGGTTTGGGAGTAGATGAGGATGTCATTGAGGTAGACGAACACCCAGCGGCCTAACATGTCTCTGAGGACGTTATTGATGAATTGCTGAAAAGCGGCAGGTGCGTTGCAGAGACCAAAGGGGATGACCAGACTCTCGTAGTGTCCTGTAGGGGTGATGAAGGCCGTCTTCCACTCATCGCCCTCTCTGATGCGCACCAAGTTGTAGGCGCTCCGGAGGTCCAACTTAGTGAAGATGGTGGAACCAGAGAGGGCGTCCAGGGCAGAGTTGGTAAGAGGCAGTGGGTGTCGGTTTTTTATGGTGATGTTATTGAGCCCCCGGTAATCGCCACAGGGACGTAGACTACCATCGCGTTTTTTCATGAAGAAGAACCCCACGGTGGCAGGTGAGGAGGGCCGGATGGTACCATGGCGAAGTCCGCTGGAAACATATTCCTCCATTGCCTGCATCTCGGTGTTGGATAGTGAATAGAGGTGGCCACGGGGTGGCGTGGCGCCTGGCTGAAGATCGATTGCCAGGTCGTATGGGCGAAGAGGAGGTAGGTGGGTAGCGCGTCTCTTACAGAAGACTTGGTCCCGGTAGTCTAGCGGGATGTTGTCTGTGTCGACTCGGACTCCCTAGAGCACGTCCCAGCCTCGGCCCGTAGGCAGAGCTCGGTGCAGGTCGGCCCCCACTGTAGAATCCGATTTTGGGTCCATGATATGAGTGGGTCATGATGCAGCAGCCAAGGGTGTCTGAGGATGATGGGTGGTGATGAAATGGTGGTGGTGTAAAACTGAATCTGTTCCTGATGCTGGTTGATGATGAGGGTGATGGGCTGAGTTTGAAAGGAGATGGGGCTGGAGGAAAGGGGCCGACCGTCGACTGATGGAATGGTTACGGGCTGGGATAACGCCTCGATTTTTACCCCCAGTTTTTTGCCGTATGAAGAGTCAATTACTGTCATGCACACGACCGGCACTAGGACCCGGAAGTAATACGGTCGTGTTTCAGGAAGCATAAAAGGAAACAAGATGGTGCTTCAAATGGCTCAGTCATTCCGTCACGAACTAACTGGAGATGAATCGGAAGACTAGCAGTTAGCCCTGTAGCGTGGATGGTAATCCCAAACGCGGAAGTAGCACGAGCAGGCAGGATAACCACGCTGGTTATTATTAGAACTCTCCCGAAGCGAGAGCAAGAGTTTACACAAATAAACCTGCATTCTAAATACACACACCCAATCGGAAGCGATAACCCAAGAGAGTGAGTACTCACGTTTAGACGAGCGAGGCGTCGGCAATAGCATGGGCAAAACTCAATGACTGAGCAATGTGAAGCGCCATCTTGTTTCCTTTTATGCTTCCTGAAACGACCGTATTACTTCCGGGTCCTAGTGCCGGTTGTGTTACGAGTGTGCATGACAAGTACACTGAAGCCATGATCAGGCCGACTGCTTCATGTTTGAAACACTGGCCACCCAGCACCTCCTTTAATGGCCCAAATATGTGGAAATGCTTGGAGCAAGATCAAGACTGTATGGAGGATGTGGCAATAACTCCCAACTGAGTTATCCATCGATCTTCAAGGATCAGTGGATGGTCCACTTCCTGAATTTGGATGTTCCACTTGCTAAATTTTCACAGGAGCGACTGCGGAGGACTCAGGATGCAAAGTCTGCTTTAAAATGTTTGCGCCATTCAAATGTTTCACTGCAGCTAAGAGTCTCATCAACGTACTGGGTTTGAAATCTATAAATGATTTTATAGATTTTATAGAAGTTTTATGACTTCATTCATTCATGGTTTGACTTGAACGTCCCGTCACTCATAAAAAAGACCTTACTACAGTACTTACTACTTACTACAGTACTTAAAATCTACATATACAACTAATTATTTTATTACACAATAATAATAATCATAATAATAAAAGCTCTTCGTTAAATTGTTTGCTTTAATTTAAGTAATAGCAGGAATGCATGCCATATCATGTTTTATTCCTCACCAAATGTCTGTAAAAGTTGATTTGAGTACATTTTTCACCCTATAAAATATATCTCAACATGCCCATTTTCTCAAAAGATAAACCAGATGTCACTGCATTTTTGCTTTTGAATGGCAGATGAAAGCAATGCAGAGTGGAAATTGTACACACCGACGTGTGTCTCCGTGAGTGGCGTGAGTACCGCTCGCTGTCCTCCTGACAAGTGCAGCGGGAAAAGAAAGAAAGGCAACAGCAAAGTTGCAGGTCAAAGCGCAAGAGTGAAGAAACTTTCATATGAAAAGATTAATCACGGGACACAGTGACCATACTGGGCATGCCTTAATCTCTTAATCTGTCATGCACAAGGATGAGGGTTAACAGCTATAACAGCTATAATGTGAGACATGTGACTTCTTCTTGTTAATTAGGTGATATTCCCCCCCAAATTCCTCCTTTGATTAAGATATTAAACACATTTTTAAGCACATTGCATGCAGCATTATACTGTAAATCTAATTATATTATAATCATGCAGCGTTCTTTAAATAATTACATTTACAAGACAAAGCTGTGCTTATTATCTGATATTTCTGCTAACACTAATGTCGATGTTGCATGACACTTTTTTACATGCCATACCATCCACTGCTCAATATGGCCCCATTTGCTGTCCAGCCCATAATATTTCTGTTTGCACACAGGAAGAGAAGAGAAATCGGAAAATGGAATATGGACGATGATGAAAGATGGAGCATCATGTGGGCGGAATTAAATTACAAACATATTCAGCTTTTGAAACTGTCTCGTAATATTTAATTCTCTAAAAATCATTGAATATGCTAACTTTCTTTCATTTGTAATACTATTTCTTATGGCATCCTCAAAAATATCTTCTTAACTCACAATATCTGATTAAGCTTCAAATATTGTGGGTAATTTTTGAGTTGGAGAACAGAACTTACCCTTTGAGCTTGATAAATCTAAAAGAAAGGCCAAGATGCGGAAGCAGAAACAATCATGCAGAGAGAAAAAGAAGGTCATGTGTATATTAGTGAATAGCCAAAGGCAACACAGAGCCGGTGAGAAAATAACAGTCATGTACTGTACTGTACTGTATCTTCAGCCCTTAAGAATAAGCCATCGGAAGGTTTTTACTCCTGCTGTAAACTTATTAGATTTTGTCAACTGTTTTAAGCTTGGAAAAGAAGCCTTTCAGCTGGAAGTATGCACTGTACTGTACTGTATGTGCATCCTACTATATGTATGAATGGTATGTGCATGTATGGTATAAATAAGTCACCATAGCAGGGCTAAACTCCTATAAGATATTATTTTGACTATATCTGCATCAGATTTCCGGTTAAGAAAAGCTAGATTATTTTAGATATTTTAGTTTAGTTTTTTTTCTGCAAAAACCGTCATCACAATGGCATGAAAAAGTGAAGCTGGGGCTGACACCAGCTACAACTACTGTACATGTACAATATTTCTTTAATCAGTTTAAAAAGATTCTAATTAGAGATTCCAACTTCTTTACATGAAAGCTGATCCAATAAGATCAAAGCATTTAAATCAGACTAACTTTGTTTTGACTTGCGCAAAGTGGTTCTGCTTGCTGTGAGGCATTTAATCTGCTGGAAATTTAACAGAAGAAAATGAAGTAGAAGAAGAAGATTTTTTTTTTAAACTCAGTTAGTGCAGCCTATTTTTCCTGAAAGATTACGTCTTATGCGTCACGACTGGTTGCAAGAATTCAGTCTCATCTATGAGATACTAGGTTATACTGTAGGCTATAGAGATTGGGAAGAAAAATCTGTTTAGTTATGAATCAAGATTCTATTGTATGGCAATTTATGTATCGCCACTTTTTTTTTTTTTTTGGTTGTTTGTTAGTTTTTTTTTTACAGATTTCTTTACAGACTGGGCTTTGACCGGTCATAAAACTAAATGTAAAGCTAATGTATAAAACTTCTTTTAACATTTGTAACAAAATTGTTAAAGATGTAATATTCAATTGGGATATTTCTAAAACTGTAATATTTACAGATTCACAATATAACTTGGATGCTCCCCTACAGTAGATACCGTGATACTGCAATATCATTTCGTGTCATTACTGGGGATTCCCATCGCTAATTGGTTAGGAATGTGATTCAATCAGGGCCGTTCTTCTGCCAAAGACCAGGAGCCAGGGGATAAAAATCACATGGTCACATGGGCATTTCTGACCCCTCGGGGTGTGATGCCACATGAGCTCTGCAGATGTGTATTGCTGTCTGACAACAGGACCAGCAGTGGATGCTTTGGGTCCTATGGTTTGTGGGATGGGGCCTCTGTGATTCAGCAGGATCATCCCACAGTTGCTTGATTGAGTTGGGATCTGGGGAGTTTGGCCGCAAGGTCGGCAGCCTTGGGTTCTTTGCCTTTGGATGCGGCTGGAGTGTTCTGGTGTATTTCTCCTGTAGACAGCAATGACTTTTCCAGCGATTTGTGCTGCATTATCTTTTCTGTGGGACTGGACCTGACGGGTTGGCCTTTGCTCCCCACAGGCATGGGTAACATGATTCTGTCACCAGTTTACTGGTACATAATTGATAATCACTGTTAATGTGGTTAATGTGTTAATGTGATGTGGTGTTGATGTTATGGCTGATTGGTGAAAGAGAGTCACAGACAAACAAAGTGCAATGAGGTGATGATCCTGTTTTTCCCAAATGGAGGAGAATCTAAAGTCAAAATTATAGCTACTATAGGTTAATGCTTTTTTTTTTTTAATGAAATGGTTCAAACTAATGGCATGGCATGAAGGAAGGAGAGAATTACAAACTCAAAACAAGCATCGTCCTTATTAAACCATTGATCAGAGCTTGTGATATAATGCATCACACAACATTAATAGTTTCATTATCATTCTGTTGTTAGGCCTGTCATCAGGTATCTGCACCAGCTGTATGTTTATCTGTGGCAAAACACTTCAACTAACGTTTTCCTTTAAATTTAGCACAAATTTTAAAAACATATAAAATATAAATAATATTTTCCAAGATATACAGTACAGAGTTGAGTCATTCTTAGACTTACCTTAGAAAAATAGACCAGTCGCTATGCATATACCGATCCCACTGACAAAATCTACCTGCAGTCAACAACTTTAAACCCTGAAAAACAACTCTGCATACACAGAGCTCTTTATTCACAAGTCTGTAATACTAACCGGGGGGAGTTCATGCTCGCTCTCCCAAGCACCACGACCTACTAATCTACTTTAGGACCTTTTAATGGGCTTTAAACCAGGCGTGACAGTACTTGGTACATGCTTTAGTTTGGAGAATGTTCCAGAAAACCTGAAGTTGTGTGTACAGAAATACATTGCCACAGGGTTGGAAATGTCTAGTTATAAGTAAATGTGCTAACATGTCTTGCTCTATAAGGTTAAAAAAAAAATACATATATTTAGTTTGTCTTAGTCCGGACATGTTTTAAAGCTCCACATCTTACAAATACAGTAGGTGTCAAGGTTTCAAATATACAGTAGGAGGCCAGGAACCTTTGGGGGAAGCTTTTCTAAGCAATGGAAGATAACCACTGGTTTGTTTCCTAGTTTTCTTTGTTGTACTGTATTACTTGTGACTTCTCCTTGTAAGACTTGTAGTAGTACTGGTACAGTAGTAGTAGTAAAAACAGAGATAGTATTTTTTATTTTAGTGTAGTTGATAACATCCTCACCTCTTTCTGTTGCCTCTCCAGTTCCTTTAAGCGGATCTCGCGAGCTTCTGCCCGGGCCGCCCGCTTGGCTGCCAGTCTCGCCTCCGCCTGGCAAAAAAAAGAGGAAAAAAGATCATAAATCAGGAATAGTTAAAAAATCCAACCTAAAACATATACCCAAGTAACCCTTCTACTAAAGTAGAATCTTACCAAACGTATAGAACTAGAATCTGATTTATTGCCCAAGCACGATTTACTTTTGAAGAATTTGCTTCAGAAGTCTACATTAACAGACGATCAACAATGTATTAAGTACAGACAAAAAAAAAAAAAGAAACAGAAATAAATAATCAGAGCACATAGAAAAAAGTAAAACTCCAAACTCCAGAGTTCTTCTCTGTGTACAATCACGCCTCTTGTAACTGCATACCGTTTCCTGCATACCAATACGTCATAGCAGTTAACTCATATGCTTCATGAAGCAAAAGCTGAAAACACCAACCAGATATTTACCATTGTCACTGAGAATGGAAGCAGCAAGCAAATATCCAGCTGGCCTGAAAGCACGTTTGATTCGTAACACCCACATTAAAATTAACTCCTGGGCATGCTTCGAGAAGATTCTTTTTTATACTTTAATCCAATCCAGTGCTCAGACCATTCACAGGTTTTCTGATTAAACCAAAATTGATTTCCTTAATCTCATCATGGTGCTCATTGTACTGCATAAATGCATCTGATAGATGAAACAAACTGATAAAACCCATTATACACTTAATTACATACAGAAATCTGAGTAACAGTAATGCAATCTTTTATTATTAAGATTACAGATAATGGATTGATTTAATGAATACAGTTACTGTATAACAGCAATGTAATCTGATTCCCATCCCATATAGTATAGGGTGTTCTCCTGTCTCACATTCATTGCTATCCAGGATAGACTAAGAAACACTGCAACCCTGATAAGGATAAACGAATGAATGGATGACAAATGAAGGCAATTCATCAAATTCCTCTGTATAGATAAGTAATGATGTAGCACGCTTAGTAACTTATTTCCACCGACTTTAAAATGGTTCAATCACATTTTAATTCACTTAAAAGTCATGAAAGCTTGAAACACTTGACTAATATTTGATCAGATATGCCGAGGATTTTGCTGTATCTTATGTCTTCTTAAAATACTGAAAAAGCACTTCAATTAAATTTCATTTATGAGCAGCATTCAAGTCAAGCCGTCAATGCACTTATCCTTGGCTTCACTAGTGCTTGGATACTTCAAAGGTAGAAAGTATTCTCAGTAGTCGGAGCCATGATTGGGATTTCACGTTTGAAACGCTGGCCTCATGGGATCTCTTGGGAAATCTTTTGTAAATGTCAATCAGTTTTACACCTTCATTCACAAGAAAGTTCGGTTCGACTTGAACGCCCCTCATGTATGAATATTCCAACTATAGACATTGGCAGGTTTCCTGAAATCCAGATAAAGGTTTGGAGAACATTTTGAGTTGGATTGTTTCTTTCTTGGAGGATGTCTGTTCTGATCAGTATCTAGAATAAGCAGAAACCAAGGGTCCAGTATAATAATAAATAACCAGGTCACATTAGTGTGTGTTATTTCGGCTATAAACAGACATTCCGTCATGGTCTTTTGAACGAAATAATTAATCAAATTAAATATTATCTTGCATGTTCCTGTAAATAAAATGTGTTTTTAAAAAATTTTGTTTTTACTACTTTTTCATTCACAAATTTCCAAAAGAAGAACGGAACAATAGTAGCTATTTTCACAGCTGTCACTCAAAAAAACTTCTGAAAAATTTTATAACAAGCTAAACTTTTTCCATTGAAGCAATGAACAGTGACATGGCAGTGTTGTGTCAGACATGATCAATCTATCAGCTGTTCTTTTGTTAATAATTTGTATACATGCTTAGTTTGTTTATTAAAATGTCACTTTGGACATGCAGCGAAGCACAGATGTTCATGATGCTTGTATTTTATTATTTTATTTTATTGTATTTTATACCACATATTGGAAGTGTAACACACTCTGAGGAAATTGTTATCCGCCCACTTCTGCCTGCATGAGCTCATACTGTAGATGCCCATGATTGTTTAATATTGCTCTGATTGACACTTGAGATGCCACCCCTCCCTCTCTCACCGAGGGCACGGTCACATTTTTTCCCTTAGTCTTCCAGCCACAACCGGCTGTGGCATCTTTGGTATTTGAACTTGCAATCTCAGGATGATAGGACAAGCCTATTACATTTTTTTAATCTTTGAAGGGCAGCTGCAAGGCAACTTTATCACATTTTTTAACTGTAAGCACAACATAAAGGGCATTTTTGGAAAAATGCCATTTTGGTGATCATGGAAGCAATTACCACATATGTGCTACTGTGTGGGGATATTTAAAAAAAGAACCCTAGCTCCAGTCCAGGACAGTGGTCCAGCAGTTGTCCTCCTCTATTATCACAGAAAATGAACTTTTATGTCAGGGAAGTGTATTAAATTAGGAAAATGATCAGTGATTACTATTCGCATTATTCACTATTCACACTAACACACTTCTCAGAAGAATGTAATCAGCACAAATCAGCACAAACAGCCAACTCATTTGGAACTGACATCAATAAAATACACACACCATTATATAAAATACAGTTAGATCTTAGATTACAGTTTCTTTTTTTTGGGGGGGATTTTCCCCCGATTTTCTCCCCTAATTTAGTCGTGTCCAATTCCTCCCCGTCACTAGGGGGCTCCCACATTAAGGCTACTACTACCACTCAGCCGGGAGGGCCGAAGACTATCACTATGGTCTATCACTATGGTCCTCCGAACCACGTGACGCCAGCTGACCGCATCTTTTCGAACTGCTCGCTCGCGCACCGTTGGGGGCGGCGTAACACACTCGGAGGACAGCGCTATCCGCTCCCTCCGCTGCGCGAGCTCACAGACGCCCCTGACTGGGTTAATGTCGGAGCACTATGTACCTCTCATTGCTCCCCTCTGAGAGAGCTCGGCCAATCAGCTCTCTCTAGACCTCCGGCTGCGAGAGGTTACAGCATCACCCGGGATTCGAACTTGCGATCTCCGGATGATAGGGCGAGCGCTTTATCCACTGCGCCACTGGGAGGCCCAGATTACAGTTTCTTTAAACTGGACATAGCAGAGACACACAGTCTACTGAGAACAAACAAACCAACACCGTGCTCATGTGATTTCAGCAGTGATTCTGTTTTAGATGAGGGCTGCTATTTTTTTCCCCAAGCACAGTCTACAATACTTCCCGTCCAGATGAACGATCACCAATCTTTTCCACAAAGGTTTCTTATTCATTCTTCAATGAACATTTTGTCCTGTTTAGGTTTGTGAAGAACGATGAAGAACATAAACACACTGACACCCGAGGCAGTAAAGATGGAAGGGAATGAGAGAACCAGTTCACAGCAAGATTGCGGTCTGGAAAAAAAAGAAGCTGGTTCTGTTCATTTTCGACATGTATGGTAAAAAATGACATTGTCCTGTGTGCCAACAGAGACTGCACTGGGTTCATGCACTGAGACAGATCAGTGGTGCAAGACTTATAAAGAATAAAAACCACATGCATTCCCAATATTGTCACTGGTGTAGAGGACACTATATGCCACCTGTGTTTCTGACAACCCGGTTCTGTCAGAACAGACCTACCTAGGTTCTACCTGTCATTGATGTTACGGACTGGCCCTACAAACCCGCTGCCCATTAGAGCAGACAAGTTCTACTGTGCTAGATGAATGAAGATACTTTTGAACTGCAGACCACATCCAATAACATTATGGATATGGCCCCAGAAGTGTACATGTCAGCCTTGTCCTTCACACAATGGACAGATTGACTATTTTTCACTAAGAGTGCATAGACAACTAGTCATAATCCTTAAAGGTCCCATATATGCTATTCCTTTAATTAAGTTAATATTGGTCTCAGAGCTCTCCCAAAGTGTGTCAGTTGAAATACTAATGCAATAACGAATCTTCCATACCTCACACTCCTTAATTTCATTCATTCTTTTATCTTCTATACTGCTTGCCCACCAACGGCCACAACCACAATGGGCACTTTGAGGGCGTAAGTTAGCCTAATCTAAACTGTGGAAAACCGAACTACCTGAAGGAAACCCTCAAAGCACGGGGAGAACGTGCAAACTCTGCACACACAGACCTGGGGTATGAATGGGACCCTCAACCCTAGAGGTGCGAGGTCAGAGTGCTAACTACTACGCCACCGTTCCACCTCCTTAATTTCTTTGTTTGTGAAAATAAGCCAATACCAATACAAAAAAGAACTAATAAAGAACTAATAAAAAGAACTAATAGCATGGAATGTTTTATTTTTCATTTTGTGTTTTTGTAGATGTACACTGGAGAACCGTCTCAGTATCTAAAATGACCAAGAACGTTTTTTTTTTTTTTTTTAGGTAGATCCCCTTTAATAGTGTGCAAGCTCACTATTTTTGCAAAAAAAAAAAAAAAAAGCATGAAGTATGGTAAATAAAGTAAATGTCAAAAAGTCACACTACAGCCAAATCCAGCAGTTGAAGATGCTGATGTTGCAGTATGCCAATAAACCTATCAATCTATCAGCTCTTGCAGGTCAGAATGTGCTCCAGTCAGCCATTAAAAAAGGGCTCTCGGACACATTCACTGACAGTTTGTGTACTTTGCGGATTAGTCAAGAGATGCCTTTTTCAGTTCAATATAATTCACAGAGTTCATGATCAGTTTTTATAGACTGAACCTTTTAGTAAATGATGGTATTTGTTTATGAGTGCTGAATGTTATTGTCTGAGGAGGGGCGGCATCGGGACGTGTTACAAACCCTTCTGACCTTTGATACACGAAGGTCCAGAAAGAAAATAGACGGAAATCGCCCTTGTGATCCGGAACAAGAGGAAGTTTTACCACTGAGTGGAAGACTGCCAAAGCCACATGGGTCATTTGAGTTGAATATACTGTAGCAGGGGGCCTTTTATACCCTGCACATGTGAGGTCACAGTCATGAAGTAAAGACTTGTCTGTTAGCACTTTGAAAGAAATGTGCAAAATGGGAATACTATTTTAAAAGCATACATTCGGTCCTAGAACCACGATTACATAAGTAGCCTTCAGGTATTTACAGTGAAATTGTATGCATTGTTTTATTCTGTATAAATAGAAGCTAATTACTGTAATAATGCATTGTGAAATGCCTACGGTGGTGACGGAGATTCTGTAAAAGGGAAACGGAAAGAGAGATGCGATAAGTGATTAGTGTGAAATAAAAACATTACTACAATCTTCTTTCAGTCTTTCCAATCTCTTGACCATCCTGCCAACAACATGTCAAGGTAGGTCTGCTTTTTTTCAGTAGGCACTGTAGCATGGCAGTCCCTCATGCAGGAAGAACTTTCTAAGGCAGAAAAACAAGCGCAAGCAGACTATAAATCATAAGACAAAAGCATGTGAATGCCAGAATGACCTATTTATGGTTTAACTGCTTGATCCCTTATTATTTTCCACAGAAGGCTTTGCACGCCTGTTGGCTCAAATGAGCCCACTGTTTAAAGCTTACACCTGAAGCGTATGCGGAAACTGAGCGTGCTCACACAGAAGTGATTAAAACCTTAGAATACCTTACAAACTGATGCAAATAAAAGAACCAAAAGGGTAAATAAGGTCAGAGCATAGTCACAAGTTTGGAAGATATGTGATAATTGTGATAAAAAGTCTTCATGTAGTGAAACCTGTTATGGCCTAAGCACAACCACATGAGAAAAAAAAAAAAAAAAACTATGAGTCATTCGTAAGGCAATACGTTATCCATAAAATGAGTTATTATGGATAGAGACATTGCATTTTAATCATTTTTTAATATCATAAGTAGCCGTACTGTATGTGTACTTTGATATTTACTGATTACTGTATTTGCCATCCCAGTTCACTTACAGTATCAGTACCACAAAAGAAGTGCCACAACTTATACCGACATATTATTATGTTCAGGCTTGTAGCAGGATAAAGATCTCACAAATCCTTTAAGCTGCCATGGATCATTTCCCTGTTCAGAACTACAGCTCATCATTTATGTGCTGCCAGTAGGAAAAGGGGAAACATCTGCAGTTGTTCCTTTTTGACTGTGTAGCTACATGAGTTATATTTCGAGTTTCCTTGCTTCCTAAAGGGATTGCTCTAAATACAAGCTGGCACTCATTTCTGTCACAGAGACTAGGGATCATTAGACCATCTGAAATGTGTAACGTGAATTCTGTACCCAAAATAAGCAACTTGATGCTATTCCACTGTTTAGCCAGAAAGCAGTTTTGGTACTGGTATCCAGTTCGAGGACTACAGGAAAGTATTAGTGCTACAGGTAGAAAATGTCAGCATTGATTGATGATCAGGGTGGCACGGTGGTTTAGTGGTTAGCACTGTCGCCTTGCACCACCAGGGTCTGGGTTCGACCCCCGGCCAGGCTCGATTCCCGTCTCTGTGTGCATGGAGTTTGCATGTTCTCCCCATGCTTGGTGGGTTTCCTCCAGATACTCCGGTTACCTCCCACAGGCCAAAGACATGTAGGTTAGGCTAAATTGGCGTTCCCAAATTGTCTGTAGTGTGTGAATGAGTGAGTGTATGTGTGTGTCTGTGCCCTGCGATGGATTGGCACCCTGTCCAGGGTGTACCCTGCCATGTGCCCTAAGTCTCCTGGGATAGGCTCCAGGGCCGTGACCCTGAATACAGGATTAAGCGGTATAGATGATGAGTGAGTGAGTGATGATCTGGTGACTGTAATCGGACGGTTTTCAGCTTGACCGGTGACCAGCCAATCCACCTCGGATATGACCGATTCTGTGCCAATCGCACACGTGCTCCTAGAGATCGCAAGTTCAAATCTTACTACAGCCATGAGGTCTCAGGGAGAAAATGTGCACTTTTACAGTCTTATGTCAATCATAGCAGCACTAGCTAATCATGTGCATATCCGCTTTTTTCCTACCCCCTTGTAGTTCATGTGCAACATTCCAAGAAACTTGAGTCTCGGGGGAAACATGTAATAGACTTCAAGCTTCCTGTTGAATTTTAATTTTCATTTATATTTTATTTGTACAAAAAAGCTCAAACCAGTAACCTGGAGAAAGTCCTGTAACTTTGTGCATTTACGGGCAGAAGGTATATAATAGTCCACGTTTTACTATATGCATATAATTGAACTTCATTAAAGTTACAAAAATGTTTTTTGTATGCTAAGAAGTATGGTTCTCATAAACTCTCATGTTCAGTGTGGGCACTGGCTGCAGTGCTTGGCAATGTACTGTATTACCTGTTAACGGAAATCATTACCATTACATTTTGATTGTTTTTTTGGTTTCTCTTTTTTTTCAGTTGCACATTCGTGGCAGGGTGGCGTAGTGGTTAGCACTGTGGCCTTGCAGCCACTAATTGGTGTTCCGAAATTGCCCGCAGTGCATGTGTGCCCTACGATGGATTGACTTTTATAATGGATTGGAGTCTTTTGCCCAAAGTCTCCAGGCATCCCGTCCCAGTACAGGGCAAGCGGTATAGAAAATGACTGAATCAATTAATGATAAATAAACAAAAGATAACACAAAGAATGTTCTAGAAAAAATAGGAAATCCCAATCAGACAAGAAATTTGTACACTGATTAGACTGATTGGAAAATTGGCTGTTTGAGCCCCAGCCTTACAAGACAGCCATTTTCTATCATTGTGAAGCATTGAACCCATTGATTCATTGAAACCGGTGAGGCCGACTCATTTCTCCAGCACCCCCACACGCACACACATATAACATGCTATAATTCGGCTGCTCCCGGCAAAGGGTTTCCACAGCGGACTATCCGGGCCGCACAAAAACTTGGCACAGGTTGACAAAACCCTACCATTTTATCCAGGCTTGTGACCGGCACTGCATCCAGTGGCTGGGGATCGAACCCAGGCCAAAACACCAGGCAAAACACCTACCACTGAGCCCCAGTCCCCTTACACACATACAGTATAACGGACTTTAAACATTTTATACATTCATTTACACAAACACGCAATATGATGAACTGTAGTGTCTATTTTTTGTATAATACACATAAGCTACTTTAGCAATTTGTTCACAACTGCGAATGTTCGTAGATCCACGGGCCGTTCGTATCTGCGGAAATTCATAACTCGAATATTCGGGGACTTACTTACATATACTTACTTATATACAGTATACACGAGTAAACTGGAGACAAGATCATGACGCCCGCGAGTCTGTCCAACAAATAAACCCAATACAGCCGAAACTGCCGAAAATAATCAATGTTCACCACGAAAGAAAGACATCCCAACACCCAGTGCACTACAACCAGTTGTGCATGGTGACCAGCAGGCAAAGAGCCCAAGGCCATTGATCCACCCTCCAAACTCCCCAGAACCCAATCCAATTGAACACTCATGGGATGTGCTGGACAAACAAGACTCACTGAGATCCGATCCTGCAACCCACAGCACCCAAGTGTCCTAGTGCCAGACATCAGAGCACAGACTGAAGGTCCTGTGGAGCCATTCTGCCAGGGGCCAGAGCCACCCCAGTGGCAAAAGGGGAACACACAACACTGCTTAATGTTTTGGGTCTTAATGTTATGGTGATTGATGATTTGTGCAAATTGTTTTGTGTACGATTTACAACGACTAATTACATGAATCGTTTCAAGCTTAATGACAGAAGAGAAACCACCATACTGTATGGACCAACAACTTTACCATGAAGGCAGTCCTGGCCTCGATTGATGCATACATCTGTTCTCTGAGGAATTGTGACTGCAGTTACTCAATAGTTCAGACCAGGAATTTCCTACATAGAGAACTGGACTTAACTTATTAACCATAAGACATATAGTTATGTTATATTGAACTTGAAGGCAGCTTACTGTATGTATATAATAGTATATAAAAGTATGACTGCACAATAATTTCTGTTATCCGTTATCACCCAAATGAGGATGGGTTCCGTGTTGAGTCTGGTTTCTATTCAAGATTTCTCACTTGTTTTCTTCTCACCGTTGCCCTCGGCTTGCTCATCAGGGCCAATTTTTTATTTCATACACATCTTCACATTTCATACCAATTCCAAATTTTCTTTTCATTCTGTAAAGCTGCTTTATAAATAAATTAAATTGATCATATATATGTTGTGCCATTGAGAGCTGGGATGGGCCTGTTCAGCCAATCGGCAAGAGGAGTTGTTTGAGGAAGTTTGCAGGAGACACTGCCCACACAAGCCCTCTCTGGCCACCTCCACTGCTCAGCAGCCTGTACAGTACCTGCATGCCAGCGAGGCACTGCCTCCAGACCTGCATGTGCACTTTTTCCCTTTCTCCCTCCTTTTAACCCTCTCCTAATAAAATTAGCCCTTTTTTCTGTAAAACCACGCCTCGTGTCTGTGTTTGTGGGGCCATCCGTGGGTCAAATCCGGTACTATACAGACAGTATAAATGTAAAATAAAAGAACATGTTCTATTCAGAAGGACTGTTATTGAAATCTTGTATTTAAATGTTAACATGAAAAATGGGCAGCAATACATTATACAAATTTAATCTCCTTGTAGGGATTAGTGTATTGTAATTATAATGATAATCCTGTGCATGTATAAAATGTTTCCAATATTAGCAGTAGTCTAACAGGTTGAGGTGGTTAGACCAACCCAAGCACAGCAAATTCTGAAACACCACACACTCTCAGGGCAGCGTATTAATTCCTTTTCTTCCATCTGTCCTTCTAAAGCCTTTAGCACAGCTTAAAATACACTCCTTCTAATTAGGAAAGTTAGTAACGAGGCCACGTTTCTACCTTCAAATAGCTTTGATATCATCTCAGTAAAGGAGTTTTTCTTTTTTTTTCTAAGGAAATTCTTAATAATTGAGGAGCCCCATGCTCCTTGTTCCACAGGGATAAATGAAGGTAAAACATAGTAAAATGTAGTGCCTCTCCGTGGCTCTGGAAACTCTCAGCACTTTGAAACATTCTAAAGTCTGTAGTTGGAGCTGAAACCAGTTTGCTTGTTTTATATAACTCACCTAAAAAAGTGAGCATGGTACAGTAAGTAGCCCAATGGAATTATTTTTAACCATGCATTGTAAGCTAATTGTATGTTTTTGCCCTGGCAGGTTGGAATAACAGTCAGATTAGTTAAGCAAACACTCACAGTGCAGCTGGGAACATCCTCTCTTAAATGCGAGTGTAACAGAACTGCGTTGATGGATAACCAGCCCAAAATGCTTTTTGGTGCAAAACAATAAAGCCACGATCTCTATCGCTAGTTTCGAAAGCAAAATAAGGCACAGCATCATATCCTCAGTCTAACATGTAAAAATCCACTCAGACTGATTTGAAAGCTAATGCTAATAATAGACAAAGCTAATGGGTTTCACTGTTCAACACTAAAAGCTGGCTTCTGAATTAAAATCCTAAAAATTAGTCTGACATTTTTATTCATTTTCAGTTCTTTTATGTGTGAGCAAAAGATGATTCTGAAAGCAAGTCAACATTAGCAGAATCTGCTATTTCGTGCCAGTAAGCAGCTAAGCTGCTAGCTGAAGAACGATGTGACAGCTAGCTAGTTAGAGTTATAAACAACACATTTCAGAGATAAATGCAACCAGGCAAGCTGGTAGAGAGACAAAAAAGGGCTGGTAAATATGGATTTTGTATTTGTTTAGACATTTGTTGCTCTTTTCTGTCAGGCCCTGTAATGCCTTGGCCACCAGGATTTTTCTCAGTCTGACTGGTATTTCTAAATTTCCCACATTGTATGATTCAATGTGTCATATAATTCATATATATAACTCATTGTGATGAGTTTGTCCTCATCAATGATGTACATTATGTGGGTACATTATACCCTACTGTACCACTGTGACCCTTTGGGGTCTAAGCAATTCTGACTATACCACTATAAAGAAATCCTGCATACAGGCAGAATAAACACAGTGCACTTTCCAATATATGTCAAGATGTTTTTTTTCTTGTGCGAAACGCCCACACTCCTCTCACTCCCAGTGAAGTTATGCCTGATCAGAGCTCAGAATGATGCGTTAAAAGCCTGTTCTACAGTGAGCATTAATCTGTCTTCTTGTTAAAATAGGGAGTACACAAACATCTAACAGCCATTAATACACCCATGTCTTCTCTACATGTCTATTACAGTTGCTCTGTATTGGAAAGATTTTCACACAGACTGCACTGTTCACCAAAATATTTAAGTTAAATGAATGAACAGTGTGTTATTGGGTAGAGATACAAGGGGCGTTCAAGTTAAACTGGGACTTTCAAGGCAAACTGGGACTTCAATCTGTTCAATGCTCAGAGAAATACAAAAAAATAAAAACAAGAGCTACATCTCAGACCCTAAACTGGGGTAGAGATACGAGGGATGTTCAAGTAGAATTGGGACTTTCAAGTCAAACTGGGACCAGGATCAGTCTGTGATTGCACATAGAAATACAAAAAATAAAAACAAGAGCTACATCTCAGACCCCAAACTGAGTATGTTAAATGTTGATGTCCATGAAAGCACAATTAGAAGAAGACTCAATACGTGTGGTTTGTTTGGAAGGGCTGCTAAAAGAAGCGATGAAGGCTGACAGCTTTTCTGTCTAAACCAGTAAATGGATGCATGACTGAGGTTCACAAAACTGCATTCTGGAATAATGTTATATGGACAAATGAGGCCAAAGCAGAGTTATTGGCATTTGGGGCCATGTTTGGGGAAAACCAAACAGATTTTCAGCAGAAAAACCTCACACCCACTGTGAAGCATTGGGGAAAGGGTGATTATTTGTTTTGCAGCCACAGGACCTGGCCACGTTATAGTTATTGAGTCGACCAGAGTATACAGTAGGCTATCTGTCCGACAGCGAAAGTTTGGTCGAAAATGGGTCATGCAACAGGACAATGATCTGAAGCACACCAGTGAATCAGAATATCTGAAAAATAAAAGAATCAAGGTTTTGGAATGTCCAGACCTCAACCCAATTGAAATGCTGTGGTGAGACCTTAAGATGGCTGTGCATAAACGAATGCCCAAAAACTGATGTGAGAGACTGATAAAGTCATACAGGAAATTATTCATTATTGCTGCTAAAGGTGGATCTACAAGCTATTGAAACATGATAGTACTCTTAGTATTACAGGTTTTTTCCTTCTTGGCTTCATTTTTGTTAAATAAATAATGAAATGGTGAAAAAAAACTATACTGTATGTTGTTATTCATCTGAGGTTTTATACTGATGCCTGATACTAAATTCCACATTGATGGAAATAAAGAGAAAAAAAAAATAGAAACAATCAGCTCAAGTGGATACATGGCAAATATTTACCTACTGAATAGATTACTATGAAATGAAATTTCACTCCAATCAGGCCAAATCAGGTTCAACTGTTAGAATAAAGCTGCTGACATGATGCATATTTATTCCAGTTGGGCTGTTAATCCCACTATTAGTGGAATATCATGGTTTATGTAAACACGTTCTCTAGCTCAAAACCATTTCACTAAAGCATTAGTATAATTATCACCCATATAAATAATGAGCTCAGTCATCTTGTGATTCTGCTTCACATACAGCTAACACTTCACCATGCTTGTGTTGGTGAGGTAATGTTTATCCAGAAAGACCTAGCTTCCAGAACACAATTTATAGCGCTGAAACCTTGAGTTTAATATTTATTTTGGCAAACTTGATCATTTTTCATTCTTTCCTGACTGCAGTAAATTATCTCAGAGATAGTGAGGACTGTTGACATAAGCACAGTGCTGGAAATAAAATCCATTCAACCATGATAATCTCTCGCATATACTCAAATACAATTGGGATAATTTTAAGGAGTCATATAACGGAACGCAGCAGAACATTTAATAAACTGCGATCCAGTTTAACTGTTCAGAGAGCATGTTAGGAGTTTGGGTCTGGCACTGCTTTCTTTCTTTCTTTTATAATCCTAAAGGAATTCTGACCAAATCCTGCCAAATCTGAGAGAAGGTCTGACCAATTCCACCAGCTCCCACAGTTAATATTTTTATTTGTGCCCACAAGCAATACATTAGTGGTAGTATGTGGTTTAGTTGGTTTCCTCGAAATAGAGTACTGTGCAAAGGTCTTGAGCCACCCCTCATTCCATCATATTACAATTCATTAAATAATGTAGATTAAATGGAAGAAATGGGAACAAATACTTTAAAGTAACAGGCTGCAAAGTGCATAAAGATTTTACCAATGTATGTAGATGTACCAACCTCAACAGCAACCTCATTTCCTGTCCCGTCTGTTCCAAACACTCAGCATTCAGCATCAGCTGTACTGTATACTAATCATCTGCCTGATCATCTGCCATCATCTGCACCTGTTTCTCACCAGTTCTTGCCTTAAGGCAAATGTTTTTAATGCTTGAATGATTCATAGATCACTGTGTAGCTTAACAAATAAAAAACATTTCTCTGAAACTGGTAAGGGACTGGACTGAAAATGAAAGCTAACCACTTGCTGAAAAATGAGAGTCAGAAAAGTCCTTCAGGATTTGGGCACGGCAATTAGCCTAATCTGCATGTCTTTGGACTGTGGAAGGAAACCGGAGTACCCGGTGGAAACCCACCAAGCACGGGGAGGACAGGCAAAGTCCAAACCCCAGATTCCATTCTGATCAAGCACCCATGGGATATGAGAGAAAACACTTCTGCTGCAGATGAAACCGGGCAAGGGATCCACTGCCAACATCCTGTTACCAGACACCATAGCAATACACACCAGAAGAGGTCGTGTGGAGCTGCTGCAGTGGAGCAAGGGGAACCCAAAACCTAGGCAGTTTTTAATGTTAATGGTTTTAATGTTATGGCTGACCAGTATATTTACTCAAATATTATAGAGAGTGTAATTTTGTTCATAGTGTTAGTTCAATATAACTCATATTATGACGTAGGTTGATGTAGGGAATGCAGTGGCATTGATGTGGTGAAAATATTCAACTAATAATGATCCTGTGATATGAAATTGACACCAATAAAGGAATGGAGGATAAATAGCAAATTGTACAGTCATGGCCAAAAGTTTTGAGAATTACATAAATATTGGAAATTGGAAAAGTTGCTGCTTAGGTTTTTATAATAGCAATTTGCATATACTCTAGAATGTTATGAAGAGTGATCAGATGAATTTCATAGTCCTTCTTTGCCATGAAAATTAACTTAATCCTGAAAAAAACTTTCCACTGCATTTCATTGCTGTCATTAAAGGACCTGCTGAGATCAATTCAGTAATCGTCTTGTTAACTCAGGTGAGAATGTTGACGAGCACAAGGCTGGAGATCATTATGTCAGGCTGATTGGGTTAGAATGGCAGACATGACATGTTAAAAGGAGGGTGATGCTTGAAATCATTGTTCTTTCATTGTTAACCATGATGACCTGCAAAGAAACGCGTACAGCCATCATTGCGTTGCATAAAAATGGCTTCACAGACAAGGATATTGTGGCTACTAAGATTGCACCTAAATCAACAATTTATAGGATCATCAAGAACTTCAAGGAAAGAGGTTCAATTCTTGTTAAGAAGGCTTCAGGGCATCCAAGAAAGTCCAGCAAGCCAGGATCGTCTCCTAAAGAGGATTCAGCTGTGGGATCGGAGTGCCACCAGTGCAGAGTTTGCTCAGGAATGGCAGCAGGCAGGTGTGAGCGCATCTGCACGCACAGTGAGGTGAAGACTTTTGGAAGATGGCCTGGTGTCAAGAAGGGCAGCAAAGAAGCTATTTCTCTCAAAAAAAACAAAAAACATCAGGGACAGATTGATCTTCTGCAAAAAGTGTTGGTGAGGAGTGGGGCAAAGTCATTTTCTCAGATGAAGCCTCTTTCAGATTGTTTGGGGCATCTGGAAAAAGGCTTGTCTGGAGAAGAAAAGGTGAGCGCTACCTTCAGTCCTGAGTCATGCCAACAGTAAAGCATCCTTTTACTTGGATGAGAAGCATCCTTTTAGACCATTCATTTGAGGGGTTGCTTCTCATCCAAGGGAGTGGGCCCACTCACAATTTTGCCCAAAAACACAGCCATGAATAAAAAATGGTACCAAAACACCCTCCAACAGCAACTTCTTCCAACAATCCAACAACAGTTTGGTGAAGAACAATGCATTTTCCAGAACAATGGAGCACCGTGCCATAAGGCAAAAGTGATAACTAAGTGGCCCAGGGACCATAAAGCTGAAATTTTGAGTCCATGGCCTGGAAACTCCACAGATCTTAATCCCATTGAGAACTTGTGGTCAATACTCAAGAGGCGGGTGGACGAACAAAAACCCACTAATTCTGACAAACTCCAAGAAGTGATTATGAAAGAATGGGTTGCTATCAGTCAGGATTTGGCCCAGAAGTTGATTGAGAGCAGCCCAGTCGAATTGCAGAGGTCCTGAAAAAGAAGGGCCAACACTGCAAATACTGACTCTTTGCATAAATGTCATGTAATTGTCGATAAAAGCCTTTGAAACGTATGAAGTGCTTGTAATTATATTTCAGTACATCATAGAAACAACTGAAACAAAGATCTAAAAGCAGTTTAGCAGCAAACTTTGTGAAAACTAATATTTGTGTCATTCTCAAAACTTTTGGCCACGACTGTACATTAAAAGCTATTGCATCTACTTATACTATACATCTAAAAAGATCAACTGACTAGATGCAACACCCCCGCTACAGCATGTCAGTGTCATTTCTGGCTGCAAATGATCCAACATCCAAATAATATCTGTCCGGTGTTTGTTCTATGTAGCTCTCTTTCCATTAATAGAGTAAGGAAAAGGCAGCGTTGTCATCACTGCATACACAACAATCAGTGACTGTATATTGTACATCAGTGGATAATATGACCTCATAATTTTTCCATTTAGTTTCCAAAAGGTTTAGTTTCAAACCTTTTTGGAGTCGGAGTTTGCGGAGTACATATAGTCTATGAGCTAACATTTGCTAGCTTGTTAACATTACTTAATAAATCGTGTTTGTAACGGAAGTATGGGTTAAAAACGATGCTTTTATAATGATGACGTAAATGACGACTTGATGACGTGGTCCTCACCAAAGTAAATAAACAAATAAAATTTCCAAAAGAAATGATAAAATAAACCAACAGTCATAAAAACATGTACAACCTGCTGTACTGTAGCAACAATGAGATAAAGTTAACTTTTTTGTGCACAGCTTTCTTAAGATCCCATTGCAGCATTTCAAGTGGGAACATTTTGTTACATTATTAAGTAGAGCTTATCTTTGTCTTAATGTCCCAGGCCCTGCAGCTGCAAAACAAGCCTAGTTCATCACCCCTCCATCACTACTTGACAGCTCCCACGGTGCATTTATAGTGATACCTTGTGCTTGGGGTTTGCTAATCGTGATGACCCAACATCTCCACTTTGGTCTCCTCAGTCCAAAGGATATTGTTCCAGGTGCAAGCCATGTTTTGTTTTTTGGACAGAAGCCACTCCTCACCACTCTTCCATTAAAGCGATATGCTTTGACATGCTGTAGCTCTTGGGGTTTTCTTTATGTCGATCGGAATCATTAAACGATCGGAATTTGCTGGAATGCCAACTTCAGGGATGATTAGAAATCTCTTCATTTGTAAACATCCTTCTCACTGGAAAAAATTGTAAATATGAAAATGTTTGGACATGGCCTCATAACCCTGATGTCCTGGCTCATGTCCTTTCTTATTCTTCTGCTCTGGTTGTCATGTGTCTTGATCATGTACTAATCTTAACCATTTCAATAATAAGACCTGGCTGCTAATTACTTTATTAATGATTGCGTATGTAGAAAGAGTGGTTTATTTTTTTCCCCACCTGCTTGCTGAATAATGATTTTAAAAAAAACCTTTTAAGGACAAATGACTACAGTGTGAAATCTGTTGTGTTTTTTGTTGTCACATGAGATGTTCATTTGTAGATTAGAGTTGGTAAGGAAAAAAGCTGCATCCCTTTAAATATCATCATATAAATCATGTAAAAGGAAATGTAGTTATTATAAACAAAAACTACTGGGGTGATATAAAGGTTAAAGAAACTCTCAAATATAATACTGTATATTACTTTTGCCTAAAACGTAAATTTGTGAAATTAAATTAGTGAAAGTTTCCATTGGCTAACTTGGAAATGGGCTGGGTTTAAAATTGTATTACAGATAGCCACTAGAAGGACACAGTGAGTCTACATATAGGTTTCACTTCGCTTAATCCCTTATTACGATGTCTGCGTTATATACAATTTCGGGCTACCATCAGGAGGTCCGTATCTACAGAGTGACCTAAATGGTAAGTATATATAATAAATTGTTCAAGGAATGTAGGTATTAGCTAGTTGAAACTAGCTGTGTATGATGATTAGGTCAGAAGAAATTTAGCATACAGTAAGGCTGCTGAAAGTTCTGCTTGGATAGGAGAGGACTCAGAGATTCTCTCTCTCTCGCGCGCACACACACACACACACACACACACACACACACACACACACACACACACAACCCCACCCACATG
This sequence comes from Clarias magur, assembly GCA_013621035.1. NCBI lineage: Eukaryota > Metazoa > Chordata > Actinopteri > Siluriformes > Clariidae > Clarias > Clarias magur. The sequence goes on along the minus strand of QNUK01000309.1, from coordinate 346,707 downwards.
CAAAAGCGTAATCCACTCTTAAAATGCTGTAAGGTCCCATGATGCATCACTTCCTCCTTTCCATCTCCATTTACCAAGTACTAAGCAGCAGCTTAAAGCTTATCCTACCAACCCCCAATCTCACACACATACACACACACACAGACACACACAAAATTACTTTATGTGAGCAAGGAAATGAATACATGAACATATAAGTAAGAAAACACTGTTAAAAATATTCCCTCTGTAAGCCACTGTTAGCTAGCTGTAACAACCTAATGGAGAAATAAGTTAAAAGCTTATAAGACGTCAGATAAAAGGCTGACCTGCCAGCTGTACAGTGGACATTAAAGTGTTTACTTGACTGACAGTCAGCACAGGAAGTTAACGCTGTCTGGAGGCTTAATGATCCAGGTCAGTGGGTAGAGACTTGGCAAACTTCTTCTGCTGCATTGAAGCCAGGCTTATGCCCATTTTCTTTCTCCCTCACCACTATTTGTTCTCGTGCCTGCCCTCTTCCCATTTGCACACTTATTGCTTAGTCAGTCTTTGCCTGTTTAAAGAACATATTTACCATAATGCCTTGCTCTATCACTTTTGGCTATGTTTTCACTGCCACACAATCACAACTAAGGAAATGAGAGAGGAGGAACAAGCAACGAATGTGAATTTGTTCAAATGTTCCACTGAGCTCAACATGTGTGACTAAGGCTAATGTTAAATTTAGAAAATGACACACTACTATTTCTCTTTCTGTACAGCCACGCCATGGTCCCACAACTGCAAAGCTGTAATTTACATGAGCCTGGGTGTTTCAAAATGTCCACTCTCACACACTGGTGAACAGTAACACTGACTAAGTCACTGAGTCAGTGTCGGTGTCACATGCTGGTTAAGCTCAGTTGTAGTTAATATAATCTAATGTCCTTTTTTTTTTCTTCTTCTTTTTTTAGTGGGGATGAAAAAATAGTTACCTTCATTACAGTGTTACAGTACTATTTTGGGAGGGGTGTTCACATCAAACCACTTAAAAAAAAAAAAATTTCTTTGAGTTGAGATCCGAATTTTATACTTGTGTTAGAATTCAGATCTCTCTCTCTCTATCACTCACTCTATATGCATTCATTGTCATAAGTCTATAAAAATAATCTATTTAAATTTCTATAGCATTTCAATAATATTTATTGCCAGTTTTCAGTAACTATGTTAAACATTTACAGACATTTTTTTAATGAATCTTTAACGAATCTTTAGTGCTTTTTATTTATTTATTTATTTATAATCACTTTAATTTCCAGGCTGATGGGCTGTAGATGAATGTGAGAGGACTCTCACCAGGGTCTCACTGCAGGTATTCTACATGCCCTGGCACTGGAACGCTGTGGTTATGTTTTCTCAAACAACCCGAGTTTTGTCTTGTAGTGGAGCTTCACATTACTGCTTTTTATTATTATCGCCATGATTTCAGAACATATGAGACAAACTGGTTTTAAACTTCCCGCAGGAATAATAAAACATACATTGATCGGTTTATACAGTGCATTTTTTAAGGTGCAGTTTAAACATTGATCAGTTCGTAGTCTATGTTCCTTTTTTCAGAGTAAGCCATGCTTTGTCGCACTTTAGTTTTTGTTTCTTCTATACAATCTGTCCATGCACGCTAAACATGTTGATTGACTCTGCTGAGTGACGTGTATAGCCACGCCCTTCTCGAGGGATAAAGTGCTACATTACTGGTACTGTATATTAAAGACCACAGTATGCCATTTAGTGATGTCTGCTCTACATAATCCCCTGCTACATGAATGCCTTTATCCACTTGCCTTAAGTGTTTCACTAGTGCTTGGATATAATCAAGGTAGAAAGATCTAGCTAACTCATCTAGATTGTTATTACACACAAAACTGTGTGTATTAAGGAGATTTTGGACAGTAATTTCAGCAGTCTTTTACAATTATCACAAGGAGCGTTCAAGGTAAAGCGGGACTTGTGATGAAATTCCTCGTGAATGAGAGCATAAAACAGAACAAGACTTCAAGCACGGTACACAGTGATGAGACTCTTAGACGCAGTTTCTACATTTCTACATATTTGGGCCATTAACAGAGCTACAAAATTGGGCCTCGCCAGTACATAATTAACTAATGGTAATTACATACTTGTATCCAATGTAGGTAACAAAGTATCCAATTACTGTATAGATTTTATTTCACATTAAAAAAATTCTTGACAGTAAATGAGAGCCATGTCAATGTACATTTCATTGAGAAAAACTAAGAGACGAGAGCTCTCTAATGTTGGATGAGGCGAAGGAGGTAGGACTTTCAGGATGTCAGTTAATATCTCAGAGTTAAGAACACCTGCAAAACTAACATATATTCCAGATTTTTATGTCAATAGACTAAGTTTGGCAGCAGATAAAAGAATACTGCTATTTTCCTTTACTTTTCAGTGATATGCAGCAGTGTTCTCTGACGTTCTCCAGGTTGTAAATCAATAACTATAGCTCTGTAACTATGGAAAAAAAATATTTGGTCACTTGCAAACTGTTTCCACATGCATCGCTCTCCTCTTCAAACTAAACACAAACATTTGGAAGAAATCCTGCAGCTGGTCTCATCTGTCTGCAATGCAGTAAACATGGCTGAAGGGGGTTATAAACTACTGAAAAGTTCCAGCTACCTCCAGCCATGTTTCGAATCTGCTGCATAAGCCAGGGAGCCAAGTCCAGTATAAACACAGCAGAGTGAAAGTCTCTCTGTTTGGACTTCAGACTATTTCTGAATGACCAGACTGCATTCAAGAAGCTGTGACTTTAGCTCGGAGTAAAAGCGAGAAATAAAATGAGTGTGTATTGTAAGCATTGTTGCAAACACTGCAATTTCCAGTGGCTGCATGATCCTAACCAAGATATATTCCTAGTATAAACATCTGGGAATCCTGAAATTAAACTAAATTGGCTGGAGTATTTGCCATACTTACGCCAAACAAACCAACTTCAGTTCCTCAGCTTTCATCAAACCATGAATAAATGTTTTAACTTGAGATGGTTACAATTTGCTTCGTGTCAGGCCACGTGACACCCCCATATGGTTGACTATTTTCCTAAAACCACCCACTTTTCCAATGCAATACGATTTATCTGTTAATAGGCAGGATTGATTCATAGTATCTACAATTGCTCCCCCCGACGCCAGTTCCCTATCATGTTCGCCGTCCTTATTAGTATTATTCTTGTCTGGACACTTCTGCACTACACTTGTGTATTTACACTCTCCAATACAGCAGGTGGCAGTACACACCTAGGTGGTTTGCAAGCTGCCAATAAACAGAGGATGAGATTGGCACATTTTGCATACAGAGATTACATACAGAGATTTCGGAGGAGACAGATAATGCGGATGATGATGGTTTCTAATCAGCAGTCCACTTCCAGTCAGCAGTGTTCAGGTAGGGTTGCCATTTACATATTATTTACTGCTGTGTCTGAGTATGCCGTACTGTGACTAAGGCTATCGTGCCCAGATATGATACATACTGTAGTGTTCATATTACAAAAACATACGTGTCAAACTTTGGGGATCAACTTTGGTCCTGGGTTCTTCGGTCCTTGAGTCCTAAGGGCTTAGTGTGAAAGCCCCCTTCATGTTATTGCAGAATTGGTCATTTTACCACAATTGCAAGCAAGGATTCAAGTGAATCTTAATGGGTAAGCAACTGTTACATTATTTGTTTGTCATGGTCATGTTTGATGTTTGGCTTTTTATTTTATTTTATTTTGATCTACAATGATAATGTAGCTAACAAGCAATGAGCACTTTATCAAAACTTTTTCTCTATAAATGATTAAGTGAAAATGCATGTCATGTATAGTACATAACACATATAATACATGTACTATAACCGAATATAAAACTGTTTAACAGCTACAGTCATTTTCTTCTATCTAGTACAGTTGCGTCATAAATCTTTGAAAGGTTGGCAGGACTTCAAAGTATTGAAGTGATTCTGGTTTTCTCCCTAAGACTGTTCATTCCGTAATAGTCATATATAATTAATATATGAAGTCGTGGTTTGTTTTTGGCTATAGAGTAGCTTGTTTGTCATCTATTTAAGAAAAAGTCCACCCTAAGACACATTAATATGCTCATATTAAAAAGACATGCTTAGCTGTTCTGGTGCGAAAGTGTGGGCTGGTGCTGTATTTTCCTCATTCCCATGAGAAGTCCGTGAGTTTTGTTTGTGCTAACATCACAACTTGGACTGGCACGCTGCCTTGCGAGAACAGTCACAATGATGATCTCAAAGATAAGCTGTAATGTCCAGGGTATAGTTTGGCTCTTAACTCATAGAAAACAAGCAAGCAAGAACACAAATGATGTTCAAAAGCTCAAAGTTCCAGTATGTACTTTGGTCAAACCTCTCTCTTTTAATGATATATTTTTTTTCATACATTGGAGGACCCCAAACCAGTACTGAAAAATCCTGTCTGTATGTCTATGTATGTCTTTCCAGGCTTTTGCTAGAAGTTAAACTTGTGCCATAAATGAAATCAAAATGTAAAATTTAACAGTTTAACTATTTCTACAAACTGTTTTCTCATCAACAACAGGTACTAATGCTAATGCAGCTAGAAGAGGAGGTTGGGCTGACTGTTGGCTTCAGCATGAAAGTTGAAGCTTTATGACTATTTGAGCAAAATGTGCGCGATCCAGACAAAATGAATGACTGAAGAGTTGTTGCATCATTGTGTTTTGCTATAACAGCTAACTCCTATGAACACCACCAACAGCAGATAGTTGAAAGGAATTGAAGGAATTCAAAGTAACGAAGGGTAATTCAAATAAGGGTGTGTAAAAATGTGGGAATCCCCAAAGTGAGGACAAGGACAATTAATTGTGATATTATGTATATAAAGTAATTGAAGTAAAGTAATTGCCATAGGTATCATGTTACCAGTTATACCAGTTACTAGCACTCATGTTTCACACAACAAGCACACCAACAAACAAATGATAAAAGCAACATAAAAAAAAAACTCCCTGCACTTCTGTCCTGACTTCTGTCCTGAATCTAAGAAGAATGACGAGGTAACACATTTTTGCACAGCTTCACTGAATACCTAAAAGCATTCTTTGTTTTAACTTTTCCTCTGGGAATGGTCATGAGGAGCAGAGCTCTAGAAGCTCTAGGAGACTCTAGAGTTTTATGAGGACACAAAACACCAGTGGCCTTGAAGCCACTGGTAATTCAGTCTTTCTATAGTGTTCTTGTTCTTATAGTGTTTTCTTCCATATAGCCTTCTAAAGGCAGGTTAATGTCAACTAAGACCAACTATAGCACAATGTTACAGTGTTCTCTAAGGCGAAAAATCCCTTTGTGGATTTGGCACTGAGGAAATGCGTTCCAGATGTAGACCATTAACTTTAAAGGTCACAGCATGTCAGCAGAATCATGCGCAACATCAGCATGTTCCCATGTAAGTGCAAGCTTGATGATGTGAGATACAATACATAAAAGAAGCCAAATAGAAAAAAACAACTTTCATTCATATCATTAACTTGCATTAAAGTATTTTCTACAAAAACAGAGATGTTAAAGCTTTGTGGGAAGTGAGAGCTTTTTCATTCCATAATCACTAGTCTCTTTATTTACATTCACCACCAGATACTATATTAGGAACAACTATCCAGTCAACCAATCATGAGGCAGCAGTGCATAATGTCATGTAGATACTGTACTTGCCAGGGATTTATTTCCAATTCATCTACATTTTTAGAACAAAAAAACATGAGTTAGATTGGCTACAACAGAAGCAGACCACATATGATTTCATTCATATCAGCCAAGAGCAGAAATCTGAATATACACTGGGTACATGCTCACTAAAACTAGAAAGTTGTATGGGAGTCCAAGAAGAACATTAGACATGATTGATTTACACTGTATCATGGACAGAAACAATTGCTCCCTACTTTCCACTTTCCCACTGACCAGCGTTCACCGTGTTTTACTTCTCTGAACTGGGGTTTACTTGTGTATTTCCACTCTATGCCTCAACTTTTTACGAGCCAACACTAAACACCAGCGAAGAAGAGAAAAAGTAAGTTAACGTTTGTGCTATGCCTAATGTTTTTGGTATTTCTGAAAAATGTCAAGAGCAACACTCTCACGTGCTTTCCTACTTTATCAACCATGGCTGGATAGGTCCTACAGAACTCGAAGTGGTACTGAAAAGGAATGTTTCAACAAAAAAAAAGTGTGTGGAAGTAACGGATAACGCAGACAAAGAGCTCAAGAAACAGAATAAGACAAGATCAGGGAAGGATGCATTAGATGTTTTAAGGAATGAGACCTATAATTAGCCACAATGTAACCTACTGGATTCCAAACGCCAAAGAAGGTTAGGGGATGCTTTTGGTGCACACACTGATGTCACATCAAACAGCGATCTACTTGCATTCTCAGGTACAGGTTGCTTTCATATCTGATTCGATCAGTGCCTGAGTCCTCCATACTGTGCCAACTTTTCAAGCGGACATGGGCACAGTTCCCGAGCGTGCAACAATCGCATTCTCACTGGTCATGTGGAAACATTTATTCACTCAGGACCAAAGCAGGAGACCCTAGAGCTGTGAGGCGGCGGCGGTGCAAGTCAATCTGCCACAACGTCCTAAAATTATGTCATCTGTGTAATACTCATAAGAAATTAAACTGCATTACGCAATAATTCTGTTTTTTTTTTAAGCAGATTTTTTAAAAAGCCGAATAGATAGCAATATGTCAGAATTCTGTCTTTATCTGTGTAACATCAGGCACAAGCAGTATTTGTACACTTTAGCCTAGCACGCTGATATGATATCATTCAGCCTGCAGAAACGTAGCGAACAGCACGTCACGGCCGGGTGTGACGCAGGCGGCGTCTGACGTCAGCAGTCCCGCAGCTTCTTTTAAATGTGGTTTCGTTCTTTTCAATGTTTTCAATGCGTTTCCGGCGATCCCTTTTAGGCCCATTTTATTATACGCAGAATGTCTTTTAGCTCATGAGATTAACAATTGAACCGTTTCATTACATTTAATAGGGAAATCACCCTTAAGCGCGCGCGCGCGTCATGTGGGTCACGCCAACAACAGCGCCCTTTGATGCGATACTGTGAAGAACAGCGTGTTTTTGTCCAATCCATCAACACAAAGCTCTTCATACTCTCTTATCATATGCATTAAAAGAAAAAAAGGAGGGAGAAAAAAAAGGAGACAAGAACGAGTCAGGGTCAGCGCGTTTGTCCCAGTCTCGGGTTTATGTGAGATATGGAGGCTGAGAGCGAACAAAAAACGCCGTGGATTTATAAAGAAAAAGCCGCAATCTTCACCAGGAGTGGGTTTAGTAGAGATGCATGTACTGAATTCGGAGATTTTTGCGCAGTGTTACGCTGTTTAACATCACATCATCAGTCTACGTGTCATTTCATTCCACTTACCTCCCGAGCTATCTGGCTCAGAGCATCATCCTCCGCCGACACTTTCTCCCGATTCGGGATCCTCTTCCTCCCCGTTACCTGAGTTCCCATTTCTAACCTAAGCTATATTTTATTATTGTTATATCCAGCTAATATCACGCATTAAACGGATTATTATCCAGCACGCGCTGTAATCTCCTCTGCGGCTATTTAAACAGAACTGTGCAGACCCACTGGATGCATTTCCCTGTAGTGAGAAGACAGCAGTGTGGCGGCTCCTCTAGCTGATTCCACATAGCACCCGCACAGCGTGTTTACACCTCCAACAGGAGCTTGTTGCTCCTCCAAACACGAACAGGTCGTGTCCGAGAAATCACGCAGGATGGTGACAACTCGCTAATCCAGTGGATTTACTGTACAACAGAACGCTGGTGACATTGTTCAAACTGTCACAGAGCAGCACACCCCTGAGAACGTCCTCCCGCCGGAGACCTTTATCCGCTCTGCGCAAACAAATAGGGACAACATGTACATAAAAAAAAGTTTTCATTTATTTTATACGGCACACCAAAAGCCCTAAGGACAGACAAGCAAGCAGATGATGATGATGATGGTGATGATCCAGTCGTTCCGGGATTCGGAACCAATCAGATTTCACTTCCAGCTGCTGGATGATCCTGAACCAATGGCATTCCAGGCAGTGCTGCTGGTTGTGGGCGGGGCTACAAAGAACCCAGCCACTGCCTTTCATCCTGATTGCGTATACTGCAGGAAAATATGACAGCGCAGTTAAACGCTGTAAAACAATGTACTGTACAGCATACTCCACATGGCCCACAAACTTGTGAACAGCTGAGCATCACACCAGGGTCATTCTACAAAAGAGGTGGAATTTGGGTCATAAAAAAACTGTGTTTCTTCCTTCACACCTCTTTAATAGCAATAACTTACTTGAAAACTTTATGAATCCACAAAAATATAGTTTAAGGCATTTTTTAAAATACATTTAACAACTGATGTTACTTCTGTTCCTGGTGCACCAATGACGGTAACACCAATTTAGAGGAGAATTGTAACTATGTACTAAATGTAAGGCCACATGGTTTTCACTCACTGTCTATACAGCTTTATTCTGTATTCAGGGTCACAGGGGACCTGGAGCCTATCCCAGTAGGGTGGGGTACACCCTGGACAGGGTGCAAATTCATTCCAGGGTACACACACACACAAAGGGCAATTTGGGAATGCCATGCACACAGAGATGGGAATTGAGCCTGGCCAGGAATCGAGCTCGAACATGCAAGGCAACAGTGCTAACCACTACACCACCATGCCGCCACATGGTTTTCAGTTATGTTAACATCAATTAATTATTAGGTGTAATCAGTTGTTCATCACCAGTATTTGACAGTTATAATTATAAAATGAGTAATGAAATTGATAAACTTAAAAGCTTTGCGTAAAATTGCTAAATTAATTCTGGTATTTCTAAACAAATAAAGCAAGACATCTGACATACCTTTTGCATTTGTCAAGTGCTCTTCATCAAGTGGTCTCTGAGTCAGGAGCAAGTTCAAATTGTCAAATGTATTTTAAAATAAATTATTTTTGTGTAACTGTAACACCAATGACATTTTGGGGTGACTGATATTTATTTCATATTATTAATTATAATCTATTATTGTTTCATGATTTTAGTGTTTAACTTATTTTTTAAGATATTGATGTTATTGTGAATCAGATTTAATTCATGAAAAAAACTTTCATCATACTTTAGATGAAAAGTATGTGGTCCCACATTCATGGTTGATCATTGTGACAAGACTTGAACTTCCTTGAACTTGCCCTTTTTAAAAAAATAAATAAATATTGAACATTAAAGTAAGAAAATGTATTACATGATTTAAAGGAAATATTATATATTCTGATCATATAAAATAATATGTCTGTTATGTTAACGTAAATGATTTTGGCATAAGCAAACACTAAATGACAGCACACCATTTTTGTAAAATGAGGCACCCAAGAACTGCTGCCGCAAAGCACCAAAATGTCTAGGATGGCCTTGTACTCTATTGCACTACAACTTCCATTCCTTTTAACTAACTTACCAAAAGGTTCATCAGCCACACCAAACATATTATTTTTATATGAAACAATGAACAACATTAACACAGAATGATATTGGATATGACCAAAGAAGACACTTGGATAAGCAACCAAATTAAAAACAGCTGGACATGAACTATTCTGAACATGAATTAATGAATTATTAATGGTATCAGTAGCCTAAATCAAATATTAATAGCAGGATTTGAAATCAGAGTAGACTAAATTGAATACAATAAGATGTTGCCATGAGTAACTACATCAGTCCATTCATCCATCCTTCTAGAAACCTCAGTAGTCCAATTAGTACCTTGGAGGCCAAAGGTGAACATTGTATGTATCCCTATTTTCACAACCGTGGTAGGACCTCTGGACAACATTAACATTTGCAATCACACACTATGGGGTTAAATATAGGACAACAATTAATCGCTAACATTTTAAAGTTTTTGTTATCTAAACAAAACTAATTTCAGGAATTCCATATTTTGAAAAAACAGCACATTTTAATTGATTATTTACTTCTGCATCTGCTGCAAAGAAAAAAAAATGCACAATAGTTTTAAAAAATGATTTATGTAAAACGTAATGTTTCAGTATACGGTAGCTGCCTGATTGCATACATGGCGCTTTGGCGCCCTCGTGCGTTTATTTAGAAAACATGCAGCATCTTAATCAATATAATGTGTTAAACAGTGTAAATACAGTAGTTTAGTGTATGTTAGCTCCGTACGTGCTAAATCATTAAACAATTGATCAATCCCTAAAACATATAACAATACTTTTCTCTCTCAATTTGTGCAGTATAACGTATCACTCATTTATAGCTTTCATAACATTAAATTATTATAATGCAATAAATTACTTGATATAAAATATAATGCACCCTTAATTTTGTTTGACGTTTGCCATTTTTACAGAATGTAAGATGCTGTATGTCCTCTAGATTGCATTAACTGACCATAGATATATGAGTTCAAAGAGCAAACAATGAACAAACAGTATAAAGCACAACAAATAATGCATAGAGAGTGGTTTACATTATGGTTTACTACAGCATGTGAAAATACATAGTAATTACAAGTAATTATAGTTAAGTCTAAATTCTGATGCATGTTCAATATTCAAATAGATATGGTCCAAATGTACGTCCGCACTGTGTAATAATTATTCAAACATTGATAGTGTAAATACTTCCAAAACATACTGTAGATTGTCCACATCTTGCATATTATAATACATATTGCTAATACACACGTCATTATATTATAAATAATAGCTTATAATATTAAATAAGCTTATAATAATAGCTTATTTTAATTTCTGTTGAAAGCTGACTAATTTCAGCTTTCAACAGAAATTAAAATAAGCTATTATTTATAATATAATGACCAAGATGTGGACAATCTACAGTATGTCTTGGAAGTATTTATACTATCAATGTTTTAATAATTATTACACAGTGCGGACGTACATTTGGACCATATCTATTTGGACCATATATATGATATGATGGTCGGATATTGTATATATTAACATTAACATCATTAACATTATGCCTGATATTTCCATGTGTTCCTATAGAAATTATTTACAATGCGGGATTTACAAGTGCTGCTGCAAAAAAAAAAAATATATATATATATATATATATATATATATATATATATCACTACATGTTCATACCTGTAATTAGTAGTAATTAATACATATTTAAATATTGTGTACTTACTGTTTTGTACAATGTAATTCTGCCAGCAAGCAACAACTCATGTCTAAATAAAAGTGGGATAGGACTGTCTCAACAGTCAAGGCTGTGTTACAGATCAGTAATGTGGGGGTTTCATACCCCAGCACTGTAACGCTGCAACTGTTGGGCCCTTGAGCTTGGCCCTGCACTTAAGGTGCTTAAGGAGTGCTGTATCACGGCAGGCACTGTGCCGTAACCCCAGCTTCCTAACAAGCAACCAAGTCCTAAACTAATCAATAAATGAACAACCACATTTAACTGGATGTCTCGGCTGTGAAGGTACTTTTATTAATACACAGTACACATGGTGGGTTGATTTTAGGCGCACAATATTTATATAGCTTTTACACAAGAAATATGTGCTTTGGAGCATCAGAGCCAAAACTCATTTTTATTCTAAAGAAGAAGAAAACATTAATGATAACAGAATAAAAATAAGAGCTAGAATAATGATTTTAGAAGCACATGTATTTTTTCACATGTATTTTTATATTTTTGTATTTTTAAAGAAGTGCTCCTTTAATGTTTAAAAATTTACTTTATTTATGGGCATGTCCTGGAATTTTCTTGTTTTTTGTACACTCGATGCCTACAAATACAGAAAATAATATACTTTAGTTTAAAATAACTAGAAGATAGTATGATGACACACAATTAAACAAAACATACAATTATTCTTAATCTGCTCAATTCATGTTATGGATATACAGTAGGTCCCTCATGTTAGACCAGTGGAGTTGAATTCTCTGTATTTATGAGGGGTGTTCGAGTCAAACCAGAATTAGTGATAAAAGTTCTGGCATAACACTGATAGGAATTTTAAAAAGACTTCTAGTAGGCTACAATAATTATTACTTGAAAATCAACATGTACAACAGGTTGCTTCTGTCTGTGAGAACTGTACAAACATTTATTCAAGAACACCACTTGCACATTTCACAAACTGGGAGTTATTGCCACATCCTCTGTACAGTCCTGACCTCGGAAAAATTCCACATGTTTGGGCTGTTAAAGGACTGGTAGGCCAAAATGTAGTTTTTCTCATAACTATGTAATGTTATTCTGCACAATCGACAGTCCACGGTTGACTCGAATGCTCCTCGTAATTACAATTAGAATCATTTAAATGTTATATAGTGTTGTGTCAAGTGAACATCAGTTTACCTTTTTCTTGGCTTTATCTCCTGATGGTCCGGATGCACTAAGAACAGCGATTTTATTCTCAATGTCTGACACCTGATGGGAAAAGTGTACTTCATTTCATTACATTAACAGGAGATGAGGTTAAAACCGACATCAATAATGTATATACATACATATACAAAGAGTCAGTATCTGCAGTGTTGGCCCTTCTTTTTCAGGACCTCTGCAATTCGACTGGGCTGCTCTCAATCAACTTCTGGGCCAAATCCTGACTGATAGCAACCCATTCTTTCATAATCACTTCTTGGAGTTTGTCAGAATTAGTGGGGTTTTGTTTGTCCACCCACCTCTTGAGGATTGACCACAAGTTCTCAATGGGATTAAGATCTGGGAAGTTTCCAGGCCATGGACTCAAAATTTCAACGTTTTGGTCCCCGAGCCACTTAGTTATCACTTTTGCCTTATGGCACGGTGCTCCATCATGCTGGAAAATGCATTGTTCTTCACCAAACTGTTGTTGGATTGTTGGAAGAAGTTGCTGTTGGAGGGTGTTTTGGTACCATTTTTTATTCATGGCTGTGGTTTTGGGCAAAATTGTGAGTGAGCCCACTCCCTTGGATGAGAAGCAACCCCACACATGAATGGTCTCAGGATGCTTTACTGTTGGCATGACACAGGACTGATCGCTCACCTTTTCTTCTCCGGACAAGCCTTTTTCCAGATGCCCCAAACACTCGGAAAGAGGCTTCATCTGAGAATATGACTTTGCCCCAGTCCTCAGCAGTCCATTCGCCAACACTTTTTTCCGGAAGATCAATCTGTCCCTGATGTTTTTTTTTTTGGAGAGAAGTGGCTTCTTTGCTGCCCTTCTTGACACCAGGCCATCTTCCAAAAGTCTTCGCCTCACTGTGCGTGAAGATGCGCTCACACCTGCCTGCTGCCATTCCTGAGCAAACTCTGCACTGGTGGCACTCCGATCCCACAGCTGAATCCTCTTTAGGAGACGATCCTGGCTTGCTGGACTTTCTTGGACGCCCTGAAGCCTTCTTAACAAGAATTGAACCTCTTTCCTTGAAGTTCTTGATGATCCTATAAATTGTTGATTTAGGTGCAATCTTAGTAGCCACAATATCCTTGCCTGTGAAGCCATTTTTATGCAACGCAATGATGGCTGCATGCGTTTCTTTGCAGGTCACCATGGTTAACAATGAAAGAACAATGATTTCAAGCATCACAAGAACAGTGAACAAGAACAATGATTTCCTGCTTTTAACAGTTCAAGTCTGCCATTTTTTTTTTTAAGTCTCCCCGATTTTCTCCCCTAATTTAGTCGTGTCCAATTCCTCCCCGTCACTAGGGGGCTCCCACATTAAGGCTACTACTACCACTCAGCCGGGAGGGCCGAAGACTATCACGTGTTTCCTCTGAACCACGTGACGCCAGCCGACCGCATCTTTTCGAACTGCTCGCTCGCGCACCGTTGGGGGCGGCGTAACACACTCGGAGGACAGCGCTATACGCTCCCTCCATTGCGCGTGCTCACAGACGCCCCTGACTGGCTGTAGAGCCGTGATTAATGTCGGAGCACAATGTACCTCTCATCCCTCCCCTCTGAGAGAGCTCGGCCAATCAGCTCTCTCTAGACCTCCGGCTGCGAGAGGTTACAGCACCACCCGGGATTCGAACTAGCGATCTCCGGATGATAGGGCGAGCGCTTTAACCACTGCGCCACTCGGAGGCCTAATTCTCACCTGAGTTAACAAGACGATTACTGAAATGATCTCAGCAGGTCCTTTAATTACAGCAATGAAATGCAGTGGAAAGTTTTTTTTTTTTCAGGATTAAGTTAATTTTCATGGCAAAGAAGGACTATGCAATTCATCTGATCACTCTTCATAACATTCTGGAGTATATGCAAATTGCTATTATAAAAAATTAAGCAGCAACTTTTCCAATTTCCAATATTCATGTAATTCTCAAAACTTTTGGCCACGACTGTACAGTCAAAGTGGAGGGTTTATTTCAAAATGGCTTACCTCACTCTCTGTGTTGTGCACTTTAGCAGCAGTGGCTGCAAGCTGATCTTCAAGTTCAGAGAGCTCAGAGTCAGTAAGAAAGCCGGTATAATTATTCTTAGCACGTTGTTCAATTTGCCTTAACTTCTTCTCCATGTCAAATGACTTCCCTGCTGTCAGATAAACCTAAAAGAGAGCAGACGGTTGTCTGTTACATCACAAAAGATATACCTGTGTTTCTACTTAATTAAATGTTTGCTTCTTACAGTTTTACTCAAGCATTTTAGTTCGAGTAACACCAAATCAAGTAGAAATAAAATACCAGTTCTTCATCTGTACATAGTTAGTGCTATAGCTAGCTGTGTGCACCTGAATGTGAATAAACCACAGGACAACTCGAGGATAAACACCCCTGGCCAGTACGCTGGAATAAGCCAAGACCAATTTAAAGGATGACTTTAATTTACAGTAATTGCCTTCTATGCTAATGCTTTGTTAGACTAGTAATTGTACCTATTACTACAAATAGGTAATGATTGCTATATATAGTAAATGTAAATATTGGTTAATCATGAGATATTTTACGTACAGTATACATGTATAGTTTACAGAACATTACTTATTCATACACTCATAAAAATTATTTTGTCATTGTGTAGATTTTACATGAATCTGTCAATATTTCTAAAAGTATGTAATGTGCTTAATTAAATTTTATTCTTTACAGTATTTAACCGTCCTATTACCTTTGGGGTCATTTTGACCTCATTCAATGTTTAAAGTCTCAAAATTAATGATATATATATATATATATATATATTGCTTTATATTCAGTGACTTTTACTTTTATACATAAAAACTTGGTTAACAATTTTAATAATGATGAATTTTTGGGAGGTTGAAATTGCTGGGGTCAAATTGACCCCAAGGATAAAAGATGTTAGTACATTTTAAGGTAACATGAGGTTTAAGCTTAACATATTTGTGCCTGTATTTAATAGTATTTATTTATATTTATTAAGTTGCATATTTTAAAAGACTGGAAATTTTTCCCTTATCTTTTCCCTAATATAAATATTTGACATTTAGCAAACATACAGTGATTAAATGATGTGTGTAGGCTAAAAGGGTGTAGATGAGTGGTCAGGAGCTCCGCCCTGCACATTATAGTTCTCCCAGGACACCTGGTGTACAGTAACTAATCAGCTAATTAACAACCTCTTCTGAATAGAATTGGATGTGTTCTTGCAGGAGCATTGTTGAGGACACTAGTGTAGATGCTTTAAATCAATGTATTTGACTGGATACATTTCAATGACAATTTGACATATTATCAGTACTGTCACTTAATTATACATCATTTTCTTAACATTTTTTGCAGCTCTGGGTTCAAAACGCAGCTCCATCCTTGACTTACAACTGTCCTCCATGAACATTTTAACCCATGTTGCTTTTATCAGTACTGAGCAGTTTGACTATGAAACCCCATAATATGGATGATATTATTCCATGACTGTATGTATGCAAAATATTTGTAGGCTTACATTTTCCTCAAGCTTCCTGTAAGCAGCATCAGCTTGCTTTACTTCTGTGTCTGCTAACTGAGGTCTGTCATTAGGGTTTGAGGGGGCCAACACACTCATAGCATTTTCTGTGGCATTAATGATTCTTAGAACCTCGGTTGTGATGTCACATAGAGCCGCTGCAGAAGATCTCTGAAAGCCATGAGGAGGGAATAGCAATTAGCTGAGAGGAGATTATATACTATAAGTTTATTATTATTATTATTATTATTATTATTATTATTATGAGGGACTTCATTAACCTTCCTAAAGGACTGCAGTTATTCTCAGTGCAGAGTTAATATATTGTATAACAGTGTTGGGAGTAATGCATTAGAATAACAATGCATTACATGCATATATTACTTTTTAGTAACTAGTAAAGTAACTCTCACCTAATATAGTACTGCCGTCATAGTAATGCTTTGCTTCTAGTAAAATAAATATGCATTACTTTTGTGTTACTTTTGCTTTATTTGTGTGTCGAGAATCTGTGCATTTTAGTGCTTGTGTACAAAATCATTAAAGGCCAACTGTTCCATCTTGCATAGCTGCATGATCAAAATCACTCAAGAATAGCCATTTTACAATGTGTTTATATAATGTGTTCGTTCATTCTTTTTTCATTATAAAATAAAAAAACAAAGAAACCACATGTTTTTTTACTTTTCATTTTCATTTACTTTTTATTCTATCTGTATGGAGCCCACCAGTGCGGAGGTAAAAATGCAGAT
Source organism: Clarias magur (assembly GCA_013621035.1). Taxonomy (NCBI): domain Eukaryota; kingdom Metazoa; phylum Chordata; class Actinopteri; order Siluriformes; family Clariidae; genus Clarias; species Clarias magur. Next base: position 329,955 of record QNUK01000309.1, on the reverse strand, counting down.
TACTAAACCTTGCACACACATTACTAAACCGTGCGCACGAATTACTAAAGCGAGCACACCGGTTACATCAAGCAGACTGATCAGATTACTGGTGTGGTGTCGAAGTTGGTTCCCCCATCGAGATGTGTTTTTCTGAACCCCAACCCTGTAAAAAGGTTCTGAAGGCACTGCATTTAATGTGCCTGATATCAACTCATTAGGTTACAAAACAACATCTATCTGAATAAACCCAAACTGGAATAAGCACTGGAAGTTAATTTCTATAAAATATATATACAATTTCTATAAATATATACAATTAAAATATTCTATAAAAAAATACGAAAGAAAATGATTCGTTTGTAAAATAGCATAATGGGATTTGTCGCTTTAATTCCATGGATCAAAAACGATATAAATGTCAATATTAGAATCGAAAGCTCAGTGGTACAGACAAAGGCTCGCCCACCTCCCATGGACGAGCCTTTTTCTGAGTAAGGCATTTTCATGGTGTGGGGCTAAAAAGAAAAAAAAACACATTTTGGTTTAATAATCTGCGCGCATCGTTTAGTAATCCACATGCTCAGTTTAGTAGTCCGTGCGCTCCGTAAGTAATCATGTGCATTCACTTTTTTGTTTTTTTATTGGATTAATAGTAATATGATAATCTTATTCTGTAGAAAAGTAATAACTAATAGTAACCTTTATTACTGGTGTTAGAGGAGAAACATTTCAGCAATCTCAAATCAGGGTTTGCGCTTAAAAACAAAAAAGCAGCAGCATTGCTGCATCACTCTTTTTAGGCAGAGATGAAAGAAGGGGTAAATCCCATTTCCACCACTATCAGCTGGTAGTTGAAAAAACAACTCAGAACTTGAATCGTTTGACATACTGTAAACATCCCAAAGATTGATATGCAATATGATCAGGATGGGGTTTTGTATTTTGGAGTTGACGTGATAAATCCATCTCTTATAAATTAGAAAATGTTCTCAGCATTAAGTTCACACCAACACTTTAACAGGTTATGTTAAAGGTTATGTAAAATGTGTGTTAGTACCTTTTGGGTTTCAGTAGGCATCTCATCACTGGAGGAGCTATAGACTGCTTCCTGTACTGATGATACTTCTTCAGTGTTTTGGGAACCTTTCACATCTGACCCCTTAGACTGAGCGGCTTTTTTGGTCTCGTCCTCATCTGAAGACATTGCTCTGTCACTCATCAGCTCTTCTAGCTTCTTTTTTAGCTTCTCCTCCTCCAGCTGATTTGCTGTTGCTTGTGTCTGCTGCAGGAACATGGGAACTGTTCACTTTTCTGCTCATGTGACTTGGATTGCAGAGGGGTAAGTCATGGCAAGTGAATTTCTCGTTTAAGCTGGATGTTTTGCTACTCATTTGAGGGGCTCCATTGTTTAAGTAGAGGTAATAACTTTTGATGATTATTAGATGATATATGTCAAATTCTCTTGATCATAAAGAATGGCTAAAGACAAAATGAATTAGATCAGACCACACAAGAATATCTGGATCTATATAAAGTTGTATCTCAAAAGATTTAATCTTTAGTCAGATTTTTTACATTTAGTCAAAACTAAATGATTCAAAACTAAATGGCCAAAACACTCCTGGATGAGCCTTGGCCAAACTGATGTCTCAAAGTTACACGCACAGAAATGTCTGGTATTCCAGACCTACCGGTATGAGTACATAGTGAGGTCTGTGAAGGTATGGAAAGCATAGGAGAACTCTAGTGGCCTGTGACTTTTGGATGAACCAAAATCTAGCACAAAGCCCTTCATGTACGATGATCAGGTGTCCCAATACCTTGCCCCCTGCAGTGTATTGTGTAATGGTTTTTCAAATTATAAGCAAAGCAATTGTGGAAAAACAATCATGGAAGACTGATCACAGTACCTGCTCATTAGGTCCAGTCATCTTCTCCTCCAGTCGACTTAAGAGACTCTCAATGGCATACATTCTCTTATTCAGTTCATTAATCTGCATTTAAACATTCATTGGTGGTTATGGGAGAAAAAGAAAGAGAAATGTAGATAAGCATCAAAGAAACAAGTCTTCCTGTTGTTGATCCTTGAAATCAACAAGCCCAAGCTCTGAATTTATCAGTTGTATGCCACTTAGCAATGATGAATAACATTAATCAATAGCTCATCAATGTAATTATTAGCCTAGGGATGAGCAATAAATCATACTGTATAATGGCTTAATTGGAATGAAATGTGCCATCTGTTATACTGTACATACCCATTAAAGCAGATGGGCCACTGCATTCTAAGTTTCAACTATTCTTAAGTGTTTCAAGACCATAAATCAAATGAAACAAAAAATTAAAAACAGTTCTGTTTTCTGTGCTTTTGTGTCATTTGTACTTTGTTTTTGTATAATATGCTTGCAGCTGCCTCCAAGTTCCTCCCAAGGATTCGGGGGAATCATGATGATAAATGATGATGGACTAAATAATCCATCGTCTTTATGTTTATTAAACTGATTACTGTGTTTCATATTCACCATCTTACCTATTGCTCATATTTTTTATGTGCCAGCAACATGACCTAAGAATTATAAGCTAAACAATCCGCCTGAAATGGATGTCTCTGATCAGTACATCATACCATTCTCTTTGTTTTTTTTGTACAGTCACCAGGGGTGCTGTTGCACTTCATTCAACAAAAACCCAAACTAATCTACCTTAAGAGGCATTTCTTACTGTATATTGGCCATTTATACTAGTCGTTCATCAGAATCAGCTTACACAGTGCTTTTTTAAAGCTTAATTTCATTAAATGTATCCCTAGAACTTGTGTTCATTAATTTGTGAATGTAATTATTTAGCTCAAACACATACTGGAGGAGTGCTGTGGGTGATGTTTTCCTGGGAGGAGGCCCGGCTGCGACGGCGTGTCGGGAGTTGATAGACGGGGAATCGATGAGCATCCTCCTCCTCTGAGGTGTCTAGATAGTAGGAGCGTTGTGGTAAGGTAGAGATCTTTGATAGAGAGCGCGCACGTACAATCCTGTGCTCAGAGTACAAGCCATCATCTAAACACAGGAAAAAACAATGTCTTTTAATTATCTCCCAATGTTCTTATAATATGTGATCAATGCTGGATTTTTATCTCTATAACTTTAACACAAAGCAGCGAGCTAGATTTTAATTGTACATGTATAGTAGTTCTTGGTTTCATATGTCAGTGCACTGAACAAGAACTAAGACAGGTGTAGATGAAGAATAATCTCTTACTAAACTCAAGAACTGTTGTTTATTGTTTATTTATTGCATCTAATTAGACATCTATCCACGGGGAGTATAAAAAATAAAATAATAATAATAATAATAATAATAATATATTATTATTATTATTATGGTGTAGTGGTTAGCAGCGTTGCCTTGCACCTCCAAGGTTCGATTCCCATGCTCAAATCTCATCTCTGTGTGCATGGAGTTTGAATGTTCTCCCTGTGCTTGGTGGGTTTCCTCCGGGTACTCTGTTTTCCTCCCACAGTCCAAAGACATGCAGATTAGGCTGATTGGCATTCCCAGATTGCCTGAGTGTGTGAATGTGTGTATACTGTATGTATGTGTCTGCGATGGATTGGCATACAGGGTGTACCCTACCTTGTGCCCTAAGCCTCCCGGGATAGGCTCCAGTCCCCCCGAATACAGGATAAAGTGGTATAGATGATGAGTGATGAGTGAGTGACACTCATATATATAAAATTATTTATTTATTTTTAATACTCCTCATGGATATATGTTAATTACTGTAGATGTAACAAGCAGTTTTCCCTTTTAGTTTTTACAGTTTTTCCTACTCATGTCCCTGTCAGGTTCTCAGCGCATCTATCATGTTGTCTCCACTTTCCTATCATGCACACCACATCCAATGAGAATAATAAGATCGCTCACCACATCCAATGAGATTGTATTATTTTTGATCAGATCGCACCACGTTCTTACCAGGCATTTATCATTTGCTTGCAACAGTATGTCATAAGACACGCAGTGCTTTTTATCATGAAGTGACGATGTGAGGAATTGGATCCAGTATATATTCTGTCAGTGTAACCTAGACGTGCTGATAAATGGCTGCATGTGTGCCATAAAAGTGGTAAGCACCAAATAAACATAACATAAACTTAATGCAGTCTTTTACAACATTGAATGAGCCTATCATAGTCATAGCACAAGACTAAAGAGGTTGTTGTGAGTTAGGAACAATGCGGTGACATCCCAATGACAGCTCATTCAGAATGTGTACTGTACAGAATCGTGGACATTGAGGTCTTTTTCAACAGATTTACTAATTGCTAGCTAGCTGTTTGGGATGGCAAGCTGGTCTTTGGTCTGTAAATAAATTGTGTATTATTCGATGTGTGTGCATTCCATGCCCGAGTGCGTGAGTGACTTCTGATTAACCTGGACGTGAGAAGCGATCCAGACTCTTCCTCCGGTTCATGTGGTGATGATGGGGATGGTACATGTCAGCGCTGAACTCCAAATCATTTCGCAGCATTCCATGCTCATCTTGCACATACTGAAAAAAAATTATGAAAATCAGGATATGATCCCCATGTTTAAAGTAAATATGAATTAATGAGCGACTGCTCTTGCCTGTGCAGAATGTCGCCGGGAGTGGCTGCCGTGCTCATCTATTTCCAGGTCCATAGGGTGAACAGAGAGTAAACGTTTCTTCTTTCGCATCTTGGTGGGGGTTAATGAGACAAAGTAATTCACTTATTTGTTTAATAAACCTGGAAGCCCTTTAGAAACCACAGTCATATTATCACAATAACTGAGATGAAACACAACATGCATATTAATGTACTGCTTTCAGAAATACTCAGCTACATATGGGTAAATTATATCTCCATATGAGAAAGGTCAAATGGGTTACGCTACAGAAAGGGATCCAAGTTTAACTGTATTAAAAATGTAAACTTTAGGCCAGTCATATTTCCCCATCCACAGTTCCACTCATTTTAAGTTACATTTAGGATCGATATACTAATTAACTTTTTAACCTTTTGACCAGATTTGAAAAATCAAAACAAACAACCACATGGGGCCAGGACTTGTGATGAAATTGCTTGTGGAACGCCTGATCCTTGTAAACTGATGGATCAGGAGTCGCCAGCTTCTAGAAGAGAAGCATGTGTCTGTGGGAACTGTACACACAAACATTCACAAACACCACTTGCACATTTCAGGAATTCAGCTGGGGCTTATTAACACATCCCCCCTGCAGTCCTGACCTCCCTCCAAGCCATTTCCACATGGTTGGGCCATTAAAAGAGTTCCTGGGCGGCCAGCATTTCAGATGTGAAGCAAGCAGTCCGTTCATGGCTACAGCATACTGAGAAAACGTTTTATCTTGAGAGTATCTAAGCACTAGTGAAGCAGGGGATTTTACATTACATAGAGAAATAAAGGTAGTTAAACTGTGTTCCGTTATTCTACACAATCAAAGGTCACGGTTTGACTTGAGCACCCCATACAGATTTGTATTGTTTGGGCTGATGTTTCCACTGATTTGCTCACCATTCTAGATTTTGTGCAGTTATGGGGTGGAATGATGACCCTACTGAGTTATTGTTGCACTGTATTGATTCAAAATGAAGGACTGTTCAGGGAAGAACTTGCTGCCCCATGCTTGAATTGCCCGTTGCTCTGCCCCATGCTTGCTTTCCAAACTCATTTTAATTAGAGGTTGCCAGAGACACATTTTTAATTTCAAATATATATATATATATATATATATATATATATATATATATATATATATATATATATATATATATATATGTAGTACAAAGGTACTGCAGAGACAGTACAGAACATTTCTATTGGGAGATATAATGTAACGACTGGGAAAGTGTACATGGGGACAGCCTAGTCAAGACTAGGGAAGTGTAAGGGTGTAAGTGTAAGTTCAAGGCTGTGTCAAGTGTGACAGTTGCTTTTCTTTGAGACTGTCAGTATAATGAATGTACTTGCAATTAGTGAAACAAAAATGGCTTCATTTTGCCCTACTAAAATGTGTGAATTGTTGCTGATTTTGGTAAAAAAAATCAGTCCCAAGATTTGTAAATGCTGGAATGTAAATTACAAGAACAATTAGACTCTCAGTAGATTTAGGACATGTTCATTGATTAAAACAGTTTAAACAACGGTTTAAACGGTTACAATGGAAATTGTTTACCTGCTTATAGCGCTGAGCTTCTATTGCATCCATATTCTCATCATTATGGCCATTGTACACATCTAACAGTGAATATCATACACCAACACATCATTCATCATGTTTAATTAAATGTTGCATTAGATTAATTCCATTCTACTTGTGGGAGAGCAACTGTTCTTATGTCTGCATTGTTCAAGGACCAGTCAAAAGTTCACCAACTCACTGTGGACGTCAGGCACGGATTGCACATCATCGTCACGGCGACCTGGACAAACAAAGGGGAATAACGTGACTGCTAATCCCTTCTTGGTATAATGCTTACTGTTGGAATACCAACATTAGCTTTTAATAAGAGTAGGCTTTTTATGGAAGCCAGCTGGCCATATTACTCATCAATAGGACATTAATCTGAGGGGGGGAGGGGAGTATTTCTATAAGGGGACTTTCAGTATCCACACATTATATAATACATTTGTAGAAGGCATGTTAATAGTTAAAAGTCCTAAACATTCTAAATAAATTTTTAAAAATCTCTTAAACAGTATGCTCATATTCATCTGAAACACTTTAAAAGCCCAAACACTACAGATCCGTCAGGTCATGCGAAGCAATCCTGCCTGATATCACGCATGTTTCCATTTCCCTATTTTCCTCAGCTGATCGTGCAATGTAGTCATAAATAACCTCAAAAGAATGTTCTCAGACACCAGCACAACATGTGATCTGTGATGGCCTCAGTATTCTGGATACACCCTCTGGTCCTAAGACTAAACAGCACCTGACCTAATTCATACACACTGACAATGAATTCTTATAATTAACTGGCCGCAGCTATCAGGCTTGAGGAACAGGCCATTATCTGAAAGGTAATGCTTAAGGAGTTCATATGACTTTCCCAAAGTCCTATGAATTCTGTGGCAATGATATACTGTACATTGTATATATCTGAAGTTTACTCTAACAATGTGTACTGTAACACAATACTTGAGGCCCCCTGATACAGAAGGTGATTATGGTGGCCTAGTACGTTCATGGAAAACTATGATAATGCAGTACAGTAATGTGAGAGGTCATTTTAACACATCCCTGGCTATCTGTATCCTTTTTATAGCACTCACCCTCTTCATTTAATCTCTTGTGGAGCGACCTCATCACCTTGGCGCTGCCGAAGCGCTTGAAGCGAGAGCGGACTTTGTCATGATACCAGCCCAGGGTTCCAATTTTCAAGACCCTGTATAAGCAAAAACAAGTCAATAGTTAATGTTAAGAGTCTGTTCTAATATGTAACATGCCAGCTTCTCTCCAAGGGATAAATCTGACCTGGACATTCGGCATGGATCACACACCCAGCCATGCTCTTTCGCACTGTAGCGGCTACAAGTCTTGCAGATGTTGAGATGGCAATCCAGACACTGGCGCTTCCTGTTCACTAGGAACTTGAAGGGCTGCAGGCAGCGTATGCAATGGGAAGCAGTGAAGTTCGACTGAGTGCACAGGAGCTCCTTCTTTGTGTCCTCCTTCTCAATTTTAGTCTTTATCTCCCTGGAGGACCCAGAGTAGAGATGTCACTATTTGTATTGTTTGTGTTTATTGAAATATTGGTGATGCAAATATTTTATGTGTATTTTTATTTTTACACAAAGCATGGCCTAGAAGTTCTGGAAGTTCTAGTCACACCAGTCTCACTCACTCTCTCTCATACCGCTTATTCTGTTCAGGGGCGCAGGAAGCCTGAAGCCTATCCTAGAACTGGTAGGATACTGTAGGATACACCCTGGATGGGGTACCAGATAAACATGCACACACACTTTCTCTCTCACACACACACACACACACACTACGGGCAATTTGGAAATGCCAGTTAGCTTAATCTGCATGTCTTTTGACTGTAGGAGAAAATCTGACTACCTGGAGTAAACCCACTGTCAGGGGTAACCCCCAGAGGGCGCCAAAGCGCCCTAAGACGTGGGCGCTCACCTGAACCGAGTTGGTTATTAGTTTCATTATAAATAGCTTGTGTTTGTTCTGTTCCGGTGTCTTGTAACTGTTGGTCTAACTTAGTTCATGTCGGTCGTGTTTTCCCTGTCTAGATTCATGTATTGGTTGGTTTTCGTATAACGTATATTTGTTTATTTGATTTTTCTTGTTTTCTTTAAAATAAATAAACATAATTTCCAAGAAAACCTGGCCTCACACCCCACTTCATGACAGATTACAAGACCGAACCAGAGGCATAGCGGAGGAGCCTTCCCTAGAGTTTTTTTTTTTGGGGGGGGGGGGCTATGATGTTTGCCCCTTGGGAAGCCGACACAGAGAGCGGAGGGATGACCAAGCGGCGTAGCGGCAAAAGGAGTAGAAGGAGAAGGAGATCTGGCAGGAGAGCTCAGGTAATGGCAGAGCAGCAAGGAGCAGCCTCCCAGCGTGATTGGAGCAGCTTTGGGCGGTGCACCAAAAGGAACGAAGGGTGCATTCGTGACCTGCAGGAGCAGGTAGCCACGCTCCAAGGGTTGCTAACGCAGCTAAGCCTCAGGGAAAGCCCAGACCTGCCAGCCAGCCTATCCAGTCGCCCTGAACTGCCAGCTCCTGTCTCCTGCGTAAGGGACGACGACGGCGGGTTCCTGTACTGGCCGTTCAGCGATGACGATGACAGTGAGCTCTTTTACCCGCTGTATAGCGACAGCGAAGGCGAGCCCTGCAGCGGCGATGAGGACGACAAGCACCTTTTTCCGCCGCACGGCTGATACGCATGCCGCGTATCAAGCTGCACCGCGCCGCCGAGCACAGCGAGCTGCCGCCGCTGCACCGCGCCGCCGAGCACAGCGAGCTGCCGCCGCTGCACCGCGCCGCTGAGCACAGCGAGCCGCCTCCGCCGAGCTGCTGCGTCGAGGACGGCGAGCTTCCTCCGCCGAGATGCTGCGTCGAGGACGGCGAGCTTCCGCCGCCTCCGCCGAGCTGCTGCGTCGAGGACGGCGAGCTTCCTCCGCGAGCTGCGGCGTAGAGGACGAAAAGCTTCCGCCGCCTCCGCCCAGCAGCTGCGCTGAGGACAGCGAGTTGCCTCTTCCTCCATCGCCGCCGTCCTACGTCGCTGAGGTCAGCGAGCTTCGTCCGCCGCTGTCGTCTTTCAGCGAGGAGGACAGCGAGCTTCTTTTGCCGCCGCCCTGCATCGACGAGGACAGCGAGTTTCCACCGCCGCCCTGCATCGACGGGGACATCGTGCCAGCTCTGGGGCCTGACCTCTGCCACACCGAGCCAGCTCGTCCGGCTGACATCGGCGACGACGGATCAACTCCTCCCCCCGGTGACAGCACCCCAGTTCTCGTTCCATCAACTGGTTTTGGGGACCTTGGTTCATACCCACCTCCGAAAAGGGGTGGAACCATGCCTGCCCTACAAGCCCTGACACCCTGCCCGGAGGACACGACAGGCAGCCCCTGCTTAAGGGGGCGAGACATTGAACCCTGGGGAGGATGCCCTGGTCCTCCTTTGGCGCCCCAGGAGTTGCCCCTTTAGAGGGGGGGTTATGTCAGGGGTAACCCCTAGAGGGCACCAAAGCGCCCTAAGACATTTTTGGTTGTAGTTTGTGTGATTTGACTTCATGTCCCAGTTTGCACCTCGATCAGGTGACGTGGGCGCTCATCTGAACCGAGTTGGTTATTAGTTTCATTATAAATAGCTTGTGTTTGTTCTGTTCCGGTGTCTTGTAACTGTTTGTCTAACTTAGTTCATGTCGGTCGTGTTTTCCCTGTCTAGATTCGTGTATTGGTTGGTTTTCGAATAACGTATATTTGTTTATTTGATTTTCCTTGTTTTCTTTAAATAAATAAACATAATTTCCAAGAAAACCTGGACCTCTGCATCTATGCCTCGCACCCCACTTCATGACACCCACCAAGCAAACTCCACACACATACGTAGACCTGAGGTAGGAATCAAACCCTCGACCTTGGCCAGCAACTAATACCAGTATAATCCAATTCCAGGCTTAAGATACATCTACTGTAGATAATCAAATTAGCCTTTTTTTTAAACCTGAGACTTTGTAAACTTTGGAGTAGGCAAACTTTAGGAATTTGGGTTATATATCAAACAATGAGGATAAGTTCTTTATGTTAAGAAAACAGAAAAGACGAGTTCTCACACCACCTTGTTTTCCCAGGTGGAGCTCTGGAACAATCTGACCTTGTGACTCTGCTGTGATTATCATCATGGGAATGGGTTCAGCACTGAGCTATTTCCACTATGTTACAGAAAGGAGTGACCTGCTTGTACTTTCCATTTACTGCTGTGCCATGGAATGCTCTACAGCCTGTTGTTAGATCAACATACCTCAATCAAAGATATCAAGATAAAGAGAGGTGGTATTAAATGGTGTTTGCATACTGAATACTAATGCATGATCTGTCAAACACACCCGAGTCTCGTTTCTTCTTTCTTTCTAAGTTCGAGGTCCCTCTGGATCACCTCCCACACGTGCTTGGCCTCCTCATCTGAGAGTCTGGATAGGTCCAATTTCTTATCCATTACTCTGACTTAGTAAATAGGGACCTGAATCTAACAGCAAAAAAATAATAAAAATGCAGGGAAGACATATGAATATATCTTGTTTGTATTTTGGTAAGTTAAGCGTTTTAAATATTTATAACAAAATTAACCCCAAAAATTTACCTTTTCATTGAGAGGCTGAAAAATTATATTTGATATATACGATCTGCTTCTGGGCAGGGTACACTACACACTACTACAAAGACCTGATAAAATCTTATGCTGAGATCTGGAATTAAAACAATCACTCTATAGGAAGTTTGTGTAATTTAGCTAAATATTTATACCAATTATTAAAGTCAAATGTGTCTAGCAAAACTGATGAATTTCTAACTATTCATAGATGAAAATCAGTTCAATACAATGTAGAGCGGCTGGGATGTAAAGCAGCTTTCCAGTTAACGTATGCATCATGTTTTAGTCATTAATAGCTTGCAGTGATGGTGTATCCAGTATTAATTATTGATGAACATAATGTATATATTAAATTGAAGAAGAATAACTCGAAAACTACAGTCACAGCGACATGCTAAAGCTTTGACTCTTAATCCATATCACATTGATCTGATGTCTCTCTGTAGACCTGTGCATATGGTGTTGATTTAATGATTACAAGTTACTGAGCTTGATTTAATCAAGCATGACAGCCATGTAATGTATTTAATCATACATTCATTTCTGCAAGTTCTAGTACTATACTATCACTTAATAATATATTACATAATCAATATCCCAGTATTTAAAATATGAGTGTATTTACCTCTCTTGGCCTCTTGTAACAGCGAAGTTACTGCTGCTGTTGTTGACTCCACTGAAACCGAAGCACACTAAAGCAGGCTAAAATATTTCTCCGGTCCTCATCACATGCTTACATTTTCAAGTGAAAAGAGGGGAGAGACAGTCGGGCTTAGTGTTTTCAGTGAATGGAGTGCTTTTCATTTGAAATAGCTTAAGGAAAGTGTCATTCCTCTACCATCTACAGACAAACAGCCATTGTGATACATACAGACTTTCAGAAGTATTTCCTGTAGCTGCATGTACAAAGATAAGTTAAAAGAAAAGTATGTTATTTTATGTAGGCAAAATGTTTAGAAAATGCATTTTAATATAGTGTATTCATTTTAATTCTGTAATCATTTAATTCTGTAATAATTTATTTTCCATCTGATTATCCCATGAGATTATCCCCATGAGGTGATGATTTACTGCATTGGACATCCGTCCATGTACATCATAACATTAACACCATTAACATTAAAACCACCTAGATTTTAAGGTTCACCTTGTGTACAACCCCTCAGGGGATGTGTTGTGGTCTCTGGCACCAGGATGTTGATAACAGCTCCTTTTTGTGCCCTGGGTTACAGGGTGGGACCTCCGGGGATACATTACATGATGATGCACATCCCAGGGGTGCTCGATCAGATTGGGAGCTGTTGAGTTATAGGCCAGGTCAGCAGCCTTGGATCCTTTGCCTCCTGTACCCCAGATATGGCAGAGTGTGGTTGATTGGGTGTTCTGGTGCCTTTCTATCGTGGCCATCACTGACTTTTGTCCAGCAATTTGAGCTATATTGGCTTCTCTGTGGAATCGTAGCAGACAAGCTGGCCTTTGGCTCCCGTGCGGGTGGGAGAGCCTTGGATGCCAATGATCCTGTCAATATCTTTTCTGGTGTATAGTTTGTGATCAATCAAGTCAAGTCAAGTCAAGTCAAGTAGGCTTTTATTGTCATTTCAACCATATAACAGTTCAGTACACACTGAAACGAAACAACGTTCCTCCAGGACCAAGGTACTACATACATGCAAACGACATAAATTAACACAACACAATAAATTTACAATGCAGATTTTTACATTTTTAAGTTAACCTAAACTATCAATTTCTATACAAAAATGAGACAGCAATAGACAACAGAAAACAAAGTGCACATGACAACAAAAAATAACACAACAACGTAACATGTTACATTAAAGAAATACCTTTTCAGTGATACGGTATGAGTTGAGGTAGAGGAGAGAGCAGCAAGTAAACAATTAACATTGTGTTCAAAAATATTTTGTGCAAATAGCAAAGTGAAATGAATTATTGTGCAAAGAGCAGTTCAGATAGGTGGGTATGAACAGATTAAGGTGGTTGTAGATCAGTGTGATTGTGCATGTGTGTGTTTATCAGCTCAGTCCAGATGTTATTTAGTTCAGCTGTTTTAGTGATTTGTGTGTGTGTGTGCACGTGTGTGTGTGTGTTTATCAGTCCAGTCTCTTTGCGTTGAGGAGACTGATGGCTTGCGGGCAAAAACTGTTACATAGTTTGGATGTGAGTGCCCGAATGCTTCGGTACCTTTTTCCAGATGGCAGCAGGGTGAAGAGTGTGTGTGATGGGTGTGTTGGGTCAGCCACAATGCTGATGGCTTTGCGGATGGGCGTGTGGTGACCCCTATGATCATCTCAGCTGTCCTCACTATCCGCTGTAGGGACTTGCATTCTGATATGGTACAATTCCCAAACTAGACAGTGATGCAGCTGCTCAGGATGCTCTCGATAGTTCCTCTATAGAAGGTGGTGAGGATTGGTGGTGGAAGCTGGACCTTTCTCAGCCTTCTCAGGAAGAAAAGATGTTGTTCAGGTGGTGTTGATGTCATGGCTGATCGGGTGGTATAAACGGGAGAACCTGGAGAACGCAGACATAAGGATAACAATCACTCACTCAGACAATAAAGTTCAGGGTTGACTTGGTTACCCTACGGCTGTGGAACACAACAACTTGACTGATTTATATCCTAGTCAATTTTCAGTAAATTGATTCACATGGTGAATGAAATGAAAGGCAAACTCTGTTCATGGAAATGAAACAAAAACCTCTTGTAGTCAAATGTTAACACCCCTAATCATTTTCATGACCATTGCTAAACATTGTTTAGGGAAAAAAGTATTAAACTAATAGTTACTTCTAGGTTCGAATAAACCAAAACACTCAGTTACACTTATTCTCACACAATTCTCAATGATCGGTGTCTGTTAAGAACTTTTTGGCACCCAATAATGTGCAAAATTGTCATCAATTCCAGTAAACAGTGGCTACTTTTAAGGATCTAAAGAACTGATCACATCATATTGTTTAATTATCCTGTTAATCTAGTAACAAGTGCAGTGGATTTTAATTATTGCATTCATTTATGTGGGTGATATGGAAAAGCCACTCAATTTACTGTGCATTATTTACTGTGTTGAATTAACTTGCATTTAATTATTGTAGCACTTTTAACAATTACCGCGGAGTAGCTTAACAACATTTTACACAGATTTATATCATTATCAGGCAAGCTGAAGACAACAATGGTAAGGAAAAACTCGCACAGAGAGTAAATCAGCACCTTCAGGTTGCGCCTGAATGGTGAGACTCTGAAAACTGCAGTAGACAAATATAATCAGTGAGGGGTATGAGCATATTTTGAATAGGAGGCTTGAGATAATCACTGCAGCAGATTTTGGGACATGCACAATAATTAGTACAGTGTATACCCCAGTATTGCTAAATTCTCTAATCTAATTGCTTGATTTATTTTCTATAACACCACTGCTGGCTGCAATCACAAGTTTATATTAAGGTACATTTGAGTGCTGTACAAAAAGTAAAGTAAAGCTAGACATAACATTTTATAAATTGACAGAGTGATCGTTCAGATTGCACATGTTGGTAGAGTGAGTTTCTCTATACTTGCTTTATACAAAGGTACTAATCAACGTAGTCTTAATCACAGGCGGTGCATTCGCGGCATCATTAAACCCCAAATATCTGAAAATCTCCTTCAGCCCGCTTTCCATCAAAATGAACATGTCATGTCTGGTGCTATGCCGAGTCAATAACAAACCTCTGTATGTACAGTACTGTATGTATGTGTCTGTGCATGTCTCTACGCCCCCAGAATTGTTAGCACGATGCTAGCTCTACTGTAGCAGCAATACTAGCGGCATAAAAATGCTATCAGCAAAAAAAAATTCTAGCTGCAATCACAACAACAACAATGGCAAACTTCAACATGGCTTTGCGAGCAGTTCTCCTGCCTTTGTCATTACTAGAAAGCATTTGAGCTGCCCATTGCATATTGAGTCTATGGTTTATGGTCACAAACTTTTAGGTGGTCGTCATAAGTGGTTCTTTGTTCTAGCCCAGCAAAGAGGAGTGGGATTTTCAGTCTGAGGCCCGGTGCTTTGGTTGTCAGAAAACAATGAACTGGTTTTAAATTGGGCACCGGCTCCGAAATATCTCCAAGACTGCCATGATGGAAAAGGGGCTTTTGTTGCAGCTAATGGTCTCCCACTGCACTACTGAATGTTTACAGAGGTGACACCACTGACAAGAGCAATGTGCACAAATGGATGAAGAAGTTTAAAGAAGCAGAAACCAGTATTGAAGACATCAACTGCAACACAGGATTTAAAATTAAACTGAATATGTCAGTTAATTAAAAAAAAAAAAAGCCTAATTTTGCATTACTTTGGGTACAGCCCCTGTATTTTTTATGTTGCTGTTGTTGTTTTTATAGTAACAGGTAATTTCCTATATACATAGTGCTCATAATTAAGATCCGGTTAAAGTCAAAGTCAAAGTGACCCTGCAATAGATAGGGTAAAGGACGTTGCTGAAGAGATCAACAGTAGCAGAGTGGTAGTGCTGGGGCTTGAGCTTGCAACCTTCTGTTCAGTAACCCTGAGCCCATCTGAGTTACCACCAACCGAATAATTAATTAATTTAAACTAATCTAGGTTTATTAAAGGAAATTATTTTCAGATTTTTTTGTTGTTGTTGGCCAAATTGTTCTGTAAGGAGACAATTCAATATTTTTGGAAAGGGTCTTCTCCTATTACAGCATGTCATGTTTCAGTCCTTATTTAGATCCAGGCTATCTCAGGGTACAATATTTTTTTTTATTCTTTTAGTGTATTTGTGTAAGGGACAAGCAAAGTTGGCTACTGTTTATGCCATCAAGACACATGGCAATGTGACAGAGAGAAAGAGTCTATTTACTGTGCGACCATGTACAGGCAGTGGCTGCTATGTCTGAAAATGAACCGTGGATATTTTTACACGGCAACTCTCTTAGATGCACAGTCTGCAGAATCTCTGGCCATATTTTGTAGGTCATGTCTTTCATTATGCTCTTGATTTGCACATCTGTATTCCTCATAAATATTTATTGGCATCGCATCTTTCACAAATTCGAGATTTCACTCATTAACATTGATTTAAAAAAAAAAAAAAGACAAAAGGCCAATGCACAAGAAGTCACTGGACCAAGGGTAGTTTGAAACAAAGGTTTCTGTGAATTTGTGAAATGCAGTCCCCCCTTTCTGGCTACAGCTGAAGAACCAGCTCTGGTCCTGGTCATTGTTGAGCCATGGGAGTTGATAGAGGATGTGTCCTTTAGTGAGTTACAGCAGAGGCTAAGGGCAAGCTGATTCACAAGTCTAAAATTAGATGCAATATGCTGGTCCATGCTTGCCT
The DNA here is from genome assembly GCA_013621035.1 of Clarias magur. Lineage (NCBI taxonomy): Eukaryota > Metazoa > Chordata > Actinopteri > Siluriformes > Clariidae > Clarias > Clarias magur. Next base: position 313,730 of record QNUK01000309.1, on the reverse strand, counting down.
ACGAGGGGAAGTCCTGGTCTTATTTAGAGAAACAGGTTTAAGCTTCTTGCCCTCTCTTGCAAGGTGCCGTGTCTGGATCAGACCAGATGTCCTGGTCAAACGCAATTAATTGGTACAATAATAAGTTAAAGAAAAATTCCTCAAATGAATAGTCAGACATTTCAATGTTTTCAGTGATACTACACTGTAAACCCGAATAAGTTGGAAAAACTAAAAAAAAAAAAAAAATTTGAGGTAGTTACATTGAATTTTTTAAGTAATGATGTTTTCAATTTGAAGTAAACAGAACTATCAGTTTTTGAGTTTGTTGTACTCATTCATATTAATCGTTATTTACTTGCATTACTATGTAGCCTAACTCATACTATAATTTTTTTTAGTTGTTGCAAATAAATTAAATTGTTGCTGGTCTTTTGCCTGCTCCTGGCAATGGGTCACAGGGGTTTGTCACAAGTTTTTACACCAGATGCCCTTCTGAACACAACCCTCCCATTTTTATCTGGGCTTGGGACAGGCACTTTATCCAGTAGCTGGGAATCGAACCTAGAAGATGGCAGGCGAAACACCTACTGTACCACAGACAAACAGCCATCTGTTCAATGAACTTTGTGAACTGTGTGAACTAAAATTATTTATTTTATAATTATAAGTATAAAATTTAAATGATATACTTACAAGTACTAGTGAGTGTGTTAATAGGATTTATATACTGTATTGATTCTTTTTCTTTTTGGTGGTCTGCCATGAATAAAGGTCAAGTTAGGATCATTTACAAATAAGTCCATCATGACAACACTGAACCTTTGTCAGTGCCACTATTTTTAATACACTTTAATACTGATTGCATGACTGGGCCAAATGTATTTGCTGCTGAGGCATCATGTGTCAGAACATTCTTCAACATGTTGGAAACCTGATACAAACCTGACACTGTTGTTCATGCCATGCAGTATGCATATACCATCAGAATTTAAAATACTGTTCTAAGCATCTGGCTTTTAGAGAGCTGTGGAGCTCTTCAACTCAACCATCGACGCAGCTGCCAAAGTGTTCTTAGAAAGAGATTCACTTTGCTTGAATAGATCTGTAATATTTCTGAACTAGATTTTTTTTTATTCAAGGGATTTGTGCAGTTAAATACTACAAATCATATTAATTGCAAGTAATGTAAACAATACAATACAGTACAAGAAGTCTGTTGCTTTAGCTTTAAGGGCTCTTGTGTCTTTTCAAATGTGGCATCCAAATGTGATAACTTGAAAGTACAGTATTGGACGTTTTTTGCTACACATTGAAGACATTTGGGCATGAGATCAAAAGATGAATATGTGATAGATTTTCATATTTTATTTCCTCATATCTACATCAAGATGAGTTAAACAACTTGAAACATGGTATTTTTGCTGACAGGCCACCCAATTTTTAGGTGCAAAGTTTTGGAAGATATAGTCTTAATCTACTGTAAATTAAAAGAAAATGAAAAAGTAAATAACATTGAATATCATCACATAAAGTACTGTTGTCTCTCTTGTTGTCTGTTTGATTAGTTGTTATTACACCAGTGGTTTCTTATTTTTGTAGAACCTTGTTTTATTGATTATGACGATTTTTTCTTCTTCTTTTTTTTTTAGTTTAAACAAGTGATTTAAGATGGCACTGTTGGGCAAAAAGGACTGAAGGATAAAATCGAGAAAACATCTTGGCCACAATGACCTTTAAATTCTGGAAAATTTGGCACAATGCTACAGCTCAGCCCAGCAGCCACAGTCTTGTCCCAATGGATATATCAGTATCACCTCCTCCTCTACCACTTCAGTTTTTCATGACAGTGCCTTATCATAGTACAGACAAGTGTTGTATAAGGTCTGACTGGACAGCAGCCAACTGAATAAATATCTTTGGTCTCAGAAGTTAATAGGTTTCAGAAATCCTGAATGGAAAATGGGGTGCCACAGATGCACATTTCTCACATCACAGCTACAAAGCAATTGTAGCACGAGTGTTGCAGCATTATCTGTCTGCTAAATTTTCTTTCATAATTATTATTTTTATATTATTTATATTTAATAATAAATATATTTAATTTATATTATATATTTATTTTTATATTTATAAGTGCATCATGCTTCCCAAATGCAGCACAATAGTTCAAAGCCTCTAAAGAAGAACATATAGATATTTTTGACAAAAATGTTTTGTTAAAGACAACTGTGTGTACCTGAAGTAAAAAAATTTGGCAAAATGTGGAAAAGTTTTTAAATGGAGTTTATCTCATTGTGCTGTCAAATATGTTAAGTGAACAGGATAAATGGGCAACAATAAGGATCTGAGCAACTTTGACAAGGCTTAAATTGGTCTGTCTAGACAACTAGGTCAGCGCATCTTATTAGTATTCAGTGGGGTAACACCTACCAGAAGGCTCTGGTGCATGGAGTGAGCAAAAGTCTGATTGCATGGATCACAAGTACCACCTACTGCACCTAAACATTGCAGGCCAAGTGCATTCCTTCATGGCAGTGATATTATGTAATAGTAGCAGTCTACTTAAGCAACATAATCTGATTCAGATTATGATTTAGGAATGATTTAAGCAACATGACAAAGAGTTTAGGTTTTTAATTTGGGCCCCAAATTCCCCAGAGCGCAATTAAATCGAGCATCAATCAAATTCGATCCATGGAGGCCTCACCTCTAAACGTATATTAGGGATATTGTAGAGTCCATGCCTCAATAAGCAGGCAAGCAGGCAACACAATGGGGATCTACACATATTTGTCATGTGGTTTTAGTGTTATGGCTGATATGGCCAGTCATCTAGCTCTCACAGTTTGGCCTAAACATTATACTGTATACTAACTTCTAATAATACTGTCCTTCATAACAGCTCTAAAGTGAGATGCTGATAATTGGTGATTTTTGAGGCTGGTAACTTGTCATGTCTTAAAATAAAAACTGACTGTTGTTGTTACTTAATTACCTAATGTCATATTTCATACAGTAGTTTTGAAAAAATCCAGCATTGTCCTAGAGTATAGAAAATGGATCCAAACGTGTGTCCAAACTTTTGACTGGTGTGTCCAAACTTTGAAACATTTGGTACTATATACTTGCATGATAAAAGAAAGAACATCTGAATGATCAGGTGTAACAGAGCAATCGTCAGCAAATTGTAATTTAATGAGCTCACTCTACTGTACAGCCTTTGTTTTAAATCTGGACCCTGGCAACTCCAGCTGATGGTTGAATCAGTGTGGACCCCTGCCCATGTAGCACTAGCAGGGATGTGTGTCAGCAGGTGTAATTGTCATGGATGGAAACATGAGGCGTGCTGTAATCTATTCCTGGACTTGCATGGCTTCTCTCATTCTCACTCTGCAAAAATAGTCTGCCCCTTCAACCTCATACACCAAACCAGCAAAGTGAAGATATGACACTTGTAGCTGCTGTGTCTATTCCCACACAACTATTCTTGTGTGTGACTTTGTGTAGATATGGGGTGTAGGAAACGCATTTCTATTGATTTTTTTTTTTTTTTTTTTGGTAAACACTTTATTCCCATTGAATTATCCAATGAAAATCAGCTTTTACAGTAGTTCTTGAATCAACTGGATCATTTCAAGTATTCAAACATTTGGACAGACATAGTAAAACTAAGTTGTAACAGCTGTATTCTACAGCTACTAAATCTAGTTTTTATTTTACAATCCGATTAAATCTAATATTCAGGTGTAAACCATGTTATCTAAACTAAACGTAATGGAAATAATTAAATATGAACATTCATATAAATACAAAAGTATAAAAGTCAAGTGAAAAGTGGAAATGGTGCAATTTGTCATGTAAAAAAAACTGCTTTTAAGATTGCACACACTCATCACAGTTTTCAAAAGCAGCTATTTTGTGTTCCTGTGCTAACCGGGGCTCTTTTATATTTGTTCATCTATCCTTTATCCATTGAAAGTCTCTGTATCAAACAAAGTTTTTTATTGTTTACTCTTCTTCTGCCCCTTTTGCTTCTTCATATTCCTCTTCTTTCTCTTCCTCTTCCTCCTCCTCATCTGCACCAAAGTCCATTTTTGCTAGCATGGCCTCTACTTCATCAGTAAACAGTGTGAGGTGGTCCATCTTCTCAAAGCCAAACTCTGGCCTCTGTAACTGGGAGGTTTTTGCTGTGTCCTTGGCTTCAGCAATGAGCTTCTTGGCATTGATGAGAAACTCAGCTATGTTGCTCTTGTCCAAACTCTGTGTGGCTTGGTCTATCAGCTTACTGGTAGCCTCCAACCGTTCTCTGTACTGCTGAATTAGTGATTGCACTACTGCTACCTTCTCATCCTGCTCCTGTGTGATTTGCTCCAACAACTGGGCCTTACGGTCTTCCAGAACTGCATAGAGTAAGTCAAACTTCTCTCCGAGTCTCTGCTTCTGTAGCTGGCTGTTCTCTTCCACAGCCTTGCAGATCTCCTCCATTTGCACAAGCATGGCCTGTACACAGCTGTTGCTAGCTGCAAGCAACTCAGTTGAGTTTTGGAGCTCGGTCTTCTCGGTTTCATAGACAGCTTTCAGGGTTGATACTTTGCAGTCCTTGTGCTGGCCAAATACCTTGCACATGGAGCAAGTTGGCACCTGGCAGGAAATACAATAGATGTTGATGCGTTCATCTGCATGCTCCTGGCACATTGGTTCTTTTGTATCCTTGTCCTTCAAAGGAGGCTCTAGGCCATCACCACCACCGCCACTGTTCTCCAGCTGTTGCTTGTAGATGTCAATTATGTTCTCCACAAGGAGATTCCTCTGAAGCCCATAGACACCATGGCGGTCCAGCACCACCTCAAAGCGACAGGTTGGGCAGCGGAAGATTCCTCCTGAGAAGTGGTAGGGGTTGCGAGAGTCATAGAGGTCATTAGCGCAGCCACGGCATAGATTATGCTGGCAGGGCAGGATGACCACCGGCTTGGTGAACATGTCCAGGCAGATGGGACAGCTTAGTTGTTTCTCCAGGCTCTCCATAGGACCAACGGCCCTCACAACTTGGCCTGTCTGAATGTCCATGTCTAGAGGTATCCCAGTCTTTTTTATGTCAGGTCCTTGTGTAAAGCTCTCCTGAGTGTTCCTGTTCTTGTCAAGGTTTATTTTGATCTACTGGTCCAGTAGGTCACCCTCTTATATACTAGTCAGCCAGTTGTGTCATTTGATCCAGGGGCTGGCTGTGTAAAGATTCCACCCTCCGCTTGTTTGTGAAGCTTGATTCGAAGAAGACATTCTGCCTTTTGCCGTAGCCCACTTGGGTAGTCACATGCCAAACTTAGCAGCAACCCCCCCAGCCCTTCCCACCCCATCCACACTCCATCTGTGGGAGCACTAAAGCAACACAAGCCAAACAAGCCCCATGTGACCAATGAAGTATTCAGACAGAGCTCTGCTTGTTGCTCAACAACATGTCAGGTGAAGCTATACATAAATCAGGTTTGTTTATAGCTTTGTATGCACATTTATAAGCTTTGTTTTGACATCATATCAGGACTTTATATACCAAAACATATGTATATTAAGATATAACACACAAACTTGTCCACTAATCATTCCACCAATGACCTTCAATGGTTTTTATAGTTGGTTCTACTTATTTAAAGTGTCAGTGAATGTTCCTGGATATCCTTCAATTGTCAATACACTGTTGCTCAATATTGGCACTGCCTCTTCGTAAATAAACATGTGGACCTGTGTACACTTCCACCTCACTGCTGCTGGAAGCCACTTGTGCAACTTTCCTCTGAAAGGAATGAACTCACTGTAAAATCTTTCAAAATAACAGGTGTTGACCATGTGGTTATCAAGTGTACAGGTTGGAACATGCTACTGGATGTCACACCTTTGTGCAAGATGGAAATATTGCATTGGAAAACAAACTATCCAGTTCTGTTTATAGGCAAATGAAATCAGCAAATTATGACGTATAATCAAAAACCTTTTAATTTTCATTTAATCATTTTTGATTGGTCTCTTGAGTGTGAAAATGTTTTATGTGTTAAAAGAGGTGTGTTATTATTGTCTAACAGTTTTTTTTTTTTCAAGTTTTAAAAAATACTTTCTTCATAAATGAACTAATACTGTGGACATATGGCATGTGTTTTTGGTATTGGTATTGGTATGGTATTTTTCCCTCGGTATGGTATGGTATGGTATGGTATGGTATGGTATGGTATTTTTCCATCGGGTTCCAAGTTTTTTTTCCAACATTCCAAAAAGAATACCTGGACTTGGACATCTCATGTTAAATTACCCCTGTTTGTGAATGAATGTGTAAATGCACCCTTCAGGGTGTAGTCCACTCTCACTACCAGTGTTCCTGAGTTAATGGGAACAGCACTGCATGGTATGTGGTGTGGCAAGTATGGGAAGCCATTAGGCTCAAACTTGGTCATATGATTAATTTACGTTTAAAAAAAAATAGTAATGCTTTACAATTTCTAGATTAATCACATGCGTTAACGTGTTCATATTGACAGCTTTAAATTGAACACAACTTATATAACTTCTATTTATTTTCTGAGGATCCTAGCGTTTCTTTTGCTCTAGGTAAGTTAACAGGTTTATTTCATTGCAGTTTTAATGCAATAACTTGCTCATTATCAGACCACTATTACTCTTTTTAATGATTCACCCTTGGTCTACATTAGAAGTCATTTGTGATGTAATTCTGACACACACACCCAGGCTGTATCAGACACACACTCCTGTCTTCTACATTGATGTAAATATAAACAAGCATGTGATTCAGCTGGTACCTGACACTTTGATTATGAAACACTTTCCAGTGTGACCAGGCTGATGACTGTTGCTGTCCAGAGAATTGTTTGTTGGCTTGCTTTTTTTTTTCTTTTCTTTTTTTTTCTCTAGGAACTGGAGTATTTAAAAATGTTTAAATACGATTTGATTAAGCTTGGCTTAATTAATAGTACACTTGTACTGCTGAGGATTTGACATTAATATTTAATCTTAATTAAGGCAGCATGTTCATAATGCTGAGTCATGATGAGTGAAAGTGAAGATGGTTCCAAGGACTTGGAGTTCACACAAGGTTCCTAACAGGTCCCAATGAAAATCAGCTGTTAAGGTTCCTGAACTTTCTTCTTGTGCCTAGATAAGTGTGCCAGAATACATATGAGTGTCTTAGTGCCAGGATGACTGATATTTTATTATATATTTTTAACCGTGCAGCGTGTTCTTGGGGTCATGTTGTCTAGTCCTAAGGTCAGACTAAATGTCAGTGTGTGGATCAAATCACATTAGTTCACTTACGAAGAAACCTAGAAAACACAAATACTAGTGTCCTATTTAAGGTTGCAGCACAGGCATAAAATCCGATGCTAATTTCCATTTTGTATATTACCATTAATGCTAATATAATTAATTTGAGTTTGTTTTCTATGCTTAAAATGATAGTGTGCTATATTATTTGAGCTAATAATGGAGCTCTAAGGGGGAAAAAAAATAAGCACACATGACAAATAAACTGATAAACTATTAAGCATAAAGCACAACCAACTTAAATTATGCACTTAAAGAAAAAGTAGTTAAAGTAATTAAATAATAGTCAAATTTCCAAATAATCAAATTGTTTTTACTTTCTTAAATCTGTATGATGTGACATATAAGGAGATGCCGTGAGCCACAGAAAACAGTGCTGTGAGGTCATACTTATACCACAAAGGAAAAAAATAAAACTACTTTCTCTTAACACACCTTCTTATTGCTGTTTTGTAGTACATAACATTCAGGTTATTTCCTTTATTCTTCTTTTCTTTGATTAATTCCCTACATATTACAAAGGTTGTTTTATATACCATCTTTACATCTTGTTTTTTTTTTATATACCATTTTTACATTGCACTTGTTTTTCACCAGATGTTATTTATTTGTTTATTTTTACAAAGCAGATGTTATTTATTTATGTATTTATTTGTTTTTATATCTGCAGTATAATGCAAACTATGGAAAAAGAGTTGAGTTCTCTACTGCTCAAGGGCTCAACAGTGTTTCGGCAATTTAACCATTTACCTGCCAGTCACTCTGAATGTTTTTAATAATACTATCAGATGCAGTGGTACTGTAGCTCAGTGTGTTCAGGGTCTGAGTTCCTGTTCGGAAGGTCAGCAGTTTGAGTCCCAGCTCTCCTGTGTTGCTGCTGTTGGGTCCTTGCAGGCTTGTCCGCTCCAGGGCTGCTGTATAATGGCTGACCCTGTGCTCTGACTCCAGCCTACTAACTAGAAGCTGGAATATGTGATGAACAAATAATATGTGACCAATGCAAAATTAAAACAGTGTTGGGAAGTGTAACTACGCAAATAGAGCACTAGATGGCATATGACACCTGCTTTTCCAAGTTCTTCCAGTATCATTTATGACGGTTAGCATCCAGAAGACAGGCCTGGCTTTGCAGTACAGTCTTGAAATCAGAACACAATTTTAACAAGTATATTATATAAATATATATATATAAGTATATAAAAACATATTTACATCTTTACATCATTACGCTTGTTTTTCACCAGATGTTTATTTATTTATTTATTTATTTATCTGTTTGTTTGTTTATTTATTTTCACAAAGCAGCTTATATCTGCAGTATAATGCAATGTCATAAGAACAAACTATAACAATGTATCCGCCAGTTACTGTTTTTTTATTTTATTATTATTTTTTTTTAAAGGCTGCACTTCTTATATCTAGTGTATAGAAAATGCAAACATGAGCAGAACTGCATATAGTAAGGAGCTACATATTCAGAGAAAAAAGTAAAAATTTTCTTACTATATGTCAGTCTGACCTCAAACAATCTTACTGTAATTGTGGTCTGGTCCTTGAAAAATAGCACCCTCCTTTGCTTACAAAACTAATTTATTGAAATACCCAGGGGCCTTTCATCAGGACGACAATCTGATTTGTGCCTTTACCAGACTCATGAATGTATTTCCTCCCTGTTGGAGGTCAAGTTCCTATCAGCAGTAAAATCTCAGCTCCCGAGTATGTCTACAATACCAGTTTATTGTGCTTAAGTAACTGAGGCACAATGGGGCGACTCCATTGAGCAGAAATAGTTCAATGGGCTGGTTTTGCTTCTTGTGACAGACTTGCTACGTTATGTTTTTTGTGTCTGGCATGCTGTGGATACGAGATTCCTGTTGAGTTCAATCTCACTGTTGTTACTGAAACGTCACGCCTCATTATGTTTTGTCCTGCGGTGACCTCTGTGATGAGGTCATGTGTGATAAGTCTTATATGAAATATATAAAATATGTAAAATAACATATTACAAACCACTAAATTATGATTCATGATTCTGATTAAAATAATGCCTAACCTCTCTGAAAATGAGAACAAAGTGATAAATATTGGATTCTTTGTACATTTGTGAAGGAAAAAAAAAATTTCCTTTTCAGCCTGTGTTGTGTAGTATATGTGTAATTAAATTATTTAATATTACAGTAATAAATATTAAATTGTTTTGAAGCAAAAGTAACCAATCATGTGTGAGCAGCTTAATGCATAAAATTATGCACATTTACAACCTTCAGTTAATGTTCAGATCAAACATCAGAATCAGGGGAAAATGTGATCTTGGTGACTTTGACCAGGGCATTAGTGCTGATGCCAGACAGGCTGTTTTGAGTAGTTTATAAACTGCTGATCTCCAAAAAAACATACTGTGTGAGCTGATGAAAGAGGTTGGAGGAGAAAGAACAAATTAATTTGAGCTGAATGTAACTAAATAAGAATGTAAGAAAAATAATTACGCTTTACACATGTGGTGCACAAAAAAATCAACATATCAGATGGCATAATACTGAGATGGTTGGGCTTCAACAGGAGAAGACCACACTGGGTGCCATTCATTGGCAAATGGCTGATTGCTTAATTGCATGAATGCAAAGTAGAGCTAGTGGATGTGTAATCCCAGTTAAGCCTGCTTCAGGTCCTCAAGGTTACATTAGCTGCTATTTAAAATGTACATGGAAAACACAACAGAAGAAAATATATACAGAATTTTGAAGCCAGTGCATGACATGCCTGTGGCAAACACCTGGGAAAAAGATTTGTGACACCCTTTGGTTGTCTTGTTCTTTTTTTATGTATATCCCTCCTGTCAGTCTTACTATATCCCAGTCCCTTGGGCTCTCTTCATCCTATATTTAGTGCTTAGAAGAAAAAACATAGTGAAATCCATTGCTAAATACACAGCACTGCCAGATACTGTACCTTTGCTCCTGGCAAAAGTCTTCTGCAAAAAAAAAATATATATATATATAATATTTTGGAATTTCTTGATCCAAGATAGAAAAAAAAGACTTTCAACCAGGAAGTGCTGTGTGCCAATTTATTCACATTCCTGTAACTACTGTATAAACTTGTGAAATGTCAGGATCATTGAATTGAATTAGCTGATACAACTGCACAAAGGTGTCAACAAGTAAATCCATGCAGAAAAGAAGAAGAAAAAACCCTTTAAAAATGATATAAATCTATTGATTAAACTCACAATATAATTAGTCAGGTGCTACTAACATAAGTGCAAATCAAACACTTGTAACATTATGACCACCTGCCTGATATTGAGACGGTCCCCAATTTTGATGTATAGTGATGCACTGTGTTTTCTGACACCTTTCTATTACAGCATTAACCTTTTCATCAATTTGATCTACACTAGCGCTTCTATTAGATCAGACTACATGGGCCAGCCATTGCCCCCCATATATATCAGTGAATCTTGGTCAACTATGAGCCTATCGCCAGTTCACTGGGTTTCCTTCCTTGGATCACTTTTGGTAGGTCATAATCACTGCCGACCAGGAAAGTCCCACAAGACCTGCAGTCTTGGAGTTGCACTGACCCAGTCCTGTAGGCATCACAGTTTGGCCCTTGTCAAAGTCATTCAAATCCTTATGCATGCCCATTTTTACTGGTTCCAACACATCAGAAAAGGTTCACTTGCTGTCTAATATATCCCATGCACGAGTAGAGCGCCACTGTAAAGCGATATTGAAAATGTAGCTGCTCTGAGAAGGGCCAACTTGAAATGGCTAGACAACTGGGTTAGAGCAACTCGAAAACCGCAGTTCTTATGGGATGTTCCCAGGCTGTAGTGGTCAGGACATACCAAAAGTGATCCAAGAAAGGAAAACCAGTGAACAGGCAACAGGGTCATGGGTGGCCAAGGCTCACTGTTGCACATGGATCGTGTAGTCCGATCAAATCATATAGTTACAGTAGCTCAAATTGAAGAAAAGGTTGATGCTGGTTCCACTAGAAAGGTGACAGAACACAATGGTGTTCGCAAATGTGGGACATACTCAGTATTAGGCGCGGTCATAATGTTATGGCTGATCAGTTCACCTAGCAAGGTTAGGAGGTACAGTAACAAAACTTAAAAAATAAGATTAAGTTTAAGATTTAACATTAAAAAACAAACAAACAAACAAACAAAAAAACTAAAAGTACTTCTTAACGTTTTACCTCCAGTAAAACACAGGACATAACCCGACAAAAAGATTTTTAATTAATATTCAATTATTGCTCATAATTGTTTCTGGGACTTTTTGTCTGGGCTCCAAGTAAAGGCTCACTCTCAGTTAGCCAGCACATGGAAAAATACACTGCCCCAACCCATGTCATCTGTGACAAATCATCACAAAGCACAAAAATAAAAACAATTCTATAAATTAGATTATGTTACTGAAGATATCTATTATCAGTATTGTCAACAGTCGTGGGTGAATGAGGCCTATTTTTTATGTTTTTGTTGTAAACACATTTAACTGTCAGAGTAGCAGTGAATACATTTTCAGAGATAAAACTTTCCAGAATTTGAAGTGGTTCCTCCACTGCTAAGTGGTGAGTAAATTACATCCAATGACCACTTGCCACCTTCTCCATTTATCCTCTCCCCTGAGAAACGATGAATATGTCAAAAAATTAATGAAAGAATCTGTCCTTTTCACATAAGTTCATCGTAAGACACATCCAGCAGAAAAAAAATGTATAGGAGGAGACTTTTAAAAATAACCATGGCCCCATATTATATACATCTCTGTCAGGGTAAGCGTCGTTCCTCAGGCCCCAAGAGGCAAACTGAAGATGTACTTTCCCCTCTGCTCTCATCTAACATCTGGCCGTGAAATAAATCTGTCCCCATGAAACCATGTTATCTGAAGTTATCTGTACCTAATGAAAGACACAAAGAAATATGATGGGAAACAATCATGGAACACATTATGGATTAGTATTTGCTTCACCTCTCTATGAGGCGATGTGACCGTGCAATTTCAACTCGAAGACACTTCTCGAAGCTTTTAACATAATCATAAGGTAAACTTTACCATGCAGTTATCATTGCTGAATTGATACTTGGTTTTGCCGACAGCCTTGCCTTCAGAATTTATCTGAACAAAGACACAATATAATATGTGCATACTGTAAGATTTGAATTCAAAACTAAAAACCTTTTATCAGAAGCCCATGATTATTAGCTAAATCCAAAAGTGACCTTGCACACAGCGTGGTTAAAACACATTTTAATGCTAAGGATGAGTTTGTCATTTGAAAATAACCAAAAAACTATTTTGTCCTCCTCTGCACGACCCCGCTCAAGACTGTTAACTCAGCATTATCTCTGTCAGGATGAATCACTGTTCTAAAAGGCCCATAACTAAAACTGAATATCTTATGCACTTTCCTATCGTCACATCATCAAATAAAAAAAGAGAAGCTCTCCCGATGGAGCCATGCTATCTAGCATTAGTTGACAGCTGTAATATATAACAGGGAATAAAAGTGAACAATTAAATGAGCTGTATCAGAACATTATGGGTTATGAGATTTAACTATTGCAGACAGTATGATTGGCTTACAGACAACATTGCAGAGGAATGGTGACATTAGTACTATCTGAAATACTTAAAAAAGGTGATTTGGAAAGTCTTATGTGTTTATTTATGTGATAGTGTTCTAGGCTCAATGGATCACAGAGGACAATGAGGCAGAATTCTGGCGACTTGGACCATTGCGTGACATAGTTAACTGTGTGAGAAAATGTGGGTGTTGTACGGTATTGTTCACTCTCATGGCTCTCTGCGTTTGATCCCTCACCTCCGCTATTGAAACGCCCAGTGCCCTCTTAGCCCTGGCATTGCCCACAAAGGGCAGACGGGTTGCACCCATGGTTTTGAATGAGGATTGGCATCAGTACAAATGTCGTAAGCCTTTGTGAACATACCAGGCATCTGGCACAAATATGCACTTGACTGAAGTCAGAGGTTAATGTGGTTTAAATTAAACAGTGAATCATTGTTTTATTCACTTCCCCAAAAAAACCTTTTGGTGGCTAATATGTTATTATTGTTAGGGTTCTTTACATCTGTGAACAAGACAAAATACAGACAGTGGACAAATTAAGGGGGAAACATCACAATAAGGTTTTGGGTCAGCACATGGTAGAACTTCTATATATTTTATAGCTTCTATATATTTTTCACAATTTACAGGATGCATGAAGAACATTCCTCCAAATGATATTTCCTCGATTGTTTCTTTGATGATGGTGGTAGAAAGCCCCGTCTAACACACTGAACTAAAATCTCCTACAGTATTTGTTCATTTGGATTGATATACGGTGATTTTGAAGGCCGTAGCATGTCATATATGTTATGCACATTATACAGTACTTTATACTACATTTTCATACTCAGCAAAACAGTCTGCCCCATGTCTGCAAATGGGGATTAACGTCATCATGAAATGGTCTGTTCCCATCAAGATAAAAACTTTTTACAATAGAGTAAAGGTGAACCATTAGAAGAATTCAGATTTTATTGATTCTAGTCTATTAATTAATTTATTCTATTTAGTGGCGTGTTTTGTTTTTATTCATTTACAATCATACAAGAATTTTAAAATGAGTAACAGTAACAGAGAGTGATTGTATAAAAACCAGACATATCCAAGAAGTGATGATCCATGCAGTGAAGATCCACTGATTTTATTATGAAATCCAGAGCATCTTGTGATTAGAGGTTTTGGTGGGCAGATGCCCTGAACCAAAAAAAAGTACACATTAATATAATAATACTCTACTTGAATAATATGCATGATGCCGTATAGTTCAATTATTAGATTTTTCTTTCGAGTTTTAGTAAATTACTAATTATAAATACAATGTACAATCTCTCAGTCTATTTTGGTGCACACCGTCACAATCATCTGAAAACTTCTGATTAACAATCACCATAAGCAGGGTAAGCCTTACAAAAGGCTATATCAACGCATGTTAATGGAAAGTTGACTGAAAGGGGAAATTATTATAGTTAAAGGTGTCTGAGCAGGGATGACTGCAGCATGAAGGATATTGTCAAGCCAAGCCGAGCTTCATAAGGAGGCCAGCATCACTTCACTCCTTGTGAAAGATTCTGAATGGGGTCAGTGCAACAAGAGTTACCACACACTGATGTCTTCAAGCGACAAATGCTGCATTTATAGTATCAAGCCACTCCTGAACTAGAGACAACATCAGAAATGGAATTTGGAAATCAAGGTCACAGAGTCTGCAGATAGAATGGAGAGGCACAGAATTCAAGTTGCTTAAAGGTCCACTGTGCTTTATTAAGTCCAAAGTCAATACAAGGTCTAACACGAGATTTTAGAACATTTCGTGCTTGCTTTGGCTGAAAAGCTCAATGCATAGGCTGATCTGAACTGGGAATAATTTTTCAAATGTTGAACATTTCTGTACAGTATTGTTAATACATGTTTGATTGATCTTAGGAAATATTCTAATATTTTGGATTTTTTACTTTTATGAGCTGTAAGCCATAATAAATTAAATATGTATATGTATTATAAATATATACTTATTGCACTTATTTTATCATGGAACTGTTGTTTCTCAAAGTATGATGGATAAACATCTACATTCTGTGGTAAAGTGTTCCAACAAAGTATGGGGTTGACAAAAGGGTTTATTTGGTGTTAAACCAATGCAACAAATGATCTTCTAGTGAAATTGTCCACTGAAGACACAGTTATCTCTGTGGAATTTTAATTCAGTTGTGTGAGCTCAGTTTCTATGTACCACACACACACACACACACACACACACACACACACACTATTATTTATACATACACTATATATGTGTGTGTCATGCTTGTGATGTCGATGTAAAACCAAACTAGCTGCCCTTTTGTCTGGCAATCTGTCTGTGGTTTTACAGTGAAAGTTGTTGTGCACAGGGATGCCACAAAAACCTTGAAGACAGGTTTATCAGTGTCCCACTGTGGTTATCAGCCATCCAGAGGGAGACAAGGCTGATCCTGGTCAAAGATTCACCATGTGGCCTTTTTTGTCTTTGGTAACATAATAAAAAAATAAAGGTTGACAGAGAGGGTTATCGAACATTTTAGAACTTTTTAATTGAAGTCCGGACTGAATCTGACATTCTAACAAGTATCACTTTGCAAGTAATGATGGTTTTCTAACATTAAAATGATGTGTAGTTGAAAAGTGCTAAATCAGTAACCACTGACAAGATTGTCAATTTAAATGTTAGCCATACAATGACTTTAAGAAAATCTGACTTTCTGCTTCATGAGAATCATAATAGGGTGGTCCTGGTATTTTAATCTAAACAATGTCCTCAAAGACCATGTCCCAAACATTGCTTTGAGTTGTGGCAGAAGATAAACTCGCATGCTGGCTCCAAACCTAGGGATTTGTGCTCACGCACTGAGGGAAAGAGATTATATCTATCAGCATCTTATTCACTGATAGTAACGGAACAAGCAGGAGATTAAAGACTGGCAGATTAAAAGAGATTACAAAATCTCTCATCTCATCTAAAGACTTCTGGAAGAGTGTAAACAGAAGTTTGGCCACGGGTACGGGTATTAGTCACTCACCATAATAGACCTAGAAATAATAGCGCTGTCTGCCTGTGTTAAGCCTAATGTGATTTCTCAGAGTTAGATAGAGACGAAGCTTTACATTATCTACTTGCCTCTTTCAGTTTAAGGCATTGTGCTTCAGGATTTATTCGTTGGGAGGATTATAGAACCCTTGCCGAGGCTTTCAGGTCCAGTTGCAGCTCATAAAGTTGCAGCCGAAGTTCCGGTGGACATTTATAGTGCTGGTGTCACATAGTTATTTATGCCTTTTTTTTTTTTGCATGTTTAGGTCTAGTGTTAAGCCAGCATGGTCGCTAAAAGTGACAGCCACCATGGTTGTTTTATGGTGTCACTTTAAAAGTGGCTTGGGGTCATCAGAGAATGAATGTGAGGTCTTTGCTCTATCAGGGGTCCATGGCCATCCATACTGCTGCTGTTATACCAACCTATACAGTTAGAATAAAATAAAGTATAAAATAGAGATATATAAAAATGTTAATGTAAAAAGATAAACTGTATAAATGATAGGGAATGTGTAAAGGGAAAAATATGGCATATATTTTTCCCTTTACACATTCCCTATCATTTATACAGTTTATCTTTTTACATTAACATTTTTATATATCTCTATTTTATACTTTATTTTATTCTAACTGTATATTGCATAGTTGTAGATTTTATCATTTACGTTATTTTCTAGTGGCATTTGCCTCTTCTTATCTTCTTATTGAATTTTATTTTTCCTTTTAAGGTCACAAACAGTCGTGTCATCTCAGTGCGTGTTATACTGTGTATGGTTGTGTATGTGACAAAATAAAAATTTTACGTTAAATTAGAATTTAGTCAAATACATTATTATTATTTAACTTTCCCTACTAGGTAAACGCATGGATCTGGAATGATGGCTCGTGTCATATTTAACACTCAGACATGCTGCAAGGAAAGATTACGCCCTATCACATTTGTATGAACTTACTGATTGACATTTTCACATTTTTATACATTGCACTTTTTTCATACAATGCACTTAGCATTCTTGGGACAAGCTCTGGATTCAGCATACAGAAATTCCTGAAGCTTATCGAATGAAAAAATACTAACATAACATGCTTCTCAGACCAGACAGGCTATGTTGTGGGATTGTAAAAAAAAACAAAAAAAAAAAAAAACCCTTAGATCTTTGGGAAGAGATGCAGTGGAATGTGTGGGTTTTATTAAATCTTTCAGTCTCAAAGTTTTCCCAAACACTGTAAAATCTCTCTGATCCCCAAGGTCACGTATAGTCTACAGTAGATACTGTAACTTTCCTAGCAACCATACCAAATACGTTCCCTTATCTATGCAGCACCTGCATCTTTCTAACAAACAACAACAAAAAGTTTGCTCACATAGGCCACTTATAGTGTAATCTCAAGACACAAATATGATTTTAATAAATAAATGTAATAACTTTAATATTAGCTAGAAGTGTTGTATATTGGCTTGCTTGAGAAGTTGGAAATATGTCAGTCACCATGTAGTTTGACATTTTGGCGAATACTAAATACTGTACCCTAAGGTTCTATTTCTGATATAAACTCTGAGTGTATGATTTGCCTTGTCATTTAAAGGTATTAAAAATTTTACAACCAGGAAAATTAAATCCCCCAATTGACTCCCTCACAATGTTTAACTAATACCTGTGAGGATTTTACTTCATATCTCACATTCTTATTCACATGTGGGTATAACCATATAACCATATGGGTAACACATTAGCAGGTACCGGTATCTCCTAGCTGTACGTAATCAGAAAAGAGTTTACTGCAATACATTGTCTGAGTAGTTTCCTTTCTTTTCTTTTGAAACTTTTACATGATCCAAATGCATTCCTTGTGATTCAGATTAGCCTCTGTACTTTTTTCCCATGCCGCACTGAGTGTCACGCTCGGCCTGTGCTCTGACCGGCAGCTGTAGAGTCAGGGATTCTGGAAATACCCATGAAATTACCCCAAGCCATACCCAACTCCTTGTGTTACTTTACCCTGGTCACTCTCTCTCTCTCTCTCTCTCTCTCAGAACCGGAGGTCCCAGCAGCGTCCTAATTGAATCTGGATCATATCCAGCACACTACAATGCAGGTCAAAACATGCATGCGACGGTTATTCCTTTCGTTATTCCTGCTCCTTATCACCACATCTATTTGCTTTATGTTTCTTCATGCTCGCCTGCTTTGCTTTTCCAGGACTCCTGTCTCCTGTCTTATGTCGGCAAGATATTGTTGTATGGAATGTCTGTGCCAAGGATGACCTCATCTGGATGATAAGATCTACCAGCTTGGTTGGCTTGTGTTCATCAAGTGTTCACAAAGAATTTTCATTAGCAAAGTCAGAGATCAAAGGGCATGAGTGGAGGGCCACTAGACTTACTGCTTGAATGAGTGACTAAAAATATCTGCAGCATTTGTTTGGCCTGGGTTGTGTTTTTGATGGGGTATGGTGAAGGATCTCATGGAAAAAAAAAGGCTCCTCAAAATGAATAGGACCAATCAGATTTAAAAACATGCGCTGTCTAGGTATACATTAATATATTTTATATCTTTTTTATAAGGCTAAATTCCTCATGTAAGTTAATATACTGTTCGTTAACATATAAAACCATTAACAGGGAATTATTGTAACAAAATCATGGGGAAAATGATGAGAATGCAAAACATTATTTGTGCCTTTTTAAGTAACAAGCAGAATTACTCAGCCAAGACTACAAATTTGGCTCTTCACCAATAACCCAAGATTAGTTCCGAACTGAACTGCTTTTAATTGAGCTCTGTTTCAGCCTGTGTGGGATTCTAGGTCAATGCCAGGTCAACAGCGCTGCAATTAAACCTTTTAGTTGAGCAGAATGTTGGAGGGAAAAAGAGCTTGCGTTAAGGATGTATTGCTTCTATGTGACCCACTCACGAGGTACCTCCAAAACACTTCTCTTTGAAGTGTTTACTTGTACTCCTTGATCCTTGCTTTGAAGTGAGCTAGAGACGAGGGCAAAAAAAAAAAATTTATAGCAAGCAAAAGCTTTATTGTCTATGATCGATTCGGAGGTTGTGTGTTTGCTGATTGCAATCTGCTCCACAATGTAGGCCAGGTTGTCTGAGCAGCAGGGGAGCGAGACAGGCGTGTGTTTTCACTGTCCTCTCCCTTCCTGGGCTTTGAGGTGTGCAGCCTCGCTCAGTATACTGGACGCACCACACGATGAGCACCCGGAGTTTCTCGACCGAGTCTTGAACATTAGAGCAAGCTTTTCTGTCAGGTCTGAATTTGCCTATTTGGGGGCCCTTTGGTAGTTTTTCAAACCAAACAAACTGTCTGTGCATAAAATTTCTTTCTAAAAAGGGACAATTTACGGTTTGTTGTTCATGCATAAAAAAAAAAAATATTGCTAAGTTCACGCTTTTAGATTTGTTGTTAGTTGTGTTGCGTTACTTGAATAGCTTGAGAGCTAAAGATTTATGCAGGGCAATAATGTCTAGAGCAATGCAGACGGGACACTATTTTTTTTCCCCATAGAAAAACAATGTTTTTTCATTCTTTTTTTTTTCTTTCACTTTGAACTATGCTCTTGAAAGGAATATAAGGTAATAAGGCCAGAGTGAATTGTTAGTCCTCTTATACCAGTGCAATTCACCAGTGCATACTATTTGAATGATTTTTAATGATTTATAGTTGCGTTTAAAGTTGTGGAGCTTCCTGTTCTTACTTATGTTATAGAAACAATAAACACCTGTTCCCTCAGCAGCTTAATTTTTTTCTCTCTTGAGGTATATAAGGCAAGAAATGCAGCTTGGAATATTTACGGGAGATTAATTGAGCCTTTCAGATTTAAAGTGCTTTTTTTTTTTTTTTTTACTCAAATCTCTGGTTGTTTGCTTAAAATGGCAAGAAAATTGCAACAGACGCTCACACAGTTTAAAGCTAATTATGTCTAAATTATGGATCTCAATTGCTCTTCGACAAACAAAACAGCAGTTAAATATGAGGGATCCATTGCCAGGTAAGGGATTCACGCTGAGATTGAAACAAAGCCAGGTCACTCCGTGTTAATTTTTAAGTGCAGTCGGCGGTCACGAAAGTTAGCACGCAATCAAGCGATTAATGAAATGAAGGAAATGAGATCAGTGACCTTCTTTGCATTTATTAAGCCCCAAAGCACAATCTAGTTGCAAGACAACACGGTTCTACAATATAGGAATGCAACATTGAGTTTATGTTCAATTAGGAGTCCAGTAATTGAGAGAAATATAAGAGTATTAGCTTGAAATTTCCCAGGGAATAACAATTTGTCCTGAATCCAAGTTTAATCCATAGGAGACTCTGGTGCATGAAACCCAACATTGATACATCCCTAATGCTCTCATGAGTACATTCTAGCTTGCATTTAATCATCCTTGGGCATAAAGCCAAGATACAATCAAAGATTATAGATATGGAATATAGTCTGCTATATCCTATATGCATTAAGCCAGTAGTCACACAGAATTAAATCATGACTTTATTTCAAATTGCTCCAAATCAAAATGGATGTTAAGGATTAGAAACATGGATCAAGGATTTCATGAATGAGTGTCCTGGGTTATGGGTTCCATCACGCCTCATCACTCCACAGCTCTACTTTCACTGAACTCGGTGATAGGTTGCTGATTAATAGCATGTAATGAGAGATTGGGTTTCAAATTAAACAAAGTCAAAAAGTAAATCGTTCCTTTTGTGCCGAAAATGGTCACGGTCAGTTTCTATGTTTTAGCCATGAGAGCAGTTTTGGCCTTTAGTGCTCTTGGCATTGCATTTCCAAAAATAATAATAATAATAATAACAATAATACATTTAGCAGCTGAGAAATGCAGAACTAGAATAGTCTATTTGCACAAATTCTTTCTGATGTACAATTGAATATCTATTTACAAGATCATGAATTCTGAAGGATATTTCTTTAACCATTTAAATAATTCATATATGCTATTTGTCATTCGTCACATTATTGGGTCCTGCCATAGCTAAAACTCTTGTCATTTAATAATACTACGATTCCATGATATGAAGTTCATTTAAAAAACTACAAGCCACCAAAGCAAACATTAGTGTAGCCACTTAAAATAGTTACAGATAACTGAAAATATAGTATGAAATCTGTTCACTCAGTAATTTCCCAACATTTAGCTCAAATGTAAATATCTCCATCTCGGAATTTATTTGGAAGTGTTTTATGGGTCGTGCTCTGGTCAGAAGCTTACCTGTACAAATATTAAGGATTTGGATCGAGTCAGGTCATGTCTTGGCTTAAAAGGAAAAAAGAAAATAAACAGACCGTGTGAGTGTTTTCTGTCTTAGCTAATGTTGACGCTCTTCAGCTGAACCTGAACGTGACACTCCTTGCCATATTTGTGGCCGCAGAAATCAAGATGTGTTAAAAAGCCAGGTGGGAAGCCTTGGGATCCTACGGGATCATAAATGCATTCATTTGAACAGGGGTCAGATAAGGCCTTTTTTTTTTTAGCTTGTCCATCAGGAATGTAAAACCTGTGCTGCAAAAACACATGTGCTGCAGTCACCGTAGATAATATTTTGTGATTATATATAGCAAGCTAGTTAGTTAAATGCATTAGTCAGTAATGATGGAGATTAATCACTGTATGATTATGGAGAGTGCTCAACAAATCTCAGAAACTGGTTAACTAACATTTCAGCTATGAGAAGCAGTGCACTCCAATTATTCTGGTTGAGAAAATTTATCCTGGTCCCTATTTCCTTTCTATATGTCTAACATGTGATGAAATTCTGGGTTCTGCTAGCACGACATGACATCTTTGTGCAATTTATTTTGGTTATGTCAGTGTTTCCACAAAGCTGCCTGGTCCTTTGTCTGAAAAATCCATAAATCCATGCATAATTAATGGTAGGAATAGTTATTTTGTGGCAGCATAGTGGTATATTGTGGTGGATAGCACCTTCAGGTCTGTGTGCATAGAGTTTGAATGTTCTCCCTGTTCTTGGTTCATTTTCTTCAGATGCTCTGGTTTCCACCCATAATCTAAAGACATGCAAACTGGGCTAATTGGCATTTCCAAATTGCCTGTAGTGTGTGAGAAAGTGTGTATGTTTGTCTGTTTTACGATGGATTGGCAGCATGTCCAGAGTATACCCCGCCATGTGCCCATAGTTCCCTGGGATAGACTCCGGGCCTCCTGCAACCCTGTACAGGATAAGCTGTATAGAGAATGAGAGAGTTATTTAGTGCACAATGCGGTCTAGTTACAGCATTGAAGTATGTTGCTATAGTTGCATCACAGATAATGCATCAGTAGAGTTTAAAGCACTGAAGTACTTTATTAGATTTACACCACTAAAGTGTGTCACTATAGTTACAGCATTGAAGCATGTCTCCATGGTTCCAGCACTTTAGCTACAGCTTTGAAGTATATTGCACCACTTTGAAGTATTTACCAAACTTTTATCTAGCAAAATTCAATTAATCTTTTTTCGGGTTATTGAACCCATTTGTTTGAGGGCCAATTACAGGTACGAATGAAAAAACTAATAATCCAGATGCAAATTTTGCCAACAAAGCTAGTGATTTCTCCTCTCAAAAATATTCAAAACCTTAATTCCTACATTCATATCATAAAATATGCATTAAAAAAATGATACAATAATAATTCAAAAGTAAATTGGTTTTCTGTTTCTGTTCTATTTATTATACCATCAGAATATTGTTTCATTCAGCTTAAACGACTCTCCATTGACTTTGTTGCATTTGTCATAGTAAAAGAAAAATCCCTCAACCAAGCAGATAAAACACAGTACTTTAAACATACATCAAGCATAAAGCAGGCTTTTGATCAAACTGCTAAAGATCCTTTAATGTCCCCCTAAGAAGCACTGGTGAAGGCAGTGAAAATCAGGAAGTTCCCGGGAGAGATCTGAAAAGCTGGCCAGTATGAACATGGTCTTTAACAAGACTCAAGATAAAGCAGTGACTGATAGTGATTGACAGTTTAGTGTCTCCGGTCTGTTTGATATAAGAGAGCACCTATAGAGCCCAATTGAAACGGACTCCTCTATCGCCGCGCTGCCTGAGGTCTGGTCCGGATTAAATACAGTAGACTGACAGCTGTGGTTTCTTTCTTTGTGCAGGACTATGGCCCCTGGCCCACCTTATACCAGCAATCTAATATTTACCCAGACTCTCTGAACAAAAGACACAGACAGGGTGGCTCATAGCAGGCTCCATAAACGGCACAAAACAAACACACACTCTGTTCTTATATTAGTATTTTCTGGAGATACAACAGGGTCAACACATTTTGAATCATACCCATTGTTCTTTACTTAGAAAACAGAAGTGGATATAAAGTTTAATATTCAGAGAACTATACTACTTGACCTGTGTTTATGTTAAATGTAGTGTTAGTGTTAGTTGGATAATTCAAATAAAAGTATTTATTTATATATTTATATTCTTTTATATAACCACAGTAATTTATCAGGTCGAACAATTATTCGTGTATACTGTAAATAAACAACTCATCATTCTTTTTTCAGCAGTTTAATTGTTACATTTAATGTATTGACATTATCAGCATCAGGAAGCTTCTAGCTGTTATAAAGCACTGACACTGAATGCTCTTTCCACGTTTAAGAAAATAAAGTAACTCACCCTATCAATTATTATACAACACTTTTTAATCTGTTTATGTGGAATTTCTCGCACATTAGTCCCTGTTCAGGTTATTGCAACATTACTAATATTAATAATAATAACTAAAAATAATAATAACAGTACTAATAGTATAAATAAAGAATAGTGTACCAAACATAAATCTGAGACTTGCAGCCAGAACTGTCAGAGCTGCTATTATTGAAAATAATACCACATTGTTAGTGGTGTGGTGGAAAAATTGGAAATATTACAAAATTGATATTGGATAATAATTATTTCCTTGGTTAAACAGTATTTTGGAGTCATTTTAATTAAGGTTTGAACAGTTCTTGGTTCAGTGTGTGTGTGTGTGTGTGTGTGTGTGTGTGTGTGTGTGTGTGTGTGTGTGTGTGTGTGTGTGTGTGTGTGTGTGTGTGTGTGTGTGTCTGTGTGTGTGTGTGTGTGTGTGTGTGCGTGTGTGTGTGTGTGTGTGTGTGTGTGTGTGTGTGTGTGTGTGTGTGTGTGTGTGTGTGTGTGTGTGTGTGTGTTAAAAAATATGTTTTTTTTTTGTTTTTTTAAGGGCTGAATAACAGTGTGGTTAATGCTTATTGACTGAGCAGAGCTCTCATGCTTGGATTGAATGTCAATGAAAGACTGGTGTCAGTGTATCCGCTTTACTTCATAGTGTAAGTGTTGGAGGAATGAAGGATCTGTGTGCAGTCTGGTGTAAAGATTAATGGAGTTTGCATAGCTCAGAGTTGGGGGCTTTTAATAGATGCCGTGTGCCATGACAGTTATGAATGAGGATGTGCAAGACCCTATTAGAGTCACGGTATTCATTATGTTCAATGATAACAGATGCATAGGGCTCATTTAGCATAGAGCTGAAGAAAAATAACCATGTTTCCTCTTCTTTTTGACGAGAATATGTATTAAAGCCAGAGGTTAGACCGTGAAGGAACATATATAAATCAAAGCAGCTTTTTTCAAATATGTTCCAAAAACTAGGCCAACCTGTATATACTTGATGTATAAATACTATATATATTTTGTTTCATTATTCTTTTGACTGCACCCCAATTAAAGGTTTGGTATACTGAAGTTGTATTTTTGATTTGTTTTGCACTCATTGCTTGACAAAGTAATATACAAGGGGAGGTTTAATTCAAAACTGAACTTGTGAATAAAACCGATTGACATTTACAGAATACATCAAGAACAATACAGTGATGAGACTCTTAGCAGCAGTAAGACATTTGAATGGTGCAAACTTTTAAAGAAGGCCACACGTCCGTGAATAACGATCTCAGCAAAGATGGCTCTGAGCCCACTGCAGTCATTCCTGTGAACATTCACAAAAACCTGCTTTTCCAGAAGGAGACTGCAAGTTGGATAACAAGAGAGCTCTCTGTCTTCGATCGTGAGTGAGTTAAAAGGACATGTTGACACTGAAGGCTAGGATGTCTGATCATGGTTCCAGCTTACAGAGAAAACTTTTTGCCTTGAAAAGTGCATCGGGGGATTACATAGTTATTATATAGAAAAAGTAGTTTTTGCTCTCATAACTGTGTTCTGTTATTCTGCACATTAAAAGTTTGACTTGCATTGTATATGCATTTTTTTTGCCCCCTTGTTTCTTTTTTTTTTAGTTTCCTTGTCAACGAATGGCTAGCATTCAGCATTCAGCATTCAGCATTCTTACTTCTGTGGCCTGGGTTTCATTCGTGGTCAGGGAACTGGCTTACTGTAATTGCACCCAAAGAAAAAAAGCACTATGAGCATTTTAAGGACATACTGTATATATTATAGTTGTAAAATATAAATAAATGATGTCCTGACTTTTTGTTTGGTCAAGATTAACCCAATCTTAGATAACCAATAACGACCCAATGTCACTTTTACAAAATAATTCTAACTTTCTAAAACAACCTAATCCCAACAGTGTTTCAATTTCCATAATATTGGCAAAATTGACACTGGCACCACAGCACAAGCACAGGCACAAGGTGGGGTACAGCCTGGGGAGGGTGCTAATCCATCACATGGTACACACACTATGGACAATTTGGGAATGCCAAATTAACCTAATCTGCATGTCTTTGGAGTGTGGGAGGAAACCCAGCAAGCACTGGGTTTTCAGCAAGAACACGAAACCTTGGCGCACCCAGAGGCGAGGTGGGAATCGAACCCTCAACTCTGGAGGTGTGAGGCCATATTGCTAACCACTAACACTAAACAACTGTGGTCCAACAAAAATTCCTGACGGGAAATATCAAGATATACAAAATGGATTTCTCAGTAAAGTGAAAAAAAAAGGAGATTCTGATTTCTGGTTCACTACCTTGTGATCTGCTGTTACAGTTTTCTCCAGTCTGACTGCCAGGCTGCAAATAAAATAGAATAAAAACCCAGCTGAAGGTGTCACTGAAGAATGTAATGAGGCTGTAATTTGATTCACATGCTCTCTGTGACATGCCACAATTGATTAATGACTAAACCATTAAAATAAAGTCACTCAGCCCCTAAAACAAAGATTAAGTCAATAGTTCCCCTCTATTTCACACTAAAGCAAATGATATTTACACTATTAATTCTGTTTTTCCTCCTCTGCATGCCAGAAGGTTGAGTTTCTCATGTTTAGGGATTTGGGAAAGTTCTTGGTGAATGAATCAGTGGGATGAATGATATGTACACTAGTACACCATTCACCACTCACATGTTGTCTTTGCTCGCTCTCTTTCCTTCCGTAAGCATGAAGATGAATTAATAAATCATTGTAGTAATTCACACTGTTTGAATTATGATTGCACATCTGGTCTTCTCAGCCAACATAATCATTATTAAAAACATTTAAGATAGTATGTGGTACAGCTCAAACACAATGAAAGCTTGAGCAGTTTTATATATGTATACTGGTCAGTATACCCGATTTATGTGCATTTATTTGCTTATCCTGAGACATCCGGAAAGTAGGGAGAGTATTGAGCACTGGTCTACTAGACTTAAAAAGGCATGGTTTTGTTTCAACTAAGGCTTTCTTGTTGCTCACATCTGGTTATTCACAGATTTTCTGTTCCTCAAAGCTCAAGGAAAACATGCATCAAGGGTCTACTGGCACTCGGGTGATGGAACGGATTTCCCCTGGCTGTCGGGAGCATCTGCGTCACTGGCCGTCTTCAAACAAAAAAACTGAAAACCTACTTTTCACCAACAACTTGCCTGATATTAATTCTATAAATAGCTCAATATATACTTTTATTTTGAATTAATCTATTTTCATTTTTAAACTAGAAACCCTCCTTTATCAGGGTTGAAGTGTGATACTGCTCTTGCACCCTGACCTACAGTATTTTTAGTGAGGGAACGACTCAGCTGGAGATTGAATAAAAGTATTTCGGTAAGCTTTGATAAAGGGCGTCCTGCCAATAGCTCTAAATGAATATACATAAATACATCTTACTCAGACTTACTGTACATATAAGTACAGAATGTACAGTTTTATTCAATTAATTTTCATTTAAGATGTATTAACCAGCTCACGTGCATGGTATATTATACATGTTATATTCATTTTGGAACACTGAGGCAGGAAGACGCCCTGGATGGGATGCCAGCGCTTCACAAAAAGCACCATACACAAACACATTCTTACCTAGGAACACTTTGGATTCATCAGTTTCCCTCTTGGCATGTTTTTGGGTGCGGCCGAGAACAGAGGAGCTATGAGGCAGGAACACAGTGCAACAACATTCTGCCCTAAGTATTACACCACACTGTATTTATTTATTAGGTTTAAAGTACTGTGGTTTCAACTAGATAAGAAAACTGACACTGTAGATATAGTTTCACAACATTGTACATGAACTTGCTAAACATAATTTCAATACATCACAATTCTATTTGTCATCTTTATTGTAACTTTAGTTGCTTGCCTTTTTTGTCTAGTGGTGTACCTTCATTTCTTCTTGCACTAGTGTGCAAAAGTCCAAAGCAGCTATGTGAAATGAATATACATTCAAAACTGATGTAAAGAACAATACATATTAAAAAACAATATTCGACATGACCACTGATTTACACTTATAAGTATATGTTTTATATATATATATATATATATATATATATATATATATATATATATATATATATATATAAGATATACTGTACAACTGTAAGTAAATTTGCTGTAAGGTTGTCTCATCCTTGATTATTTCTTTGTGCTGGGGAAAAAGAGGGGAAAAGTCATGGAAGCACTTTCAGCAAAAGAAAACTAACATTATGTCATCTTAAACACCACTTTGCCTCCTTGGTCAGTGCTAATATATCCTTCCAAATCGTCTCTGAATTGTCCATGGTGTGATGTGTTTTGAGCTGGCGGCACAGTGGCGTAGTGGTTAGCACTGTTGTCATGTCCAGGTTCGATAACCATTTCGGGTCTGTGTTGTCATGGAGTTTCCATGTTCACCCCGTGTTTGATGGGTTTCCTCCAGGTACTCCGGCTTCCACCCACAGTCCATACACAACATACAGATTAGGCTAATTGGTGTTCCCAAATTGCCCCTAGTGTGTGAATGAGCGTGTGAGTGTGTGTACAGTATGTGTGCCCTGTGATGGATCGGCTCCCCATCCAGGGTGTACCCCTTCTGGTGCCCTAAGTTTCCTGGGATAGGCTCATAGTACAGTACTAGTAATTATATAAAACTACTGTACTTTTACTCATGCATAAAGGATATTTAATGAGTTATATGTTTAACAAAATACATAAACAATTTCTTTACGTTATTATTTCTATTATTCTTTTGTTCTTGCTTGCTTTATTTTTTTTATTTAAATCGAATAACGTTTTGGAATCTGGTTTCCTCTATCAGTGCAGTCATTCTATAAGTTGTATTCTGAATGCTGACTGATCTACACCTAAGCTTAATTGTTGAGTTCTTCAGTTGTTTGTTTGTTTGTTTTTTGTGTTTATTTTTTAAGTGAAATTAAATTTGCAGTGATGAATAACCCATTCATGCTGTTTAATTTAACAACTGTAAGACTATATCTATTGTGATGTCTTGTTACACTGCAAACAGAGCTTTACTTCCAATCCTATTCCTGCAGCTCTGTTTCCAGCACCAGACCGGCTATATGAGATCAGTGTTGCATCTCACTTTCTGCATTCTGCGCGAAGAAAGAAATGAAAAAGGGGGTTTCCTTCATCTGAGTAATTTGGATTCATGACAGGGTTTAATGCATTATCCACAAGAGGATATTTTGGAAAAATCTGGTTGTTTTATAAAGTATTATTTATTATACTGAATATTGAGCCAAGTGTAACCCACATGTTAAAAGCTTAAATACTTTAAAGCTGGAGTAATTAATTAGAAAATGAAGCACAGTGCATCCCCAGCCCGTCTAAGTCAGAGCAAAAGAGCAAGAATATCAAAGTCTATAATTTTTGCCATTAGATAAAGACGCTCTGTTTTTCATCGATCAGTCCATGATGCGCGCATCTCTCCATGCATTGAGTATTTAGACAGAGATTGAAGACAGGTCGTGCTCCCTCTGTCAGTTAGTGCAGACTTGGGCCTTGTTCTCATCTCACTTTGGCACTTTCTTGGCTCTCTGTACCCTTCATAGCTTTGATCTCAGGGTGTCCGGAGTTTCTAGCCAGAATAGGGGCATGTGGGAGGCTATTCTAATCACATTTAATCTGGCTTATCTAAATGGAGTAATATATTTAGACCATGAAAAGCAGTAATGGATTATCGCTTGGGGGCATGAAGGAACAGCAAGGCTGAGAGCTAATCAGGCATTTGATGTTTTGCCAGGGTGTAGCTGGCAAAGAAATACTTTTCTAGGTGTGCCTATTTAGTTTCTCTTCATGGAGATAAATGACATAGGAAAATTCCTGATGTGCAGAAATTGTGCAGAGTCTGAAGAGAAAACTACATGGCACCACTGTCTAATGTATAATTAATAATTAGTTGAGAACTTTCAATCATTATAACACATGCATTACTACACATTTACAATTGTTCCAGTTCAAGGCGAAGCGGGGCTCCAAAAGATCCTCAGATAAGGATGAACGAAGAAGGAATGGCAATTTTGGCAATCAGTGTGAGCTAGGTTTGGTCTAGAGGATGTGCTATTACCGTGATATTAGAGGTGGAGGGAAGATGCAGGCTCTAGCAAGAAAATCAGAGGTTAAATAAGGGAGTTGATCGAACAAAAGACCTGAATCTGTTTTCGTTTTTTTAATGATGATAAACAAAAAAGTCAAAACACTAAACATAAAGTGAAGAGAAACACATGGAAACTCAAAATTGGAGTCCCATAGCCACAAAGTGCAGACAGAAACAATAAGAAAACTTTACTCCTAAGGAATGTCTCAGGTTTTCCATTGTTTGAAACAGGGCAACTACCCCACCATCTCTTGTCAGTTCCTCTGACACTGAGGTTGTGATACAGTGCATGTTAGCAGTTTGACTTTGACCCAAGATAGGGTCTGGACATTGCAGGACATTATTGAGACTAGGATGTGAAGTAAGCATGATGCTCCCTAAGCCGGGCAGAGGTGCCAGCACACTGTCCTCGAAGCCAGATGGTGTGACCAGCACGACACCCTCAAAGCCTGGCAGTGGGGTCAGCATTATGTCCTCTCAGCCAGTTGGTGCAACCAATGTCTCACCATGTCTTCAAAGACAGCTGGCGATCGTATCATGGCGTCCTCATAACTGAAAGGTAGTGCAAACGGGACATTTTAAAAGCAGGGGGCATCGTATAGGATGACTCTGGCAAAGAAGTGGATGACTCGGGAAAAGCATGAAATTATTCATACCTGCCATGAAAGGCCTTCTCTATGACATCTGCAAAAAGAGGGCACTGATTAGACTGAAACCTGGTGAGGGTTGGTCATTCTTTTTGCTTCTTCAGGGTGCTGAGAGCTCACCAGGTTAACTTCTGCAGGAAGGGGAACAGTGAGCTTGGCTTTTGAGTGAACTGAGCAGTTTAAAGTAAGGCTTTGGAGACCACCAGGTTGTCCTCCACATTGTGTTGAGCAGAAAGCATGGTTTGGAGCAAAGCTGGCATGTGGTATGGGCAGCCTCTTCACCCTGGACATTTTGGCTCTCTGTGCCACCATTCCTTGATTGACACAGGGAGCCATTTCATCTTGAACACCTTTGCGATCTGTGCTGTTGGCCTTTAATTTGTGCATGGTATGGGCTATCTCTTCACCCACTATATTTTTTGCGCTCTATGCAGTCGTTAGCCAAGGTGGGAGCCTGTCTAGTCAACGTCCCTTGCTTGCACCATTTTGAAGCAAACAAAGAAATTATTCAGGAGGAGCTTGCCTTCTGCATCCAGAAATTATCTGTCTTGCTTTCTGTCATGGTATTGGAGGTGGATGCATGACATGGTCACAGAAAATGTTTAACAAGGTGCATCATCAAATCAAAATAAAACAAGACATGAGAAATTAGCATCGCAATAGTACATGCTTAATGTTAGCAATGCATAGCATTATAATAAGCAGAGCAGGAAGAATATCACCTGGTAACATAATAACATGGAGTTTGAGCTTTATAAGGCATTATTAGGGATTGTTAAGATGTTTACAAGGGATCATTATGAACTTATAAATAATTCTAGGCATTCATATAATGATTAGTGAATAAAGTCTTCACTGAAGGTATGTGATTACCCAGCTTTGTGTGTGTGTGTGTGTGTGTGTGTGTGTGTGTGTGTGTGTGTGTGTGTGTGTGTGTGTGTGTGTGTGTGTGTGTGTGTGTGTGTGTGTGTGTGCATGCATGTGTGTGCACGCATGGCATCAAGGCTTCCTGTTGTCATTTGTTTGACAAGTCTGAATGCCTCACCTCCTGGAATGTAGTGAAGACACACACCCTTTTTCATTCATATAAGAAAACTGCAGAGTCTAAAGGTGCATTGACAACGCAGGGTCGGCTTAGTAGACGCACATTTTGTTTGCCGCTGGCGTCCGTGATCGCGTATCATGTTTACGCATGTGTCTGTGTGTGACAGCGGCTCAAAAGCCTAAGGCCCGGGGTTAAGTCCCAGTGTAGAGAGGAGTGAAGAGTGACAAGCATCAGACCTCCCATACATCAATCTCTTTCTCTCGCCACATTGATGACTGAACACACACCCACCCACACACACTACCTTCTTATACTCATCCTTTCTTCTCTCTCGCTTTATCTTTATGTCTTTTACTCTACAGCCGTGTGTCTCTCGGAAGTAGCTGTTCACAAACACACACTGAGAGAAAAGGCCAGGATGATGGCAGCTGATGAAACTGTTGGCCTCGGAGACCGTCAGTCTGCCATCTGTGACCAACTTCAGAGACCCTGCTGCACAAACGACAGGCAATGCCTCCATTTGGCAGAGAATGCACAGAAAAGACAATAATGTCAGGAGTTCTTAGGGAGTCATCTTTGTAGACAATTATACAAAAAGGAAGATTCTCTAAAGGTTCTTTATATAGTAAAGGGCTTTTAGCTTGCCAAAAGGGTTCTACTTTGAAACCTACCGTGTCTAAAGGAGCAACCCTCTGTTGCAATGCTCCCCCAGACTAGCTGAACTAAAGACTGGAGCGCACTATATGGAGCTAGATGGAATCATGTGGTTCGCTTCGTCCAGTTCATAATGTTAGACATGCCACAACTTCTCCCTGACATTTGGTTGACAATGTAGCATGTCACACTTCATGGAGTTTCTAGATAGTGGCAGTTTCGTTCCACATTTTTGTTGCGGCTTTTCATCACTTGTGTAACTGTATCATCTTTGAACTTTTGCTCATGTCTCAGTAATAGGTTTGGACATAAGAAATGGACGGAATGTCCTAGGATTAAAATTACCTGTCTTTTTTTTTTTTTTTTTTTAAATAAGAATTTAATTACATTCCATTTTCTGGTTTTCTCCTTTAGTCTTTTATTATTATTCAAAACCTGCATGTGGCTTGAAAGAGTCAAAAAGATGTCCGCAGTATTCTGGTGTCCATCCATGCCTGCTTCATTCCTTCCTAAAGATCACATACAAAAGATGTTTTATTGACTGCTACTGCCTTCTTCACCCGTGTTCACCAGTTTTCAATTAGGTTTAGGATGGGAGATGACCCTCCAGAAGCTGAACATCATTCTCACACATGCAGTTTTTTATTAGTTCTTCAGTTCATTAGTACAAATCTTCAGCCAGTTGGGGTAGAATTCATTTGTGACTCATTTGCAATCACCTGTTTTATGCACAGGGAAGATTATAATACATGACATATGTATACTGTGTTAGTACATTTGGCACCCACTGTAGAAATGAAAAAAAAAAAAAATCTACATACCCCTGTTACAGTTGCAGGGTTTTATCATGTAAAAATAAACCATGTCAGATCTTTTTTTAAGCTTTAATATTATGAGTTTTATGCTCTATTACACAAAATTTGGTTTATATTATAAGTGATATCTAAAAAAATTATTAAATGTATTACATTTTTTTTATCATTTTAAAGAGTGGAAAATATCTTTCATTCTTTTAGATCACATAAACCTGCAATTTTAACAGGTTGTGTGTGGACCTTTATATTCATTAAACCTTATGCTTTATAGGTTTTTTTTTTTTTTAATCCTCTGGAAACATCCTATTCATCACTCAGAAATGTAAAAACCTGTTTTTCTGCTCGACATGTAGTGAAAATAAAACAAAATTGTCTCGATCAACTCAACTGTAACACCAATGCTTGGCGTGACCTTTACTCTGAGTGAAATACCTCATGTGCAGGCTATCAAATAATAGCACATTTTTTCACTGTTTTGGTGAAAAAAAAATCATTCACCCATGATGCATTCTTGTAATAACTGCAGTGAGGAAGCAGGTATCTGGTATTCATGCAGATTCTCTCATAAAAGCCTTTTCACACTCTGTTGCAGATTTGAAGCCTCACGAGAGCACACCCTCTTTCCTCCTGTACTTTTATCATGATAGATGAGCTCAGGCTGCACTGACGCGCCACACTCGAGGGGAAAAGGACTAAAGGGAAGCGGCGAGTCACATCGTCACCTCTGGCTGCTTCTTTTGTGTGGCCGCCAGACTGCTGCAGGGTATGTGTTTGCCAGCAGTTAGGCACACTCTCACTCCCCCAATTCCATCATCCATCATGGCTGACTCACACCTCTGCATACACAACATGGGCTTTTCCTTTTAACTTTAATGATATATCATGTGGAATTAGGCCTAGGGTAAAACCTGGCAAAGCTTTACTTATAATTTTATGGTGAAGTGATATATTATTATTCATCCAATAACTCTCCCACACGTACAATATGCTATTCAATGATCATTAGAGATGTTAAACCTGGCATGACTGATGGACAGCTTTGCCATGATATACAAAAAAAAGAAACAGGAAGGATTCTTTACATGGTAAGTTTAAGTACCCAAGACAGTGCGGAAGAGCTCAAAGAACCATGAGAATTTATGAGGAGACAGCAAGACAATATTCATTGACACTGTAGATGTTTAAGTCCATGTGTTGGTGAGACAGACATCTTAAAACCCACTTCATGGAGACGTTTGGTCTGAAGGGGAATGGGGGCCGATAAATCATGGGCTCATTCTGGCTGGGGGGACGCCTGTATTCACAGCATGGGTTCTACACCTGCTTTCACTAAACACAGTCTGAGCCTGACCAGTGCACCCCAGAGTCAGTCCTAACTCTCAAATTAGCCCTCAAGCTCTTCTTAAACAGACTAAGGGACAGATAAATCTAACCTCTGTTTGCACTATTTATGTTGGCATGCCACAGAATTAACTATAAAATGCTGATAATAGATTACTTTTTATATTGTATTTATATTTATAGAAATATAAATACAGATTTTTTTCATGTTTTTTTTTTTTTATCCTAGGCAACAAGTACATAAATGACAAGCTTTCTTGATTATGGCTGCCAATTGCATTCATGCACTCTGAGTTACTGATCTGAAGGTCGGCGGTTCGAGGCCCGGTGCCACCGGGTTGCCGCTGTTGGGCCCACAAGCAAGTGTGGTGAGAGAGAGTTTTGCACTTCCCTCCCGATTTCCGGTTCTTTGCACCTGATACTGATTATTGCTTGTAGTTTCGGAGAGTATAAAGGGGCGTTGGGAGAACAGCCAGGTGTGGCGTTAATTCATCTCCAGGTTGCGCTTCCTGGAAGTTTGCAAAAGGTATGTTTGGTGCGCTGTATTTCTGTTAATTTGTTCACTTGAATGTTATTGTTTAACTAATCGCAATCTCCTTTGGGCTATTTCGGGATCTTTATTGGACCCAAGGTGAACGGATAAGCAGCTGATTGGCGTCCGTTATACTTTCCCTTTCTAAAGAGGTGTTTTTGTTTTAGTTTTGTTTCTGCAATGTTTATTTTGTCCTTATATTAATTAATTTATTTAATTTTCCTGCTTTGCCCTTCCTTGCGGTCCTCTGCTTGGCTTATACTGCTGATTTGGGCTGGCTTGTTTATATATTTAGTTTGTTTCATTTATGTGGTTAGGTGGTCAGCCATTGCTTTCTGTTGTTAATGCTTTAATGCAAGCTTTTGCTGGGCTGACGGTGGTTTTATTTTGTTATAAGTTTGGAGATTGCTTTGCAGCTGACATTATTTTCTTTTTATTACTATTGTAATTATTTTTGAGTTGCTTGTTTACTTATTTTGTTTCTTTTTCTTTTCAGGAGCTGGGGATCGGGAGAAGGCAGGCTAGCTGCATGTAGAGTGGTGTGCCTATGTTTATAAAGTGTGGAGTGGTACTACATTTTCACTAGTGTGAGTGGTTTGGGGCACGTGTGAGTATTTATTGCCAGGCGGGAGTGTAGCCCTGTACCTAGCCTGCCTCCCTAGGGTTAAGCCCTCAGCTCCAATTTTTGTTTTTCTTTGCCTGGGAGATTTTACTGATGTCTTTTTAACTTATTTCATTGATGTTATCCGATTCGGAAAATTCTTTATATGAATAAAGATTGTATATTTTTGTATCCATGTCCCTGTGTCCTTATCGAGAGACTCGAACCTGTGTCTTAGTTTTTTCCAGGTAACCAATCCTGGGTGGCGTAGTCGGTATTTATCAGTTTTTTAAGGTTGGTTAAGGGAAATGTTATTTCCCAGTATATAGAGAAACGAATCTCACCACCCCGCCACACAAGGATCTTAACCCTGTGTGCTAATAACAAAGCTGGGATGTGCGAAGAATAAAGAATTTCACTGTGCAGTAACGTATATGTGACAAATAAAGGCTGAGCTTCTAAATGCACAAACTTGAGGTTAGAGCCATACTAATAGTACATTTAAGAGCATATCCTTTTATCATTAATAATTTACTTTCAAAAATATAATTTAGTACAGGTGTCAGTTTCAACAGGTATGAAATTTCAGTGATCTCAGTCAGCTTAACAATAACAATAATAATCAAGAAAGTTCAAAATTTTTCCCGAAGTGATAAGTTACACAAATGCAGTCGCCGCCCTATATAAGATATAATCATCTTCATGCTACCATAGCACTTTGTAGATCAATTTATGTCAGATATAATCCGTTAAATTAATAATGAACTATAGAATATAGGGCTGGTGAAATCACAGGACATTAAGTGGAAATTAAAGGAAAATAAATGACAGGATGTTTTGCTTTAAGGATTAGAACATATCAATCTTTTATTCTTTTAATCTTTAATGTCGTTTAAAATAAGTATGGGTTCCAAAACTTCGAAATTAAAGCAAAACATATCACATAGCATGTGTTTTACTTCTTCCATAAGGCTGATTGTGTTACATGTATCTACACTGGGCTCTTGTTTCCATTGCTTCGGAGCAGCTTGATTGGTGTGGCATTAGTTCAATACCTGCTGTGTCCCCTGGCAGCTTTTTTCGGGTCCTTTAAAGTCTTAACCAAACAGCAAGAATTGTTTGAGTTACCTTTGAACAAAGTTTAACTAAATGATCTCCCAGCTAATATTTGTGGACTTACATCTTAAGTACATTCATTATTCTGAGTTATGCACAGCTCTTATTAACATCTTACTTGTGTGGCTTTTTATCTCCTGTAGGCTTTTTTGGTTTGCCTCTCATGTCCTGGGGTCCTGGATATATTAAAGCAATTATTTATGTATCATTGTTTTGCACATCACTTACAGACCAACAGTATTGTTTATGATGCCGCCTAGAGTCTAGTTCACACTGAGCTCAGTGCAGACAGAAAGTTAGTGCATTTATTACTAAATCTTACTAAATCAAGATAAAATAGCTGTCATCTCCAGACTAAGCTAATTAAATTTCATCAAAAAGGTTGGGTAAGAACATTGGCTTGCATGTCTAATGTAGCAAATAAACAATACAGTAAGTGAATACTACAAAGAAATTAGTCCTATCCTGCTCACAGTCCTATCCATCTCATCAAACCTGATGAATGAGGAAAGACATTAAAACACATTGCGCTGTACAACACGCACCCAAAAAAAAAAGGGAAGATCTGGGCTGGAATATGAGTTGAGCAAAACTGCAGGTTGTGTAAGAGAATATATATGTAATGACAGTAATAAAGAGTGAATCAGTACATACAGTAAGTAAGTGCAAAATATAATGCTCTTCTATAAGGTACAGGTTTGATAACATCGCAATGCAGGGGAATAGCAGACTGAGTATTCAGAGTACCTAGAAATGGGCAGCACAATGGTGTTTTGGTTAGCGCTGCCGTCTTGCACCGGTCTGGGTTCGATTCATTGCCAGGCCCGATTCCCGTCTCTTTGCGCATGGAGTTTGCATGTTTTCTCTGTGCTTGGTGGGTCTTGGGTTTCCTCCCACAGTCTAAAGACCTGCAGATTAGACTAATTGGCCTTCCCAAATTGCCCGTAGTGTGTGAATGTGTGTGTGCCCTGCAGTGGATTGGCACCCTGTCCAGGATGTACCCCGCCTCGTGCCCTAAGCCTCCTGGGATAGGCTCCAGGCCCTCTGCAACCTTGAATACAGGATAAATTGGTATAGACAATGAGTGAGCGTGAGTGAGTACCTAGGCCGATGGGTCCCAAACTTTCACGCTTGTAATTTTTTCAGCAATCAGTGCCTACTTCCTAGGGCACATTTGCTAAAACGATTTTTATGCCCAGAATCAGCCAAGATAATTGGTCCCTGGTTCTCTTATAAATGTTGGTTTGAGGTTTGCTTAAATAGAATTATGGTGCAATCCACTTCACCAGCTGTATCAACCAGCTGTACTTTTGTGACACTGGGGAAAATGTTTTGGTTATTTATATGTGAAACCAAACTTCAATAAGACAGACTCATTGCATGACCTTTTTTCCAGCCTAGCATGTTGGAATCGCACATTTCTTCGATGCTCTTCAATGTGGAAGAAAATCTGTGATTATGAGCCTGTCCCCCAAAGAGCTTTAGGGCACTATCACACTAGGTGATAAAAATCACAGTTGATTATTATCGTCACCAGGAATGATTGCTCCTCCCTTCCTTCTACCCCTCAGCATCCCAACCCCCCCAACCCCCAGCCATGAATCACAACATTATATTTGTCCATACTATGTTTTTTTGCATAATGTCTCCCTCCACCCATAATTATATAAATAAATATCAGATTGACCCTGATTAAATGAACCCAAGGGCGACAGTGGCGACAGTGGCAATCCTCTGGTAATAGCAAGTAACCTTGAGAGCAACCAGACTCAACAGGGAACAGGGAAATTACTGTATTAGTTGAATACCAAAGAAGATGTGTTTAAGTTCCACTTTAAGAATCCATTGTTGTTATAAGAGGCTCACGTACAAACTTGTTGGTAGGAACTATTGAGTGACAGCAGTCACAAGTCATCAGATGAGTCCCAGACCATCTTCATGGTCAAGTGGAACCGTTCCCAGTCACCACTTGCATACCAAACAGACCACGTGGGGCCTTCAACCTGAAATGGGGCACCAGGATGAGTCAGACAGGTCCAGAGGGCAGAGGGGGTCTGGATCACTGGGAGCACAGGAGCACCATTTGTTGCTCAACAGAGAGAGAGAAGAGAAAGAGAAAGAGAAAAATATCTCTTAAGCATTTTGCCATCTCCACCAACAAGGATATAGTGTTTAGTTTTTTTTTTTTTTTTTAATGGTTAGCAACCATTTTGATAGAGTGAGAAGGGGGTTGGAGTCAAGATATGATCTGCTGGCAGGTGTAGGGGGGTTGGTGTTAGGTGTCCACTAACTGCTTGGAGGCATTCAGGTTTTTTATTGCAAAGTTTCAGCACCTGATCTGTCCTCAGTGTGGACAGTGAATAGAAAACCTGTACAGACCCAGTCTCTAGTGCAAGGTCATACAAGCTCAAGTCCAGTGCTCTATCAATACCTACATAAATCTACATACCACAGCTGTCGTTATAGGGAGCATTGGTTACAGTGACTAGACCTGTCCTGTTCTTGGTCTAGTCTAACACAAATATCATATTACTTTTACTGACACTGTAGGTGGCTGCTATAATATTAAATTTTTATAAATAGAAAAAAATGGCACAAAACACCACAACTAACAGTTTTGTTACTGCCCAGTATACATGTACAAAATGTAAACTAAAACAATACAAAAAATCTCATCCATGGAGGCCATACCTCTCAACTTATGTGACCTAAAGGATCTGCTGGCAATGTCATAGTGCCAGATACCACAGTATACCTTCAGAGGTCCTACTGTATGTAATGAAGGGCAGAGATGTTTTAGACCTGAAAAACAATAGGCAGATGGTTAATGTTATAGCTGATTAGTGTATACCAGAGAAGTTTGCATGCATGAAACTTCACTAGTTAGAAAGAATTGAGAGAAAAATGAGAACACGTTTGTATACAGATAATTAGCTACAAATTAAGATAGCTTTTCCACAAGCATGCCGAAAGTTAACACTATTGTTGCAATGTTACCATATATTACGCTGCTGAGCGTTCATTCGCCTTCAGAAAACGTCTCCAACCTGGTCTTGCTCACATTTGATCCAAAGCTCATCCCGTGAAGACTGAGCATGATCCATGAAGACCCTGAAGCCATTAACATTCCATTGAAGGCAACATGCACACACATTTACAACTAGGGGTTTTTCAGAGATACAGTAGAAGGAAACTGGAGAAACCCACACTGAAGAACAGGCCCAATGAAAAGGAGCTTTGTGGCAATAAGATGTGGCTGTTTAGCCATTGTACTGAGTACAGTCTATGCAATGCAAAAATTTATCAAAATGTATCAAATCATTAAAAACTTTATTTGGAAAAGTGTCTGATTTAACTTTTACTGGGATTGTTCAAATCCCAGTAACATAAATGAGTGTGGTGACTTTTAGAAGTATAATAAATTTTTATTTCAAAAACATATTTGTATACCAATGAATATTATTATTTATTCAGTAAAATTAAATTTTATTTCTGTAGCATTTTTAACAATTGTCATTGTCGCAAAGCAGCTTTACACAATCAAAATAAATTATTATTATTATTATTATTATTATTATTATTATTATTAGTAATAATAATAATAATTATTATTATTATTATTATTATTTTTATTATATTATACATATTATTATTATTATTATTATTATTATCAAAATGATTGGATTGTCCCTGATGAGCAAGCCGAGGGCGATGGTGGTAAGGAAAAACTCCCTGAGATGGCAATAGGAAGAAACCTTGAGATTTATCTGCATTAAATCATAAATGCAGCTGGATGTCAGAACAGGAACAATCAGTACAAATGTCCAGTAAGCTATAAAAGAAGATTTTGCAGGATTGTAGAATGCTCTCCATGGGTCTGTTTAGAATTTAGTGTCCGTATGTCATCCTCATTAATCTTTTCATCCCTCTTTTCACTCATCTTATCTAGGCAACACTAAGGCAACACAGAGCTTAAGTGCTGCGGCTGATAGCAGGACACAGAGGCATGTTCCAATGCCCTGTAGTGTAGTGCTGCTTTTCTGGCAGGATGGAGAGAAAGGCAACAGAAGGAACCAAAAGCGATAGCATGAAGCCAGACATATAAGGAAAAAGAGACCCATGACCATCATGACCCACATGGGCTCGTTAAACAGCATGTTCCAGATTTAGTCTGACATTAGGTGTTAGAATACACACCATTTTTTTTGTTTTTTTTATCATTTTCTCTAGGTTTTTGGAGCATGACTGTGAGGATTTGTCAATTCAACGACAAGGGCATCAGTGAAGTCAGGCACTGATATTTGGCCAGAAAACCTGGCAGGCTGTCAGCATGCCATTTGATCTCGAAAGTGATCAGTGGGGTTGAGGTCAGGGCTCTTTGCAAGCCACTCACCTTTTTTTCACAGCAACCTTGGCAAACTATGTTTTTATAAACCACATTGTGTAGAGGCACACAGAAACAGAAAGTGAGCATTCAGTCAGCTGGAAGTAGCAAAATAAGCAAGAGCAAGGATCTGAATGACTTTAATAAGTGCAAAAATTGTGATAACTAGACAATGGGGTCCGAACATCTTCAAAACAGCAGGTCTTCTAACAAGTTATTAGAGCCTCAAAAAGTAAGTAAGAAAGAAAGGACAACCAGTGAACCGTTGACAGGGTCATGGGCACCCAAGAGTCACTGGCCAGCCCATCTGTTCTGATCCCACATAAGGGCTCCTGCAGCACAAATTGCTGAGAAAGTTAATGCTGACTATGATAGAAAATTGTCAGAAGAAATAATGCATTACAGGTTGCTGCAAATGAGGATGATGGCACAGAGTGGCCATGCTGACCTCTGTCCACCATCGAATACTCCTGCAATGGGGCCTGATCATCACAACTAAACCATGGAGCAGTTAACATTTTCTTTTATGGATTGTCAAATGCATATGTGTTGCTTACCCGAGGAAGTGATGGCACCAAGGTGCAGTTTGATTCTCTAGGCAATGTTCTGCTGGGAAACTTTGGGTCCATGCATTCATGTGTTCCATGCGGATACCTTTAAAAATGAATTCCCTTTTCAGCAGAACATTGCACCCTGTCACACTGCTAAAATTGTTTGGATTGTCAGGAATGGTTTGAGGGGTACAACAAAAAGTTCAGGGTTTTGCCGTG
Organism: Clarias magur; assembly: GCA_013621035.1. Classification (NCBI taxonomy): domain Eukaryota; kingdom Metazoa; phylum Chordata; class Actinopteri; order Siluriformes; family Clariidae; genus Clarias; species Clarias magur. The sequence goes on along the minus strand of QNUK01000309.1, from coordinate 272,055 downwards.
GCCTCCAAATTCCCCAAATCTCAATCTGATTAAACATCTGTGGGATGTGTTGGACAAACAAGTTGAATCCATGGAGGCCCAACCTTCTGCAGGAGGATCTGCAGCTAACATCTTGTTACCAGATACCACAGCATACCTTCAGAGGTCTTCTGAAGTCCGTGTTTCAACGGGCAATTTTGATTGCACAAGGGAGACCTGAAAAATATGAGACGGGTGGTTTTAATATTATGACTGATTGGTGTATAACAGAAAAGTGTATGCGCATGCAATTACTTTAATCTGTGAGTAACATTAGGTTAAAACTATTTGACTTAAATTGTTAGAAAGAATAGAGAGAACATTAATTTTGCATAGATAGTTGGCTAGGAATTATCATAACTTTTCAGTAACAAATTATGTAAACGTACATAACACTGCTGATTAGCTCAAATTTGTATTTACATTTCGTCATTTGGCATACTAGTACTAAAATACTGTAAATTGTATTGATTAAACTTGAAAGAAATCATAAAACACAGAGGCTTTGGTTAAGCATATAAAGAAAACAGCAATTTATTGTTGAGAACATTGGTGATCATTGGTATGTAATCTTTACAAGTTCTTCCAATTTGCATGGTCTGTATTTGTATACTTGTATATGTATTTGTATATTGGCTCTCAATAGCCTTGTCATGTGTTCAAAACTAACTCAGATTTTCCAAAGATTCCATTTTTCAAGCTCTCATCGGCTCTTAAAACAAAAGACAAAACCACGGCAATAAATTTTTACACTTTGACAATAAATAACGAACGAAATAAAGAAACAGCTTAGGGTTATGCTGAATACAGGGGCGCAGGCATTACACATATGGAAACCTTGTTTTAATTATTCAGAATTTTATTTTAAACAGAGTTCGATCTGCCATATAAAGAAGAGAAATCTTCATACGGACTGTGTAATAATGCACAAAAGAACATATTGTTAGGACATTTGATCCCTAAATCAACTCATTGTTTCTGCTGAAAACTTTGTATCGTTACTCGCATGACACCATTGTGTCCTTGGGGCTTTCGTTTCAGGAAGGACAGAAATCTGTGTAAAGTATCATGACAAATCGTATTACACTCTTCTGTAGAAAAACAGTGTTTGAAAGGAGGTCAGAGTGCTGATTGATGTTCAGAAAGGTTATTCCACCTCTGGGCTTCAATTGCACGTCAAAATCATTTGCTAATATATGTAATGTGCTGACATGCTGGGTATTACAGTAATGCTGTGTATGTGGGTTTAGCCTTGAAGTCAAATCTTTCTTACGGATATCGCTGATTGGCCACCACGAGGTCTGGTACCACTTTAATATCATCAGTTCATTTTTTTTCTTGCACATGTTCTTCGTTAATTTACTTGCGAGTACTTGTGCATACTTGTGTATATACTACCCTGTTTGTCCTGTTTTTGTCGATGATTGCTAATCCTGTTTCCCTGGAATGTTTGTTTATTCTATTTCCTTATTGGAGGATATTTCTTTCCTTTGTTTGTGTTACCGTTTCTAATTATGTGCTTGTTTGTGTTCTGCCTTGGCGATTGTTCCTGGCAAGAAATATTATTAAAGGTACTTAGTATATACACAGTCTGTGTACATGCTGTGTGCAAATGCACTGTGATTCTTGTCCTTTCTATCCATTCTATTTTGCGTTATTCTAATCTGAACCATTAATAGAGCACGGAGGTATAAAAAATGACACCCTTTTCAATGTTCCCTTGTCATCCACAACCATTCCACGTCTCAAGAGCTTTCTGCTCATCTTAAGTTCCTTGCGTGTGAAAGTAGTGGGCCCCAGGGCAGTAGGGACTAGACTCGACCCTCTTTTCTCCTCCTGACAACAGCGGCACCCCTGCACCTCACTCATCCGCATGGGCCCTGTTTATTATGGCCTGAGAATGGCAGAAAGCAGAAGCCCCAGGCTCTGAGCTTGTAGCCTGGCCTCACATTCATATGCATCAGCACGGCGCAGGTTTGGTTCAAGAAGAAATGGTTTAATGCCGACTGTGGCGCATTTTTCACCTGACAAAGCAAAACTATAGCATCTGCAGCGGGAGATCAGAAAAGCTTTGGCAAGCATCTGCAATTGATCACAATCAGCACTATGCTAAATGCATTTGTAAAATTCAGTTGGGTAAAGTTAGAGCGATGCTCGGAATGGTTAGCAGACTAGCAGTCATCACGTACCCGATGATTTATTTCGCTTCTGCTTGTTAGATTTCTTAAATAAATATTGTATGTGATTAGTTGACAACAATTCATTGGGAAAGAATTCCAAACATTTCATTCTTGTAGAGTCCTCTCCAGTCAGCTTATTGTAATGCCAGCTTAAAAAGCATATGTTTAAACAGGAAAATCAATCAGTAGTGGCAGGCTATTATTGGATGTGATGGGCAAGAGTAATGACTCTCATTTGTTTAGCTTCCTCTGCTTAAATATCGCATGCTGGAAAAACTGGTATTTCTCTGTTCTCGAACCTTTCTACTACATACCATGCTTTCAGCCCTTATTTGTATAGCCTAAACACATTGAAAGTCTACACTCAGCTAATGCCATGGTGCAATCTGAACGACGCCAGCAGACTTGTGAAAATAAGCAAGACAGTAAGAATCCTCTCTGCACACATTAGTATAATTCCGGTGGCCAGACCATGAGGATGTTGCACTCTTGTCAAAATATTCTTTTTTTTTATAAACCACATTCAAGGTCCTGAGAAAGCAAACCAAGTTCTGTGACACTGCCCATCTTTGACATTCTCAAAAATACATTTTTGCTTCTTTATTATGTAGCCAGTCTTTAAACCTACAGCACATGTAGTGTACATTTACCTTTCTTTTTTTTTTTTTTTCAAAAACAAACTGTGGTACTAAAAGAATTTAAAAGGGACATTATATCCACATTTCTATGTGAAGGGTATATATAAAAACATACAGAAAAGCCTACCCTTGAGAACATAAAAAGAAAGGCACAGTTTAGTGCTAGAAGCTACCCATAATTCTCCTCATGACAAAAATGCATATCATTTTGACAATAGTGTGGTAATTGTGCTGCCTTTTTTTCATGTATATGTGTCGAATTTCATCGAGCCCTTCAACAATTCTCCCGCTACCATCTATGGTTTCAAGCCTTTGGCCAGCCCTGCATTGTATAGCATATAAGCAGACTTTTTTTGTGAAATAAAGGCGAAATGAAAAATGATCTAGCCTCATTATCAAACAATAAGCGTTAGCGAGAGGCTGTCAAATACTGAGGCCAAACACAGAGAGAAGAACAGTGAATGGGCCATTGTCACTCCCACTGAAGGTGCTATGGACTCATAGGGTGACACCCAGTGTGTGATGCTAATGTTATGATGCACCCTCCCTCTTTGGCCTACTTAAACGCTCTACATGCGACCCAATCCTACTGAAAGTCTGAAATGTCATCCATCTGGTGTCTCTGGATCACTTTCTGCAACAAGCAACATTTGTTTACCCAGGGCTGCAATACCTCTGGCCTCGATACAACACATATTTTTTTTTATATGTGGATTATATCCAATGATCTAAAGCTACATTAAGTCTAAATACGGTTGATAGCACTGCCATAATTAGTCGCAGCAATCAAAAATCTATTATGAAATAAGATTTACGGGGATTTTTATATTCAGCAACAGAATCATGTTGTAATGTCGGAGCACACAGGCCTCTAGTCCTGTTTACAACACCATTGTGAAGGCCCTCAGGGTGGAAGCAGTGCTGCTACTCTTGCTCCACATATCTCCATGGGCGAAATTGTTTTCAGATCCAACTCTCTTATGGCAGTTTTTACAAGCCATGAAAAACAGATTGTCTGATTTTCCTCACAACATACAGGCTTCTTGCTTAGATAACGAGAAGCCAAACGGAGCAGTCAGACCGAACGTGGAGAAGAAGTTTAATGTTGTTTGGCAGTCTTCCTGTGCGCTCTCGTAGACGGAACTTTAAATGATTGTGGCAAAAAAAAAGCAAAACACTGGGAGTTTTACTCAAAAAAAAAAATAGCACAGTACTTAGTTTAAAGATTGACACATACCAAACATGTATATTACATGTGTTAAAATGAAGAGAAAAAATCAAGTTAAATACATTTTATTCACCATAGTATAATACAATGTTTTGTGTAAACATTGAAATAATAATGAAAATTCATAATAATGAATTGAATAATTGATCCTGACTACACACCCATATTTGGCAGACGGTAACAAATATTAATGAGCATGCAAATGCAACGGTGAAGACTGCTCCTGGCAGATTCTGTAAAAAGCTTGCGTCTTTTTATGCGAGTTGGGTCACGTAATCTCAGTTCCATGGAAGGTAGTTTCGGCCTAATTAGCATGCCAAAATTACAGGCTGGAAAAAACAAATTTTAAAACTTAGTTTTATAGATAGATGCCAAGGCAATAACAGTATCTTTCGTCATTTTTATAAATGTTTGTCTTATTTATTGTGTATTTGTATAGTCTGAATCAGTCAATGGCTATACTGTACATGTTAGAAGCATGTTGATGAGACAAACCTTTTAAAAAATAAAAACACTTGAAATCAACATATTAAAAAATATTCGTATTACATTTTTTCAGATTAACGACAAAAGCAGTAGATCAGTATTAATTCGTAATTATAAAGTGTTGTGTGATGTTATTTAAAATTGAATCCTTTCATGTTGTTTCATGTTATTGGAAAAAGGAATAGTCATTCGATCAGGCTAAATGGTAATAGCTAATACTAGTACTTTTATTATTTCTCACCTTCTTATTGGGGACAAAAACAGTTTTTAAATGACGATATTTGTTGTTCATGCGAATAATCGACTATTTATATATTCTGATTGATTGCAGCCTCAATAGTAGAAAAGAGTCAAGTCTCTTTTTTGAAGAAATATATCACATCTAACAATGCACCACACAAAGAAGGATTTTAGGTCAGGCCAATAAAAGTTACTGCTGTCTGTCTTTGATGTGAACGCTTTTTTCTCAGTGGTTTGGTCATACTTTTGTGTCTCCTTGGTGAACCCAGGCCAATGGTCAAGAGATGAGGTCATGACCACAGTAATAAATCACTGTACTCACACGCACAAGTACTTTCAAACTGTGGTACAAGTCACCTATGACTTCATCTTGGTGAAATTAGCACTACCCTAAACTCATAGAACATGACATCAGGATTGGTTGCCGTCTAAGAATAAGACATCGCGCATCATTTATGTGGCAGGGTTATTGCTAGATCATTGTGAAGCGGTACACACACAGGCATACGCGGCCAGCGGTGAGAAAATAAGCAAGCCGCTCTCTCATCATCCTAATAAATGAATACATCGTGAAAGGAGGTTCTGTCCTGAACACCACCCACAGCCTTTCACACGCACACACACACACACACACACACACACACACGCCTCATAACACTAACACTCCAAAGATCCATCTTTTCAAAGTAATGGCAGATAGTGACTTTACCCCGAGGACTCGGCAAAAGCCATCTTTGTGGGGGTAATTTAGCATTTTCAGCAGTTGTAAAAAGAAAAAAAAAAGAAAAAAAGAAAAAGAAGGAAGAAATAAATAAAGTGATTGTCAGTTTTATTTTATGACACATACAAAGCCCTGGAAGTCTTGCATGCTTATTGACAGACTGCTTGTGTTGTTATATTAAGGCTAGCGCTAATCTTTGAATCTACAAATGCTTTTGCAATTGTGTATCTCTTCGTATTACTTAATCCATAGATTTCTGTGATAAGATTCAAATTAAAGCCTACCCCAAATAATGATTACATCATCAAGCTCTATGTAAGACATGCTCTCCATAACAGTTTAAGTAATACGTATTGTTTGCATATATGTCTTAATGGTGCCAAAAAAAAAAAATCAAACACTTGAATTACGAATAAATGTACATATTTCAAAAGTAGAATTTAACTTGTTGAAAGTTTACATGCAGCAGGTACAAGAGGTGAATAAACTACTTTAATTCTTAATTGGTCCTATATGACAACCCTGAGGCTATTCTAGTTGGCTAAAAAGGAAATACTACTTTACGTTACAATAATTACATTTAAGCACTACTCTGTTTTAATTTATGCACTGGGTTGTAGTTAAACTATACGGTACAGGTTTTTGCAGGTTGCAGCAAGTAAAAAAAAAAAGATGCTTTGTTCTGTTTTTAATATCTGCATGTGTATGGATTTCTCTGTATTTAGCTTTAAATTGAACTGAAGGGGATTGCCAGATGGTTATTTCCTATACATATGAGTAAATGATTAAAAATGGAATGTTGCACCCAGGTATACGGTATGTTTATGGATAAACTAAGACCTCGTTCTCTTTTGGGGAGTTTCCAATTGGGAGGTGACGGTAATCATGCCTCACACAGACAGTGTAATTTGCCTTGCACTTGGAGCCACAGTGATGAGGAGGGAGATAGAGGGTCTCTTTGAAAAGCACTACTGACTCCAGGAACACCTGGATCCTTTTCATAACTACAAAGCAGGAAGACAGAAAAAGAAGCCCTGGTACTGATTAACCAGCCACGCCTCCTTCAGTCTGCCACCGAAGGCGAATGTACAAAGAGCAAAAGGCGCGCACACAAAGAGACATGCGCATGCAAGGATATGAATTATATTCATTAGATCAGTAAAGATGTCTGCTCTCCTTCAGGCCCACCATATGGATTCATTTTACACTGAAAAAAGGCTTGTGAATATCGAGCAAACTAACTGTAACTTAACTGCTATGGCCGATACCACTATTCGTCATTGTAGTTTTATGATATCTATTAAATGATACCTACTAAAAGTAAAAGTTCTTACATTATGGCAGTAAGCTCTCATCTGCAGTGTCTTAAGTGATCGAAACAGATTTTTATTTTCAGCGAGAACCGCATAACAGTTCCTCAGCGTCAGTGGTCTGTGCCAGTTTTGGACCATTTGTGGCATTTAATAGTAATAAATATTCCCAGTTTGAGTGGACATGTGGTGTTTAGCACGGACAGGTTGATGACACACACACAAATGTGTTGCTGAATCTTGTTTGGAAGTTGTGGGCTTGCTGTTTAGAGTACAATGGAGCAGTGAGTAAATGCTGGAACTGGTTTACATTGGGATCCAAATAAGATTTTTTTTTTAAACAAAATACTGCTAAACTGTGAAGCTACAAATGGATTTGGATTGGATCTTTCTTTTTTTTACAAATTAAACTACATCTCTACTCCAAACAATTAATGAATTATATATATATATTATGAATGAATGAAACAAACACATTCGCAATTTTCAGAATTCTTTTTTTTTTATTTCAATAGTACATTTTAACAAAACACTAAACATACACATGAATATATAAATATTCCTTAGGATTTACAAAGCATAAATCTATCTAAAAAAGTATATCTGGTTTCTACAGCTGGACTTATACCATAACACATGCAAGCAATTCAGTCACTCCTTGACAATGTCTCTTTATGAGAATTTGGACATGTCCCCTTCTGCTCACCATGCTTTGGCTCTTTTTGTGTCCCTCCTTATTAACTCTGTCTTGGTTCATTGGCTAAACACTTGTGATGCCACTATAGACAGCCTAAAGGTGGTCGTAAGGTACAGATAAACGGAGACGGGGTCAGCCTCGATGTCAGAAAAGGCCCTGAGGCTTTGTGTGTTCTCTGAGCGTCTCTTCTGGGGGAGCAAATTTGGACTGACCCCTATAACCTCACACGCTTGACCAGTCAAAGCCCAAGCTTACTGGCTTACCCTTCAACTCGGTACAAGTGCTTCTGTCATTACATCTCTCAAAATAATTCAAATTTACTAAAAAAATAAAAATAATAATAATACAATTCTACTGTATATACAAATGTACAGTATATCCTGATCAAATACAATATTCAATAGTCCCTTACAAAGCATATGCAGTTTCAGGAGATGCAGTTTAAGAGATCTTACTCTTTGGAACAGTCCCATATGTGTGTCTCAACCCAATATAGAGGGTCAGCAGAGTTTACAGCTAAGTCAGTTAGCAATTTCTTCACAGGAAATTTCCTCACAGAGGGCCCTGGCTCTCAACAGCGGAGTATTCAGTCTCAGAAGCACGAGTCACGTCAATGAGCCTGGCCAGGCCGCTTTTGGTGGAGTACTTAAAGATGAAGGCCTTCATGAGGTCATAGCGGTAGTTGCGATTGATGAAGTTGTACACGACTGGGTTGACGCAGCAGTGTAGCAGCGACAGGCACTGTGTTACATGCAGTGCCACGTACAGCGCATTCTCCAGTGTGCAACTCAGCGGTAGTTCGTTGAGCAGCGCCAGAGTGTCCAGAAGTAGTGTGCCATGGTAGGGCAGCCAGCATACCAAAAAGACCATTATGTAGGTGAAGACAAGGCGTCGGCTCGCACGGCGCTCCTCGTCCGCCGAGGAGCTGATCACCCTGGCCAGGAGGGCATAGAAAACAGTAATAACAGGGAAGGGAATGGCAAAACCAAGAACAATGAAACTCAGTTGGACACCTACTGTCCATTCATGGATCTTCTCGGGTGGGTACATTGACTTGCACACGGTTAAATCTGAGTGCGTGGACTTGACTGCCTGGAGAAAGTAAGTATCAGGCAGAGCGGCAAACAGTGCCAACACCCATATGGCCACACAGATGACCTGCCTTATCCACTTTCTCTTGTTGTGTCCAGGGGAATCGCCGAAACGAGCCACAGTGAGATAGCGGTCCACACTCATGCAAGTAAGAAAGAAGATGCTGCTGAAGAGGTTGACACTGAAGATGAGATGTGTGATCTTACACATGGCATCACCGAACGGCCAGTGGCCATGCTGAAGAAGTGAGCTGATAGATATTGGCAGTGTCGCCACTACACAGAGGTCAGCGATGGCCAGGTTGAGGATGTACAAGTGTGTCTCGTGGCGCTCGCGGCTGGAGCGAATGTTCACCCACACCACCAGTGTGTTAGCGGCCAGGCCGATGATGAAGATGAACACGTAGAGGACGGAGAGGGAGTAGAGCATGGCATTTTGGCTGAAGGTACTTTGGCACACCATCGTCTCCACTCGAGAGCCGTTCTCATCCACGAAGGAGAAGTTATCTCTCAACATGTCCAGAAAATCCGTCAGTTCATTCATGTTGACACTCATGGTGATTCTCCTCCCCAGGAACTCTTGATCCTGTAATGCAAAACATCCACTTGTGAGTTATGAAGGGCTGGCAAGGAATATACACAAGTCCCAATAAAGTACTGGGAAGTCAGAAAAATGCACAACAAAGAATGTTTATTTTTAAGAACAGCATGTATAACCTAAAACATCTCACACACGCCGGGTCCTGTGTCGGAGGGCAGCACCTCATGTGGTTTGAAGGAATTTTTTTGCTTTATACATAACAGGGAGCCATTTCCAGGGAACAGGGAGGGTTACTGAGCTGTTTGTAATCTATCAATAGCAAGGCCGGCTACTCAAAAGGGATCAAAAAGGGGGATTATCAAGGCTGATACTTTCAGCCTAATGCATCTGAAAGCAATCGTCAAATGAAATGCAACCGACAGAAAGAATGCTTAAGATTGGACATCCCTCTTCTCTAACACCGTTATCAGCATCAACAGCCCTATCACACACACAGTCCATTAGGAAAAAAACGAAAGAACTGATAACAGCATAACTCCACAAATAATACAGGATCAAAACTCAGGCATACAGAAGATGCTAAATGGATTATAACTAAGCCTACTATGACAGTTTTATAGCTAAAATCTACAGCCTATGAATTCCACATGAGCTTAGATATTTAAAACTAAATTCCTTACACCAGAATTGTTGAAAGCATATCAGATATCCATATCCAATGAGAGCTGTGCACTTAATATTTAGGAGCAGCATGATGAAAAACTTCTAAAAAGCATCAGAGTGACAGAGAGAGAGAGATGGAAAAAAAAGAAGCAAAGAAGCAATATTACTCAAAAAGTAAAAGATTGTGTTAGATATTATGGGAATCCTCAGCAAGAGATCTGTACTGGATTTAGGACAGACAGAGAATAAGGCAAAGCATAATCCTGAAAAATATATTGTATAACACGTCATTATAAAACCTACTCCACTGTGTTTCATAATGAACAGCATACAATTTAGCAAAGCTGATCAAAAGGTGCTTCACACAACCTATATCACGTGCAGGAAGAACAGGAATCTTAAACCTCGCCAGGACGGCACCTCAATCTGTGACTTACAAAGAATTTAAAACAAAGTGATAGCTTCCAAACGGACGACTAGTGTATATGTGTGTCGCACAGCTGAAGAGCCATCGACTGATATAATCTGTTTAAGCTTGTTTAGGCTCATTCCATACCAGCCGGCTGTTTTGAGCAAGAAACTGTGTTAGCACTTAACTTTAATGCCATTAAGAGAAATGTGAGAGGAGATGCAGCTGCTCTTAATGCACAGCGACATGACTACTGATCCCACCAAAATACAGCAGCAGCAGAGCCAGTAGCCTTTATAGATCTCCACTGTGATTATAGGTGGAGGGAGACAATGCGCGCAATGTCAAGCTCCGACCTGGCTCATCAGGTGCAATAAAACATGGTGGTCTATGAATGCTCCCCCACCCACCTTGTTGTAAATCTGTTGTGTTTACACTTCGCAGATACAGTGGGTGCCCTTACCTGAACCCCCAGCCCTTGAGGCACAAAGAGATCCCTGTGTGGACACAGCAACTCTCGCCTCGATCCCCCTCCCCACCCTTGTCTCTGTCTCTCTCTCTCTCTGTCTGTCTGTCTCTCTCTCACTCTAAGTCTCTCTCCTTAAGCTCACTGAAACTCGGCATTGTTTCTCTTTAACAAGTTAACGCATTCGGCTCCACATGGGGAAGGAATGGTCAGTGGACCTTAGAGGCACTCAGATTTAAAATGGGAGTGACAGTGCCGGATGAAAATGAAAGAAAAACAGAACGGTTAAAGGAATGGCACCAGAGGAAATGTAAGACATTTTAAAACAAGCTTGCACTGCACATAATTTTGCCTAATGTTTTATATAAAATAAATTTAAAAAACGTAAAAACTAAAAATTGAGAGGTGTTGGTGGTTAAAAATTCTTACAAAAAGTAAATGTATATTGTTATCACTGCATGATGTCACAGTGACTGAAAAGTCACAGCATCCAAACATTGCAAAGCAGAAAAGATGTGCAGAAAACAGGGGCGGTTAAGTGAATCCACCTCTAAGGACATCAAGATTAAAGATTAAGATCAAGATTATACAGATTAAAATTGATTTTCAAAACTTGATTTTTTTTTAAAAGTATATCGTGTGCTATTATTAACTGGAATGTGTAAACAGGTTATAGAGTTTGACAAATGTGTAAACAAGTGACTAGAGTTGCAAAATGTGTAAGCAGGTTACTAAAGCTTGATAAATGTGTAAACAACTTAGTAAAGTTCACAAAATGTGTACACACTTCACTAAAGTTCAATAAAGTGAAATCACTAGGTTACAGGGCACACTGTCCCACAAAACGGGGTAATCCGAATTGGTAGAATAGTCATCCGTTTCAGTATGTGATGGGTTTAAACTGATTTAAAAAAACATCGTCATCGTCACCACATACACGCCCTGTGACCGAATCAGCTGCGCGTGCAGCGTTTCTTCAGCCAAAATGTCGAGTTAGAAGCGAGCACGAGCGTTTAAAGTCAGAACTGAGTGACAAATAATCAGAAAGAGTCAATCCTTGCCGTGGCATAGATCTTTGGATTCCGTGATCGTTGGTGTCGGAATGCAGAGTCACAGGGTTGCTGAAGCACAGAAGGCGCTGAGAGAGAGAGAGAGAGAGAGAGAGAGATTGTCTCGCGCTGCGCTACTGGTGCGCGTTAATATACGCGGAGGAGAGCGGGAACGCCTCCCACTCGCACAACCGAGGAACTGAACTGGAGAAACTGGAGTTTCTGTTCAGCTAAACAATAATGAGAACGGACGTGCGACACGTCGGATTTCCCTACACACCAATATAAACACTTTATAAAGTTCAAAGAGCGCCGCGACATTACGGAAAATAAGTGCATAAAGAGCTTTCAGGCGCAATCACCATGAATTGAATTTCCATAAATAAATAAAAAAAAAAGCCAGCACCTGGATCTCTGTTAGATCCATAAAACTTTTCTAGCCTACATTTCATTTATACTGGCTGAAAAGGGCTGAAAAGTCTTTTTTATGTATAGCAAAGTGTTACATGATACATGAATGATGTATGAGCTCGAATAAAGTAGGTTGTTGTGATGGTTTAAAAGTTGGTGCATTAGCTATCTTGGGTATATGTCTACATTTACTATTTCCTTTTACTGGTTATCATCCAAAAAAGGTTACCCCTAAAATACATTGTAAATATTTGTTTTCACCATTCTTGTTCACTGTATTTTTTATGGATTGATTGATTATTATTATTATTATTATTTGAAAAATATTATTATTTTCTCCCTTCACAAGTTTTGCCTTTACAGAGCCCTGCACACTAAAACCCAGTGCTAAATATTTTTATTAATCATGCATTAATCATGCACAATCATTCATTCATTTTCTATACTGCTTATACTGAACAGGGTTGTAGGAAGAATGGAGCCTATCCCAGGAGACTTTGGGCACAAGGAAAGGTAAACCATGGACAAGGTTCCAATGCACTGCAGGCCATAAAAGCACTTACACTACAGGCAATTTGGGAACGACAACTAGACTACTCTGTATGTCTTTGGACTGTTGAAAGGAACCAGGATACGCAGACAAAACCCACCATCACGAGGGAGAACATGCAAACTCCAAGCATACACACCCAGGGCAGGAATCAAACTCTTGACTACAGAGGTGTGCACTATGTCATTATATTTTTATGTTTGCAGTTTGTTTTGAGTTCTTATACATTCATTTACTATATCCTATAATGTAGTTATAACTTTCAACTTTTAGCGATCTTGTTATACTCCATCTGTATTATAGTTCAATGCTCTCCATCATTTTGCTCAGAAAATCCCCAGTGATTAATAAACATAAAAACAGTGTTTACATAACTACTAATCCATTTAATCAATGCAAAGTGTTTGTTTTTATTCAGCCAGTTTGATATAAAAGATTATGCTGTTAATTCAACACTACATTTTGCTGTGAGAAAAATCTTTAATCCACACTACGTTTCATTAATAATGATGGGAAATTTTTCTCAGTTTTTGAAGTTTTTCCTGTTGTGAGTTTAATTTAGCATATATCCTCTTGCCAGTGGCTCATTCTTTTCTAGACAAGAGGCTTAATATAGGCACAAGAGCATTTCACCTGTTGCTGTTGAACAAAACGTATTCAGCTGGCCCCAAGTCTATTGATTTAAGGTTGCATGCTGACTTGAAGCCATTGCTTATTGTGGTGCAAACACAGAAATGGCAAGTTTTATAGCTAACCAAAATCATTTGAGTGAATTTCAGTTAAGGGAAGCAGCAAACTGATTTTTCTTTAACTGTGAAGTTAAAGCACAAATAAAGTTATTTTATACTAAAGCTTTTTTTATTTCTTTCTTTTGTTTTTTTAGGCTTAACGTAGACACAACACCAAATCTGTTTCAGATTCCACAACCTATTACACACGCTTCAGTTATTCCTTTGAGATCATGCTCTATAGAAAATCAGGTCCAAAAATTGGGCTTTAACCAAAAAGTTTTTCATTCAGCAATCAGCACAGATCCAAATGCATTCAGTCAGTGCCAGCATTTTCTTTAATGAGGAAGGAGGTGGATCAATAGGCCTTGAGTGCATAAATAAATGCACAGCATTAAGAAACACCTGACCAAACAATACACACATATTTCCTGTTCATTTGGAGCAAATTGCAGCCGAACAGGGGAAATGCACATGTGGACGGATTCAGAACCTGCTACAGGGAATTTCCAGTTTAACAGTTCCCACAGGTTATTTAATAAAAACAGATGACATTAAATACAGTAGGTTCAGAAAAACAATAACAAGCCATTTCTGTCCATTATTAAAAAGCATGAGGATGAAAACGTTTGACTAAAGAAGTGAGCAGGCCGGTGAACACATGCTTGAAGCACATTTGGTTTCTGTTAGGCGTCCTGTATGGTCAAAAATGTCAAAATGAAAGATTGTAAAGGAAGGAAAATATTTTCCCCCCATCATTAAGCTATTTATCAGGTCACATTTAGGTAGACATTCCTGACTTTGGTGAAATTTTTGAGATGTCTGCTGTCCCCACAACCTATATGTGAAATCATCCAAATATGTGGATTATACAAATCTCTCTCTCTCCTCTCATTAATTTTTTTTCATGTTTGTATATACTCTTACTTTGATTCCCTTAGTTTAAACTAATGTGCACAGAGGATACCTGGCTATTAAATTTTCATTCTAAATGATGAAATAAATGGCAGTGTGGTAAAGGATGACAGATCATATACCCCTTATAAAAGTAAGTTAACTGTAAATAAATAAATAAATAAATAAATAAATAAATAAATAGACATATTTCCAAGCAGGGGCCCCAGGAAAAAGTTGAATTCTTACAAACAATGCTTCCCTTACGTGAATGAACCCACATACCGTAACATATGATCATATTTTCCCATGTGATTATATGAGAAATGTGTGAAGGTAGGGAACTTTCGAAAGTGCAGTACATGCCATGCCCTGAAATTGTACATGCGAACTCAAGTAAACACATGACATTATGTGAACAATATGTGTCCACGTATTGGAAAAGAATTATTCATGCAAGAAGCTGCACTACATACAGTAGGCTGAATGCGTCTTCTGTACAATGTGCAAAAAGGAGGATGTGCAAATTTCTGTGCAGTTGCACTACACTTGCTGCAGTGTATGATAGTACAGGCAGAGTGCAAGAACTGCAAATGAACAAATAAGTTACAAATTGAGCTTGGTAATCAGAAAAACAAACCAGTGTGGGGAATAAATGTGGAATACTGTTTCTTTTGCGTTGGCTTGAGAACCTCGTAGTTAATTTGAATACAAAGAGCAAACGAACTGCGCAGGTTTACAGCTTGCTGACAGAAGTATTACCGCTTTAGCTCCACTTGGCTTTTTCGCTTTTTTATCCCTCGATAAGATAAGATGATCCGAAAATATCTTAAAAGATAGCAGCTTTGATTAAGACGCCTTTTCGGTACATAATTTAATGAGTATTGTGTTCTGTGTTCTATCAGCTCTGTGTAGCTGAGCGCATTCTGTGCTAAGCGCGTCTCCAGCTGCGCGCGCGGTTACAGTCAACAGACTTTGATCTCGTCTCCATGGTAGCGGCGCGAGGCGTCGAGCAAACTATCTGGAGCTCGAGGAAGGAGAAAGTCAGCCGTTTGATTAATCATGGCGGATGCTTTAATATAAGTCCTTACTTGAATTAAATCTGACGTGAACTAGTATTTTTTGTTTCCTGTTTTGCTGTTCAGTTTATTTGGAAACAAATAACGCACGCGTGATTACTTGCTCGGGCTCTGTCAGTGAAGCGCACTGACTTGTGGAAAAGTGAACTGATCACACTGGAGGATGTCACACAGGTACGACGGTTCCTTCCTGACCTCTAATGGATATGATGCCAAATTCGTGCATTGCTTTGACAAACAATATGAATCAGTGCAGGCCAGTGTTAATGCATAACACTTTGGGGAGTGTTAAAAGAACATGAACATTTTAACCTGTATAATGCTTATAAAATACCTCAAATCCCTGCATGCAATATAACCTATACCCTGTAAGTAGAGCTTAAATAATGTGCTTTTTTTTCACCAACCTCATGTGTAAATGCAACGTGCATGGAAACTAATGTGCACTCTGCAACCCTGAGAATAAGACGTTTGTTTGTCAGACATGTGTGTTGTTAATGTATTGGTGCAGGTGGCGGGGTGGAGGTGAGCAATACTTTGTATTCAGTTTCCAGTGAAATAAATTACGTCTCCAACGCCTTTCCCACAGTATAGGGGGTTATGTGTGGTCAGCTAAGTCCTCTGGCTGAACCACATATCAACACACACATTAAAACACCTGTGCAAATGTATTTGCCTTGAATGGCACCTCACAGATTGCTTCATCCAAAAAGCTTTTTACTGTCTCCCTGGCACTGCTGTTAGCATATTATCTCTCACTGCTGCTTTAGACTGCTTCGTCCAGCTGTTTTGTTGCCAGCAAAGACAGAGAGGAAGATTCCCTCCCAGTTTTATTGTAAATGTTGCTTTAGAAGCATCCTCACAACCTCCAGCTACAGCTGCCTCCCAGCCCCCCAGACACACTCCCACTCAGTGCTGTGTCTCCTTTGACTTGGTCACTCCTACAACCAATGGCGCTTGACAGTGGTTTTGCCCACACTGTATGGGCCGATCAGAATACGAAAAGAAGCTAGTTTCACCCTTGTTCTGAACCCTTTGAGAGATGCACAAAAGGGACTCCCACACACAGGAGGGTTGAAAGAGGGCAAAGAGGCCATCTATTAGAGCAGTGTGTATTCCATTTAAAAGATTGAAATGAAAGACATGCAAAACAAGGGTTTATTTAATACATAGTCCAATAGCACAACTTAATTATTAGCTCCCACTCTTATTAGCTAGCAGGTCATGTTAAATTTGCTTAGGTAATCAGGATTGAATTTAGGGGAAAAAATACATCCTGAGGGTGCTAACACTACAATTGAACTATCAGTAAGCACCCACAGGGCAGGTGATTTAGAGAGGTGTTGTTAGAGACTTTAATAGGTCATAAACTCTAACCTGCTTCTGTTTAAAGGGCTGTAATTGTCTTGTGCAAGGTGTAGAAACAAATCAGAAGATTCACATTCCTAGGGACACTTCTGAGAATGTACATTTTCAGTTTAATCTCACAGTTACAGCAAGTTTATTATGCATTAGTTTGTTATTAGTGATATATAATCCAGTACCTGAATATACTGACTGCTCAGTTCAAATAGAAAAACACACAGTTTAGGTGTTGGTTGTTTCATGTGTATTTGGCTATGGACTTTTAAAATCATGATGACTACACAAGAGCCTTTATGGTTTGTTCTACCAACCTCAATATTTGTGGAAATAAAGTATTGAAAAAAGATATCTGACTGTTTTATTGTAAACTGAGAGAGAACATTTAATTAATGAGAAAAGCTGAAATTGCAGATTTATCAGATTGATGTGGATTAGCATTTCAAAGACTTTTATTGCCCTTTTGTGCTCAGCTCTTATGGCAGAATGTGGGCTGATGCCCAGGGGGCCTTACAGGATCTCCTGCAAGATGAAATGCCCCCGTTGCTGCCTCGTCCTCAGAAGGATCGCTTTCAGATCTTTCAGACTCTAGCCACTTTCTACCTGCGCTACCTCCACATCTTCCGGGGACTGGAGGCAGCCTATGACCAGCTCGTTCATCCCCAGAAAAGACGTGTGGTGCGCCACGTCCTGGAAGGGGTCATGGGGAGATTGGTGGAGCTGAAGAATGAGATGGTGGAGCTAGAGTACTCGGAGTTTCACTACTTTGACGACGTGCTACAGGACCTAAAGATGACACCTGTGAGTGCATGTGTACACTATGTTATGTGGAAACCTGAACAGCGTAAAGGATATTTGCACCTTTTGTAACACCACTTGGCCTGTTCCGAAAGTGTTAATAATAAGTTCGAGTTCCAATTAGTCCATAAGTCTAATTTGCATATGAATTGACCAGGATTTCTCTATTTGCTTCACACATTAAATGAGTTTCACTGTAGAAAGAACAACTCCTGAATGAACATTGTCCAGTGTAAATCTTAACGCTATTGAAATTTAAATTGTAAATCTCAAAACTATTCAACAATATTATAGCTTCGGAAAAGACCCTACAGTAGACTGTAGTACTGTGAGTGTGTGTTTTTATTTTATTTGAATGATTATAGAGTAAGCCATGAAAGATTAAAACATGAGTCATATTTGAGATCAATTAAAATACCACTTATCAATACGTTTAGTTTACAGCTTTGTCTAAAAAAATCCCTTTTTGTCATAGAAAACCACTACTTAACAAATTCAATCCCTTTTAAACGGGTTTTAATTTAGCAGAAAGGTAAGTGGGGTTGCATGACCTACACCAGCAATTCTTTGCAGATTTCCACTGACTGGGCCGGTTCCCATGTAGAGCTTTGATCTAAATTAAATCTTTTGTGCTTTTCACAGGAGGACTTGGAGATTCCCATCCCACGGTATTTCGTGAGGGAAAGGATGAAAGCACTGAAAGAAAGAGAGAAAATGCTGGCTCATTCTGGCTACAAGGTTGGGTGATGAGAGAACATGAGAACGCAAGGGGATTAAACACTTTATTAAACCTGCTACCTCTAGCTTTATAATCTTTCAGGTTCAGTCTCAATCTTGAGAGATATAAGTGGTTTATATATATATATATATATATATATATATATATATATATATATATATATAAAGCCACTTTTATTATACATAGATTTTATTATAGATATATATAGATATATAGATATATTTCCCTTTTTAGCTTTAGCGATTCAACCGCTAACAATGAGTTGTGCTGTTATAGCAATATAGTAATATTTAATCTAATTTCTGACCAATCAGAACCAAAAATGGCATGAATTGTTAATACAGTGCTGTGCAAAAGTATTTGTACCACCTTATTTCCTCGATCTTTGCGTTTTTATAACACTAATACTAATACTAATAGATTCGCATACAAAAATATAATACAAGAAAAGGATAACATGCAGAAGACAATTTACAGTGTTTAAATGATCGTAACTGTTTACAATAATAATTGTCTAATTTATTAAACAATTATGCAACAACTAAATTACCCATATTTTTTAATAATTGCCCCCTTTACCTTAACAATTGTCTGGGGCAACTTTAGGAGCAATAACCCCAACTAAACACTAAGCAGAGATCAGTCTAGAGGCTTTATGCCACTCTTCTTTGCTAAATTGCTTTCATTCATTCACTTTGAAGTGGTTTATAAATGAACTGCCCATTTTTGTTCCTGCCTCCTTATTTCAATGGGTTTAAGTCAGGACACTGACTAGAAGGAGTGGTATTTGTTTCTTATAAGAGGTGAACTTGCTCTTGTGTGTCAAATCATTGTCTTGCTGCATAACTCAGTTGTTGAATTCAGCTCAGGGACGGATGCCCAAGCATTTTCTTATAAGATTTTCTGGTAGAGAGCAGAATTCATAGTTCAGTCAACTGTGGCAAATCACCCAAGCCCTGAAGCAGCAAGCCATCTTAACACTGCCACCATCATGTTAGAATGATATTGGAATGATGTTCTTATTGTGGAATGTTGTGTTAGCTTTACACCAGATGTAATTCACCAAGTCCATCTTTCCACCCATCAGTCCAAAAAAACATCTTCCAACAGCATGATCAACTCCAGTACATTTGTATCTAATCGGGATCGGCGCATATTGTGCTTCTTGTTGAGACATTTTACTTACATTGATGGAATAGTTCTTCTTTGCTGGGTGTGTCTACCCAAGATTGGTTGTATTGGTTTATTTCTACTGCATTGTTTAGAATAATGCAACTGCATCAATTTGACACTGATAAATATTAAACAGAATTTAAGATCTAAAACTACATAAATAAAATTGAAATAAATAAACTTTAACAGAAAAACTGAGCATACCATAAATATCACTTTTTGGTAGGAAAAAACAACAGTCACTAGGAACAATAGCCCTTTCTATGATGTTATATTATGTGTGTCTGGAATGGCAGGTACGCAGAATGACTGTGGAGAGGGCAGTGCTCTTGCTGCAGGTGAGTGAACGTGCGCGACAGGGACGCCTCAGAGCTCGTTTTATGAAGGAGATCCGAGATGAGGAGAGGAAGAACCAGTGTAGTGTGATCGGAGGTTCACTGGACCCCCATCTCTCAGCCACTCTCATACAAAAGGTATCAAGCAACTGGAGATATCATAGCAAGTTACAACAAGAATTATACAATGACCTTTATTCCTTGTTCCTGCACGAGAAACATGATCAAATGTTTTTGAAAGGAGCGCAAAGAATGCTTTTTAAATAAGTATACTGTACAAATTATTACAGCTTTTAATGTATGCAAGTACCATAATATGTGCTTAGACACTACATTTATTTTATGTGAAAATAGTTATAAGCAGATAATATTATGCCCTAAAAAGCATGAGATGGTTTTACAGGTTGTTACCATTTCATGAACCTTAATTAATAATTAATAATTAGTTCAAAATGATGAGATTGACACTATACCATTTTACTTAAGGGTTGTTCAAGTCAAACCCATTTCCTGTGGGACCTGTACACACAATCTTTCACAAACACCACTTGCACGTTACAGGAACTCAGCTGGGAGTTATTGTCACATGCTCTGTACAAGTACATTCGTGTAGCAGGAGGTTAGATGAAAAATAAAAGTTGTTTTTACTCGCATAATTGTGTTCTGTTTTGGAACGCCCCTAATACAAGATGTTGTGTTGGTATGGGTAAAGTAATCGATTTTATTTCTTTATTCCTTTTATACCACAGCAATTCTTCAAGTTTCATTTTTCATTCATTATTAAACAGCATATTATCCTTTTTTTTTATACTTTTAAAATTGCATTTTGGTTACATTTAATGGTGTAGAACACCTTCAAAACAAGTTCATTCTTGTTTCACTTATGCTATATGAGCTGTTTCTCTTCAAGGCAATAAGTCAAAAAGGACAGATTGTCATGTTACATAGAAACCAGAAAGCACAAAGTCCTCTGTCCTGAAGATTTTCCCATGGCAGAAAGCATGCCATAAAGCAATTGTTACAAAGCTCTGACACTCGAGACTCCTCCCATAAATGTCAAATGAATATTACCTTAAAGACCTTAAATGTGTGCATGATTTATTACATATTTTACAGTATGTTATTAGCCTTTAGGATTACGCAAATCCACTGTACAGGTCACTATAAATAGTTGCTATAGAAACTATTGTGTTAGAAGACATTAATCATAATACTGCTTTGGGCTCCCACCTTTTTAATATTCTTTACCCATTGTATTTTAAACAATTCAGCAGTACAGAAAGCCAAAAATTATACTATGTATAAATATTTTTTGTCATTTATGTTATACAACATTGACTAACATGTGTAGCTCAGTATGTGCTACATAATCTCCAGATTAATGCCTGTTAATATGTCTGTATATATAGCCAGGGAAATGTTTTGACAGGTTTACACTACTTATGATATCTTTAAAAGCCTTGTGTTAGGTATAAGTGCTGATTTATTGAAGGCAATGGTACGTACAAATGATGGAACAAGAAACCTCCATGCACCTGTGGATTAAAACCGATGATTAGATGTTTATAAGTACTATTCCATACACATAACGGTCATAACTTTGTTTTCCTATACAAATTAATATGCAAAAAAAATCTTTAAGTATTTATAATGTCTAATCAAGTTGGCCTTTGACTGCACTGTGTTTTATTATGTTCCCTGTGCACTCATAAAAAAATCATAATACTCATAAAAGGGTCAGTCAAGCTAGACACAAATGCTACTTTCATGCGCAGGGAGAGAGTATTACTGTAGCTCAACCTGACCATGAACTCACATGATGTCCATCTGTCCTGTCATCACTCCTCACTGGCTTTGCAGTGCCAAATCTACTCACCAGGGATTATGGATTTCATGCAATCACTCCCATAGCATAAAAGATACGTGGCCAGTTCATGTGCATGGATAATGTGCTTATGGTTCTTTTGTTACCACAGAAAAGATTAGCACCTAAACCTAGACAGAGAGACAGAAAGTGGTCCTGGATTTTAGGCATAATCTTTCACTGTCCTAATCATGTAATCTGAGTCAAGATGCTTTGACGTGTTTCCCAAAGCATGTGTCCTTCAGACCCTGAACATAATGTTTAGCAGATAGTCATAAAGAGATAGTAGATATGATTGAAGAGCTCTATGCATTCGTGCTGTTGCGTGAGAAGCCTACAAAGCAGCATGTGACGGAACTGCTTTTTCAACAAAACACCATGGCTTTCTTTTATCTCTCATGGCGGCTGCTACATATTTAAAGTTTGAGGCACCTTAGTCAGCGTTGTATGTATTTGCCCCAGTGCTGTTAGTATATGCAAAGTGATTTACTGGCTTTAGAAAGCCTAATCTCCACACTGTTTGCCTTCTCATTCTCTTCTGTTTGGGCTCTGAAATCTTGGAGACGTAATCTCTTTTATCCAGCCAGCCTTAATTATTGGGTTGGCATCACCGTTGCCCTCACGCAGACGGAGGAAACTCTTCAGGATAAATGCAATTCCTTTCCTCTGTCTATGAGCCAAAAGCTAAATCATGGGATTACATGTCTTGATGCTGAAGACAGGACAGAATGGCTTTGCTCTCGTTGTTAGTGTTTTTATACAGCACACAGCTGAATTCTCCACTTTCGATTACACAATAATCATGACATATTGCATTCCTTTGCACTAAACCTGAATACTGGTAAGTGTTACTCAATAACATAACACAAATGCTGACTTGTCCTTTGTTCAAAAACTGTTTGTCATGTTGGCGTCTGTCTCCAGAGCCCCTGGCTCTTTCTCATTCAGGTACTCTAGTAATCTAAGACGTGTGTATTGTGACTGTGCTTCTCCATAGACATGGCGGGGATACAGGGAGAGGAAGAGAACCAAGAAAGAACGTCTGGAGGAAATGATATTTTTGGGAATGGTTGGTAGAAGGAAGCACTGCCAATGTACTGTTTATGAGAAGCATTTCCTTTTCTTCTGAAAGATTATAGCTGTTTTACTTGTCAAAGGAAATTTAAGTCACCAACGCCATTTTGAATGGCTAGTAGTCAGAAGCCAAGGCAAAAACAGTTCACATGATTCCATCACGCATTTAACGGGCCTTATCTTTTATTGAGAATCAATTGTAGAACAAGAACAATATAGAATATAGAATATGTTACTGAATTTACATCATTATTCCCAGATAGACCCCCAACTCCCAACACCCAGTCGTGCTCAGCAGCGAGCAAAGCATGTAGAAAGCAACAGGCATCAGATGCAGGAACAGCATGAAGCAGAGTACCAGCAGGCCCTGATCACCATCAAGGAGTCTGTTCGTTTAGTAGATGGACCGGATATTAAGGAAACACTCCAGGACCAGATTCGCCAGTGGTTCCTTGAATGCCGGTAAATCGCAAGCTAAAATTAACAATTGTTTTAATACAATTATTAATGTATATTGTATATATTATAGATATCAAGATTTTACTCAAAGCAACACTTCACTTGACTTTTTGTGTTGTGTAAAAATCATTAAATAGTCAATAACAATGTTATCCTGGTTAGCGTTGTTGCGGACCTACAGTACAGTACAGTATATCCTGAGAACTGTGGGTGTGAGGTGGGCATACACCCTGAACAGGATGCCTGTTCATCACAGGAAATCATGCACACGTACATATTTACACATTTATTCACACCTAGAGGAAATTTTTACATAGTCATGTTCTTGGGAAATTAACTGAGTAGAAAATTACATAAACAGGAAAAACATGCAAATCATGTACTGTGGAGCTGTGAAGGTGGCAGGTTTACCATCTGTACCTCACACAACCCAGTGTGTAGTAATTTACAGTTGTTATTATTGTTGGTGCTGTGGGACAACAGTGCTCTAGTGTCCTCCCAAAAACATACTAACAGAGGAATTGATTGAGAGCAGAGGAATTGACTGTCTCTAGGGGAAAGGAGTGTCTCCTTTCAGTTACTGGGTTTAAGGTTACAGTAGGTTTCTATTTAGGTGTAGACATAGCATTAATTATTATAATCATTATAATTAGCATAATTAATAATCATTGTGTCAGTGAAAAGTCCACACAAGGATGACATCGAAACAGAAAAAGAAACAGGATACTTTGTGGAACCACAGTGTATTCATACTGGACACCCATTGTTCCCAGGATATGATCCATCCACCTGACCCTGATCATGATAAAGCGGTTTCTGGGGGCAAATATATAGAGAGCCATCCTTAGACTACCATGCAGTATCACATGACTATTGAATACAGTACAATATCATTTTAATTCCTAAGGCCGTAGTAGCCTTCAATCAATGTGACCTTCGAATCTCAGAATCCATGTGCAAATGATTCTGTCATAGACATGAACTTTTTTTTTAAAGTGAGAATTATTTATGAGAGAATCATAATCTAATAACCTTACAAGCCTACTTCTGCACGCACTAAACTGATTTATGATAAATTATATCTGATGTGATAAATTATAATTGATACCAATTAATTTTGATGTGCATGTGGATTGAATTTTCAATCTTGAATTTTAGGATGGCTGTACATTCATGTTAAACTTCCCACTCATAAGAATGTAAAAGTAAAGACATTGTAGAAAATCAAAACTACAGTATACACTGAATTTAGTTCTAATGGTTTATTGTTAAATGTTTGTGCTTCAGTAGTTCCCTAGCTGTGCATATCTAATAATCTGTTGTCCCATATCCGTTTAGCCCCTGTCTCCTTTAGCTAATCCACTAATTTGTTCCCTTGCTCCAATACTCTTTAATCACGAGGGATTTGCCTTCCGTCCCTGACAGGACCGTGCATTATCTTGCTCCAATTGTGTTGTGCATTCCTCACTTGTTTTGTCTTTTTGCTCCGAGGCTGGAATGTAATCCAAAGTGGCGGCAGTCTAATTTAGCCTTTATGCTAGGATAAGGCTTGTGCTTGGTCAGCTCGTGTGGGCAGTTCAGTGCTGTGCCGAACTGATTAGTGCATTCCAGGCTGATTTACAACCAGCCACTGAATGTTGTTGCCCATTAGTGCAGAGACTAAGGTCATAAGTCATCTCCATTGGACCCCACAGGGAAGGTTGCTCTTTGTGGGCCTTTAGCAGCACACTGTCCACAGTGACCTTTTTGGACTTGAAGCGCTTATACAATATATGTGTGACATTGGGTCAGGTGAGGCATGTTGGTTTTCAGGCACTGATGAAGGGAGATGAAGTAAAACTGTTTGGCAGATGGAGGACTACTGAAAACTTGGCCTTCACGAACCCAATGGCAAAAAAAAATGGATAAGGAAAGGTTTAGGGCATGAAGTATTTACAAGTCACCAGTGTACAAGGTCTCATCAATCACCATGCCACAATTATAGTAGCTAGAAGCAGATCATGTCTGAATGCAACTGTTGGCTTCGTTTCTGATCAGTAACAGACAAATATTTGAGTTTCTGGAAAAAGTTATTCATAACTAATAGTGTTTATGTTTCTAAAAGTTTGAGTTCATTATGTAAGCTATAAAACACAATGAAGCATGCAACAAGATTGATTATTTTCCAATAACAACATGCTTCAAGTGTTTATTCTTTTTATATAACTGAAATTTGCTGACATTTATAATTTTCCATCCTCTGTTTTTCAAGGCAAAAAAGGTCATGTTATTCAGAAACTTGAAAATGATCTCATCTGTACTGGAGGTAAAACTATAGATTTACCCCTGAATGTTACAAAGTGCTGACACTGGAGACTCCTTCTGTAAATGCAATGCATCTTCCATGTGGAGTTTTTACCAACAAGTCTCAATGAACTAGCCATTACTGTGGAGCCAGTATTAGAATAAGAACAACATATCAATATAAATTAGCAAATTAAATGATTGATCTTTTGCACATGACTCCGGTCAAGTAACTTCCCTTTAGTCATCCAGAAATGGACCCGCCCACTTGTTTAGCAGAAGGGACATTACTTATTGGATGCCACTGCCCAAATCTATACACAACACTGGTCTTAAACGTTCCTGATGCTTCCTATAGCTATACGTAGCTAGCCACCCAGCCAAACTGAGCATACAAGGGGGGGAGAGACATGGTGGGACGTTTATGCAGATGGCAGGTCCTTACACGAGGGCACTATTTTTTTATTATGATAAAACATTAGTCAAAGCATATGCCTGCTTAGCTGGAGTTTGTCAAGATTCTATTGTTTGATTACATGTCAAAAGAAATATACGCTGTTTGCCGCCTGGATAATTCCATCCCTACACTCGAGCACAGTGGTGGTAGTCTCATGCTCTGGGAATGTGTTTCAGCAGTCAGTATTGGGACGCTTGGTGCTTTAGACAAAGGTAAACAGATCAAATACCGGGGACATTACTGAGGAAATCCTGTTCAAGAGAACTCAAGACCAGAATGGGGTAAAAGGTTTAATGTTAAACATGACCGAATTGCCAAATGCCCCAACCAGAGCCTGACTGAATATCTCTAGTAAGAACAGGGAATTTGGTGATACACTGAGGCTTTCCATTCTAGCTGAATGCTCAGCAGTAGAGCAATGGGCAACATCCCCAAATGTAGGTATATTTTGCAGCATCATATTCCTGATAACGTAAGGTTATGATTTTCTGCCAAGGTCATTTAACAAAGTAAGGAGTAAAGGGTTTATTAATGTGATATTGAGTTTTTAATTCTCTAATAAATTCAAAATCTATTAGGTAGACTGCTACATAATTGATAATGCAATGTAATATAAAAGGGGAACAATTAGGACTTTTGAATACTTTCTGATTGATCTGTATATTCACAAGTCAGTATTCTAACAAAGTTATGTACATAAATTTCACTTTCATTTTAAATACACCTAATGCTGTTTATATTTAACTTGCAGCTATCTGGTACTGTACAATTAATTAAACTGTACTGCTCACATACTGCTTGCAAGACTCAAATCAATAAACCAGAAATAGATTGTGATCACTTGACTTTTTGTAAAAATGAATGCAGTTATTGATCCAGTCACTGCAGGCCAAATCCAGTAAAGCAGAGGTATATGTCCTCCAGCTGTGACCCTGCTCTCAGTATGTGGTATGAACTGCGGCCTGTCTGCTTCTGATTAATTTAAGGAGAAGTGAGAGCCGCGACTGACATTTTAAGCTCACAACTCTAAACCTGACAGAGATCCCCAGAGAACCACAGTTGGATCTGGCTAATGTAACCTCATCATGTGAGAGGTTTACAGTTCCAATATGCCTGATCCGCCCTTGTGCCTAGTTCTTGAGAGCTGTTTTATTGATTCACAAGAAAGAGGAGAAAGGAAACCAGTATTCTTCAATCAGAGAAATATTTGGGTTAATTTTAGTGAAGAATATGGATAATCAGGAGGGACCTGTCTTTACAAATGGGAATGAGTAATTAAAATGATCAGTTGCAGGCTATTGCATATGCTATTGATATTGAACATGGGCATGCTCTCTGAGACAAAAAAAACTTTGGGGTATACGGCTGTCTTTTGGGTATATGGCTGGCTTCCTGAAAAGGGGTTAATTACATTACTTATACTGAGTTCTGGGATTTATTTTTCCTGTGATTTCCTGTGAGTCCTGGGAGTTATTAGAAGCTAATTAGATGAGGCCTTTCGTATTTTTGTAATTAGCATGGTCACTTGGAGGTTACAGTTTATCTTGTATATAATGAATGGTTTTAATGAAACTCGGAGGAAACATGAACAAAAAAACCTTTGTTTGTGAGACTGGATGAAGGATTTTGCTTAGTGTTCTTTTTTTAACTAGATAACACATTAACACGTGATTTCTGTTCTGTGATGCAGAGATGCCACCGGAAAGTTTCCGGATTTCCCAAGCAGTGAGGATGGAGGATCAGCTTCCATATTTGCACAGAAGACACCGGAGGAGGTTTCACACCCAAAACACACACAAAATTACCATCTCTGTAACAACAGGACTCAATATGAGCCATGAAAAGCTACCATTTAATGCTATCCAGTTCTTGTAGGTAGTGTGATATACAGTAGGACAACAAATATTTATACTAATATCTAAGATTAGGGGCATTAATTATTCCCCGAGAGAGGGGTATAATACAAGGGTTTTTTTTTTAATGCTTTACTTGCTGTTCAGGTTGCAGCTGAGCTGGCTGCTAAACAACAAGAGAATGAGAAGAAGACATTCAAGGGGAAGAAAGACAAAAATGCTGTAAAGGACAAGAGAAAAGACAAGAAGGGGAAGACTAAAGGCAAAGGCGGGAAAGCTGATACTGCGGTAAGGACATGAACTGATAAAAATGCTGAAAATGAAAAGAATATCAATGCTTGAGAAATATGACCGGTTATGGCTGCATATTCATATCCAGTTCGATGCTGTCTATTCGGAGCATGCATAAATGATAAATGTCTTTAGTGGTCATGACAAAATGAGCAGTCAGGAATTCCCAAAGGCCAAATCACACAGCTGGCATTCACATGCTCAATGGGAGAGCATTTACTTTTCCCCGTTTTATAATGCTTTTCCCAAAGTCTTCTTTCATCTCCGTAGTAACCTCACTGGCTCGAATGATTTGATTTCAAGTGAACTCAAGTCTTCTTTTACTTCTTCCTTTTACACCAGAAGGTTAATGTGTGTTGAAGTAAACTGACCTTATTGTGGGAACAGTTTATATATCATTAAGTTAATAGGATATGTAGTGTACAATTGACCATGTAGTACACAGCTCAGAGGCAGCTACAAGTTCAAAGATAACATAGGCGTGACTTTCCTGTTGTTTCTTTTATCGTAGTGCACTCAGGTATGACGAATTGTTACCTAGGTCTTCCTTAGTACAATCCCAGCTGTGTACGAAGCGGAACACAAATACTATGTTGTACTCTCACGCACTGCTAAAGGTACATAAAATACCAAACTCGAAGGAAAGAATGTTAATGCTTTAGCCTGGGGCTAGGATGAAGGATGGCGAGGATGTTTATTCTTAAGGCTGCGCACGCCTGTCTCAGGAAATATCTCTGATTCCAGCAAGGCGTGTCGCCAGTGTCCTGCTCTGTCCCGATAACCTGTCACCCTGTTCATTCTTAACTCTTTCCTCAATAAATTTTGCAAGGCCTTTTGAACAAGGACACACTTGGAGCTTCTAATTGTTTTTCCAGTTGAGACCTTCTTTTACAGTAGAGAGCAAATTTTATATTATATAAGGTTTATTAAAGAAATTTAATGTTAATGCAAAACCCAAGTTTAATTTTTTACCCAAAAGAACAAGACCTACATTTTATATAAACTCTCAGTTCTTGTTTTATAGCTCATATTTGCACCGCACGCATTTTCTTTTTAAGTTCTTTGTTTTGTAACTGTGTCATTATTTTTTTTTCTCATAGCACATCAAAAAAAAAAATTTCCAGTATAATTTCTCCACGTAAACAAATATGACTGATGCAAAATCTGGCTAGCTTCCACTGGCAGCCTGTGCATTCATCTGCAAACTCTTGTTCCAATTTGGACATTTTATTTTTCCTGAATACAAAATTTTTTCAATTTAATCCAAACACAAATGCAAAATGATGTTAATTTTCTTGACGTCTATGAAGTGGCTTATAATCTGGTAGTGCCTAAGTGCAAAGCAGTCAAGCATTGTAAATACCCACTCACCGTGATTGCCGTCTGCAGATATAGAATAGAGCCATTGTTCCGGCTCTTGTTAATAAGAGCACCTGCTATTCTCATTACGGAACTGAGCTACTGATACCTGCAGCAGACTGATGTGAAAGGTCAGATTTAAGCCTCTTCAAAAAAGAGCACTTCCTGCTGAAATTAGGTGGCGGTCATTTAGAGGAATCTTTTCTCAAAGCCTTATGGAAGTTAGCAATTTTGGTTTTTAGTGCTCTGGGGGTGTGACTGTGTAGAACTTAAGTGTGGTAATATATTACTGAAAACTACGTGGGTACAGCTCCAGTGCTTAAACAGGAGCAACTGAGTCTAATAAAAACAGCAAAAACAAGAGAACATAAAAGTTTGTCCAGACAGGGTTTAGGCAATATTTGCTAACTCTTAACAAGCTGTCTGGTTTATTTAGTTATGCCTGATTCTGTTTTTTTTGCATGATAACTGAGCTCTATTCCTCTATAGTAAAGCCTGCTAGATCCATAAGGAAATGCCCGGCCTCACGCCCTGACCACATCCATATATTACTAGAATGTACTAAAGAGCACTTAAGATTCTTCAGTATTTCCAGACAGATTTCTGTCTCTATTGGGGCCCATTAACTACTAATGGAGAAGTGTGTTTAAAGGCAGACCTGTCATAAAACAAAGTATATCAGGATGCTTTATTTCTTGTGAAAACACAACGCTGCTCCTGAACGGAGATACGCTTCAAAACCCGGCTCTGTGCAACCCGCAAAACAAACATTATTAGTAGAGTATGAGGATAGTGATTACATTTTAATGTGCGACCCCCAACTGAGGGAAGGAAAACATGGGCAGTTGTAAATCATGCTCACAGCATAACGCCCTGCTCCCCTACCAGCGATCGACATCATTAACCCAGTGACTCTGGGTATCACAACGCACTGGAGCATTGCACCCTGACTTTGATCTCTGCTCTTTTCAGCAAAAATATCCATAACTCGCCTTGAAATGTCCACGATAAGTCTCAAAGGCCCCCTCTATTTCCAAAGTTAGGTTTCAGCACACCACACATGGGGTAATGGGTGAAAATGGCCAAAATACAGAGAGCGATTGTGTGTTTTCCAGGAGGAGGAGGAGGGATGGAAGATGAGCCCCAGTAACTTTCTGCCAACTGTTGTTGAAGGAGCTAAGATATACAGAGGTGAGTGATGGAAAAGGTGTAACACAGTTTTATGTCTGTTACAATATTTCAATGTACTGCACTTGTTTTCATTTGAGAAATTCATATACACTTTTTTAAGTAACATCTTCCTTGGAGTTAAACTCACTGGCCTTTTTTTCATGTATAAATACTGTACGTACAGTGCTATAATCAGTATATGTATGGGAATTAAGAATCCTTCATCCATCAAATCAGTGGAAACACCAAAATGCAAAGAGTGAAAAGATATGATATCAATGTCGTAGTCTCTGTGGTATTTTTCTGGTATTGCATCAGGGATCCTGTTGAAAAATCCAGCTTGGTGTGAGCAGCTGCCAAAACACAGAGCGACCAGGCCAAGCCAGTAGAACGGAAATAGTTTCTGGATTTCTACAACATCTACACAGTATAAAAGTTATTCCAAATAAAAAATAACACCACAGAAAGGCGATTTAAAAGTATAATATAATATTTCCTGGTCAATTTATTCATAAGGAAGCTGGAACATAACTTATCAGCTGGTTATAAGTTTGACCAGCTCAGTCTGTGTCTTGGCAGCTGTACAGACCTAGCTGGATGCTTTATAAGGATAGCAGTGTCGTAGTGTTATTGGGATTTACCAGCCACTTTATTAGACATAGCAACCTTGTTTTTTATAGCTCATTTTTTCCAAGCACTGTGGGTGTTAATCGTTTTTTTTTTTAGGTCTTTGTCAGTGACAGTTCCTCACCACAGGCGTGCAAGATGGATTTTTTGTTTTTTAAGGGAATGTTCTAGGCCTGGGATTAAGCTGACCAAAAATAACAGCAGCACTGCTATGTCTGGTACACTCATACCAATGCGAAACAAGTCCATATCAGTGCCACTATTGTGCTGAGAATGGTGTACCACCCAAATAACTCCTCAGCTGTCCACTGAACAACAGGGGTGAAGGGTGACTGACACATTGTAAGTAGTAACATATGGGCCACCATCACTAAACTCCGTACTGGCAATTTGAACCAATATTGTCAAGTGGCCGGTTCTCTGATGGCCTATGTCACAGTTTGGGTTTGATTTTCAATCTGAGAAACAGACCACTGAGGGATTGTACAAGTAATACTAATCCAGGAGACCCATTGATAATCTTTGGTGATCTCCAAAAACAGGGAGCTGCTAAAAAAAAAAAAGAACAACAGCTTGATGAAGTTTCCATTGTGCATACAACATATTGTTTCAGTAAAGAAGCAACCACTGCCCTTTTTGTAATTAGTCAATTAATGTCAGTGGTAATTGTGCTCAGCGGTTTCATCTGCATTGTACACTCACATTTACAGCAAGGTGCCTTTTTAAATCCAACATCCTAGAACAAAGACAGAAAGCAAATAAAAGCAAATAAAATTTGTTTACTTCACAATTATGAAACTGGTTAAAACAGCACATCTCATGCCACTGTATTTGATTTTACTAATTGAACCTCATTGAAAAATAAAGGGAATGCATGTTTAGTGTCACTTATTTGTGGATTATGTATGAAGATGGTCACAGACTAGGGTGTTAAGTTACCCCCCTTCTGGGCCGGGAGTGGGAGGCTGGGGGGGTTGCTCAGGCAGTTGAGGCTCTGGGTTGCTGTTCCTCTGAGGGTCAGGGGTTCGAGCCCATTTGGTGTTGGGCCCTTGGGCAAGGCCCTTAACCCTATGCCCTTATAAAATCACTCCACCAGATTTTTATATCAGTATTCAGTATTAAGTCAGAATTATTTGAGCAAGACGTCACTAAGGTAGTGCGTCTTTTATTTCTGAGGACAAACGTGCCTAAACTGCAGTATAGTACAGTTCACACTGATGGAATAACTGATGTTTTTCAGGGGTGGGGGGTGAAGGAGCAATTCAGAGCATTCTCTCACCTGTTTAAAGCTTCTGTCACTCATTGATTCTCCCTCCTGTCTGCCTTTCAGAGATAAATGCTAGCCATAGCACTTAGATGCCGTGACTGGAGTCTGTATCTCATCAAACTGATACTGAGTGCAGTCATTTATCAGAAAACACCTTTTTGCTTAACTCACGCACAAGTGTTATATCTTATGGGAATAATAGCTTATTTAAGTGTAAAGTTCTCAGAAATATGTCCAACACAATAAAGGAGTATCACAATGAAGAATATCAGG
The DNA here is from genome assembly GCA_013621035.1 of Clarias magur. Lineage (NCBI taxonomy): Eukaryota > Metazoa > Chordata > Actinopteri > Siluriformes > Clariidae > Clarias > Clarias magur. The sequence goes on along the minus strand of QNUK01000309.1, from coordinate 239,272 downwards.
TTCCAGATGTTATTGTACATGAGCGGTGTTACTATCTATACAACTGTTTTTGTCTCAGAAAAAATCTTTAGCTTCCTGCTGATTCAACTGCACACCATCAGCTGCATAAACTTCTTGCTGTTTGGCCAAACGCCTAATTAAAATGCCTGGGCCCAGGGGTTCTTTTTCTACGACCCATATAGGTGTCTTTTTTCTACGACCCATATAGGTGTGTCAGACAGCCAGAGACTTTCTGTGGTACGGCGAATGAAAAATCAACATGCCTTCCACCCAACCCCTTGACAGCATGAACGTGTTTCTGCAACGAAGCGCTACATTCAGTGTGACTTTAGCCGGAAGTGAATATCCCAGGTCGTGCTTCTGAAACCCAATGATCCGTGCTGACAGGGGAGAGAGCTGGACCTCCACAAATCTCATGTGCAAGTGTGTGTGTACATGAATGTGTCAATGGGGAGCAATTGGCGCAGCAGTCGGAGGAAAGTCAGAGTTTAATCAAAACCAAATCACAATCCACTAAGTTTCTCACTTTTTCTGAAAAGTAAGCTGGTCCCAGGCCTCTGGATACTGGCTATCTCTAAAGCCCTGAAAGTTCACTGTTAATTCAGAAATATCCATAACAAGATTTCAGCCTGTCATGTGTTATCATGGTTAGAATGTGAAAGGTTCTGAGTTCAAGCTTTCTTATCATAGAACAGCTCATTTATCTTCTCCCGGTCTGTCTATCAGAAGATCGAGGGTTAGGTTGAGGCCCTGTTTTGGGTCAGCCATCATCTCCTTTCCTCTCCTCCCTTTCCTTCCGTAGAACTGCAGTCCATCTCTTCTTGCTTTAATGCCACCACTCACCTGAGGACCCGTAGGTCTGGACACGACAGACCTATGACACAGACATAATTGACACAATATGTTTCCGCATTTTTCTGATTTAGACTTGTAGAACAACTTATGATTCACAGATTGAAATCAATTAACATTTTAAAAATCACGTAGGATCACTTTACAAGAAAGTCGTAATAGTCTGTTCATGTGGTTACGGTTACACTTTTTGTGCATGAACACGTGTGTGTCTGTGAATCTAAAAGTCAAGAATGATGCCATGAGGTACATGACCGCACAGCTGCGCAGCATCTGCCTCTTTCGCTGTCATCACTGTTCACTAAGCTAATGGAGATTTAGATGGGCATAGATGAGTGTTCTAGGGTGAGGGATTTCAACAGCTCTGGTGAAAATGGTTGAAACCTTCTTTGATGTGGTCATCGATGCTTCGTCTTTATTTGGGGCTGAATATTTGCGTATGTATGGGAAGGCAAAGCAGCAGTTAGGTAGAATGGAAAACCCACACCAGAATGTGCGAAATGAGCATGTGCATCAATGGTGACGTTCACTCATTCCATTGTGGGTTTTCACTCATTCTGTGATATAACTAGCAAAACAAATATAAATCCAATATATCACAGTGTGGATATTTTTTATGATTATGCAGTTTTAACATGCAACCTTCATAAAATAAATCAGTCTCTGGCATTTAGTAACCACAAACAAACACTAATAAAAAATTAAAGAGGCTCTTTAACTTTTTAAATTAAAGCTTCCTCTTAAATTCCAATTTAGAACCGCATACTGTAACCAAAATGGCTTATGGCACTGCCTGCAAAATTCCCGTCTCTTATACATCTAGAGCAAAAAAGTGCCCCAAAGTTTATTCTTTTCTATAATAGGTTTTTAAAATCCTTTTATACCATAATACTCTGTCACCAATTTAAAATTATTTTTAATTTTGAACATCTGTGAAACAAGTACATTTCTGTTGATAAAGCACAAGGTGGAAACCATATGCATTTATTTTTGGAAAACAAAATAGTCAGAAGTGGGTGGCACGGTGGTCTAGTGGTTAGCACTGTTGGGTTCGATCCCCGGCCAGACTCGATTCCCGTCTCTGTGTGCATGGAGTTTGCATGTTGTCCCCGTGCTTGGTGGGTTTCCTCCGGGTACTCCGGTTTCCTCCCACAGTCCAAAGACATGTAGGTTAGGCTAATTGGTGTTCCCAAAATTGTCCATAGTGTCTGTGCCCTGCGATGGATTGGCACCCTGTCCAGGGTGTACCCTGCCATGTGCCCCAAGTCTCCTGGGATAGGCTCCAGGCCCCCCGTGACCCTGAATACAGGATTAAGCGGTATAGATGAGTGATGAGTGAGTGAGTAGTCAGAAGTGTGTTCCAACCCCACTATGGCAGTGCGCTTATACCATAGTGATTTGCCTATGGTTACAACAGACAAGTTAGTTCCTGTTATTAAGTCCACAATTTTTGCTTTTGAGATTTAAAAAAAAATTACATATATTTTTCTTGCATCTACATTTCTTAAAACAACTTATATCATGGCAATCTTAGAGCAGACCATCCAATTGTTATATGAGCAAAAGTATAGGAACAGATAATCCTAAAGTAAATTAACATAAAATAACATTTTGGCAATATTTTTTTGCTTTTCCCTTGCTTGGAGAAACTGCACTAAAACATTCTAGTTTTGAGATTCTTTTCTAGCTGTACTGCAGCTTTCATTACTTTTGTTCATTTTGAGGGCTTTCTCCCTTTCTCTCTTCAGCACGGGAAATGCATGCCCAGTTGGGTTAAGGTCTGGTGACTGACTTAATCAGACTAAAACCTCCTACTTTTTCCCATGATAAAGTCCTTTATCATGTTTGCTGTCTGTTTTGAGTCATTATCTTGCTGCCTGATGAAGTTCTGCTCAATTAGATTGGAAGTTTTCTCTATAAATTGGCAGACATAATGTTTCTGTAGACTTCTGAATGCACTCTGCTGCAATTACAGCATCAATAATGATAAGTGAACCCAATCCACAAGCAGCCACCCGACCACTGTCAAAAAATGGTGAAATGTTCCAAGCTGTTTAACACAACTAGATGTAAATATTTGTACATGAAATCAGAAAATCCGATCTATTGTTTCATATTCATGTTTTGATTTCAACCCAAATGTCTTCAGTATACTGTATAGTGAAAACTAAATATAGTACAGTAAAAACTATAAACTCTCTTTCTTTCTCTCTCAGCTAATGCTTTTTTTTTTTTTTTTTTACTGAGAAAGCAGAGGAAATAAAAACAGGGACTTTTTTCGACACAAATGATTAATATAAAATCCATTACATCAACAATTATTTTAGCTAAATTCTTTTGTTAACAACAAATGAATGTCATTAGTCTTAGATTACATGCCACATCGTCTGTATAAGTCTCTATCTAGGAGCCGTTACTATAGAAACAATACCTTTACCATAATACACTATCATTATGATCACAACTGAGCCAATGGTTCTTTTCTCTCTTGCGCACTGTGGGATTGTGGGTAATCGTCTCACATGCTCAGTCTAAGTGCATGTACGTAACTCTTATAGTCGAAATCTGTGCGCGTGTGTACTGTTTAAACATTGTGACCATGTGTGTGTGTGTGCACGAGCATTTTTTTTATATTTTATGTCCAAGTGTAGTGATTGTTCTTTAGTAACTGTATTGCAACAATGGTCTCAGGGAAGAAAATGGTTAAAAAGGTGATTATTTTGTGTTAACAACAACGCAATGTCACTTTTCCGCGAAATCCTCAAAAAATCCTTAAGGCAAAAACCATGATTGTTTTCAAAGGTTAGGTGGAAGTTAATTAGCTTTATTTTTACTTTTTTTTTTTATATAAATCTTTGTATATGAATATTTTTGGGTTGTTGACCGAATCATCTGTGTCCACTATTTCTTATGGGGAAATTCACTTTGATATATAAGCACACTTCCTGAACAAATTATGCTCACAATCCAAGGTTTAACTGTATTAGAACAAGCACATATATCATATATCAAAACATTCATAAATCAAAACGAATTTTCCCATAAGAAATAATGGAAACTCAAATTATTCGTTCCACAACCCAAAAAAAATAAATACATAAAAATAATTAATACAAAATGGAGTAAAAATAAAACAAATTAATCTGCAGTTTACCTTTGAAAAAAGTAAAGATAAAATATTATTATATAAAGTAAAAATAAGTGTTTGTATGTGAAGGCGAGAGGAGGAGGGGTTGTTTCTAGTTGTTTCGATGGTTAATGTGAATGTGTACAGACCTTTGTCCTAACCTTAGTGGGTGAAAACAAATGGCCATATCAGTAACACTATTTAGATTTTAAAGATTTTGAGAAAGTTTTATTGGCATTGTTTTCCATTTCATTTTATCATTATTTTCTTCTCATTTATGTGAAGCACTTTGAATTACCATTGTGCTCTACAAATAAACTTGCCTTGCCTTGCCTAGATTGTCCAAACTATGCACACATTGGCATACAGCACAGAATTGTGTGGTAGGAGCAAACGATTTGCTAAATCAATTTAGAATTGTTTAGATTCACAATACATTTAAAACCTTTGCATTGTGATAATATCATATCGGTGATCCCTGGTGCTTCCCATTCCTAATAAACAACCTGAATACATGATTCTGTCACTGGCCATACGAAGTTGAACCTGAATTTGTTCTACATTTTAGAAAATGAATGTTTATGACTTTTAAATCAAACCCATTTAATTTCAAGTTCAAACTTAAAAAAAAAAAAATATATATATATATATACTATATATTATATAATATTATATATGTATTTATATTTATATATATATATATATATATATATCGATATATAGTCTATACATATTCAGATCCACCTCCCATGTCATGTTTAGAATATCACTTCAGGGTGACATCTAGGCAACCTGGGGGGGGGGGGGGGTGAGGTGTATCAGGTGCATCCTCCAAGGCATTTAATACAAGCTGACCACATCTTTTCAAAGTGCTGCTTACATAATGACAGAGGTCAATGTAACGCATCACCACAGCTTAAAAGTTGCATCTCATGGATGATTGGGAATTTTCTGTTGTGGCACATCGACTGCCAAAAGATTTGAACCCAAAGTTCAAAACAGTTTACGATCAATACCATGGGCCAAACATGGCAACTGTTAAGTTGTTAAACCCAAACATATTTTATTGGCTTGTACAGAACACATTCACTTTTTAACACCCTAACACCAAGTCATGCCTTTTTCTTTACTTGACAACACCCTCTGAAGCCTTACCCTGTCAATCAATGTGAAGTGTAAGTGTAAGTGCCTTTGGTAAATACTTTTACATTTACAGTTTAACAGTCTAGCTGTTAAAGTGTTAACTTCTCTATGTTTTATTTACTGCAACAGTCATTACATCTATGATGCTAGATATCCATTAACATTCTATGGATAATTTATTTTGCTGTTAGCTACGAGCATGCTCAGACTTTCTCTCTTTCATGACTAACCTGTGTTGACTACACTCAGTCATAAAGTTAGTTAGCTTTAATTGCTTCACAACAATTGCAATAACAGAAAAAGATTAACAGAAACATTAACAGGTGTGACAAAAGCTTCACAAGCTGCCCAGCTCCCCCAACCATATGGCACACGCCATGGTGTAGGAGAGTAGTGTGTAAAGGTGTGTGTGTTTCTATGACCGTGAGTACAGAAAGAGAAGGTACCATGCATTTATGTGTGCATGCAAGTGTCAGAAAAGCAGCTCTGTGTTTTGTAGGAAGTAATTATCAGCCCGGTCAGAGCCACTTCATTTGTTTCGATTACAATTTCCCTCCACGTGTTACCTGACGCAACCCTGGGAGCACAGGGGTACATTCTTGGAGAATGAAGCTGAGATTTATAATGAAAAGCAGACTATTGAGCTCACCTCACAAACCTTAATCACGGTATAGCCACAATGAGTTCCAGCTCTCAACTCGCGACTTATAACTGCAATTCTCAATGCTCATTAGCTCTGCTGCCCTCTTTAAGGTTTTCATGAGAGGTTGACTAGAAGAAGTGACTCTACACTAATATGATGTTGACATTGCTCAAGCTGTAAAATGTCTGCATGGAATGTCTGATGCCAGACTAAAAAAAAAAGAGTAATTTACTTGAGGTTAATTGTGGACTAGCCTTAATGCCTTTCCAAAACCCACCATAGAATATAATTAATCAGTTATTTTCTGTAGTTAATCTCCCAAAAGACAGGATTATTAATTTGTCTTAAAAAAAAAAAAAAAGACAGCAGCATTTAAAGTGAAGTTGCACATCTGGTGTGCCTGAGTAGTGATTAAAACTAAGCGGCCGGCTGCGAGGACTCCCCGGCACTAGAGCCTCAGCTCTGTTTTATCAGCTGTCAGTAATTGGGATGTTATTATTCGACGGGTTTGTTTAGTTGCAGTGGACCAGAAAGGTGAACTCTGTATTTACCCAGATACACAACATCAGACAGGAGGCTGCCTTGTCCCCTCACTGGGAAACAATCTGACACTTTGGTTCTGGATCGCTGGCAATGACGATGAGGAAACCGTTAGTACATACAGTACGATGAGAAGGAGGACAATTGTCTGGGCTTGTTGGAAGTTTTCCCATTTCTCATCTCTGTCCCTCTATCTCTGTCAGGATTCATGTGTAATATCTGGAGCCATCCCTGTTTATGACATCTTCATGCCGATATCACAATTTTCCTACAAATAAGCAGACTAAATTCTCGGTAGTATCTCTTCCCCTCTGCCCTCTTTGTCTCACGTTTTATCTTTCCGGGTGATCGGCAACATGGAGAACTCCCTTCCTGTCCATTGACATCACGATGCTCTGACCTGACGTAAGTCCTGATTTCAAACCCAGACCGGAAGGGCTTGTACCTTAGAAACATATCTAACTCAGACGCATTTTTTTCCTGTCCACTAAATGACTCAAAAAAAAAAAAAAGGTTGCATCATTCCCAAAACAAAAGAGCTGAAAGTGACGAGATCTATCACCACATGCTCACTGGCATACTAATGGCACATTAATGAAAAGCCAAATGATGAGCGCGGCAGGGCACTATAGATCAAAACAGCAGTGCAAACACCAAGCACACTCCAATCCCGAGTGTCTTTCAGCCTGTACCCAGGTGGTCGGTGGTGAATCAACACTACACACTCAGTGTCCAGTTTGCACATTTGTGTGTGGTCCTCTATGTGCCAAGTTATCCATCTATGAAGCATCAGTTCATCAATTGTCCATCTAGCATGAAATTCACAGATGGTGTCACGTTTTGGAACACTGTCAGCCGTGGCTCTCCCTCTGCCTCTGTATGCTTTCACGGTTTTGGATTGAGTTCAGCAAATCTCCCTGAAAAAGCTGCCTGTTTTCAGTATCCTGACTTCTATGTCTTTTTTAAACAAACAGGCCGGTCTGCATGAATGCACCCCACTGAAGCGCTAAGGTAATTATATAGATCAGATTGCCTGGGGATGTTTAGAAATTGTGACCTCAAAAAGCAAGGCTTGTGGAGGACAGGTTGACCTCTGACCCAGGCAGAGGATCCAATTTCAAAAGTCTAATGCTTATTTTTAGTTTTCTCTGCCACAAGCTTCAGCGATGCCCTTCAACTCTCTGCATAATCTGATAAAACAAATCATAAGATATAGTTGTCAGTCATGTAGGTATGCCTGTAAAAAAAAACAAAAAAGGTTGAAGAGTTATGGGCATACCTACATGACTAGCAACTATGTTTTTGAGCAAATTTTAAAGAACATCATAAACATTTATGAACTTGCGGTCAAGGCTTTGTTTGGAAAATACTGTAAAGTGCAAAAATGATGCGTAGTTCATTTTGACCTGAAGGCGTTAAAGTCAAATAAAAATATTTTGATTTGGCTTGAAACAAAAATATATATTTGTAGTCCCCGACACATGACCTTGAGTGCATATTTCTATTCCCAGCTGTGCATCCACACCTGGCTTCAGAAGGATCCCCAAACATTTTATATTTTTTCCAATAAATATTATTTGTATCACTCGCACACTGCGTGGCCAAAGAAGCGTCACACTCTAATGTTTTATTGGACTGCATTTCGCTTTAGTTGCAGTGTGCATTTGCCACAGCAGGTTTCCATAACCTTATGCACATCACACCATTTATTTCCATCCGGAGTTGCATTGAGTTGCATTGATTTTTGGCCAAGATCTTTTATTGATGATGGGAAAGTCTAACCACTCCATAAAGTCCTCTCCAGCACATCCCAAAGACTTGGGAATTAAAGGTTAAGGTCAGGATTCTGTGGAGGCCAAATCAAGTTCCACACTGATTCCCCAAGGTCATTCAGTACATTCCGGTTATCAGCTGACGTCAATTTATTGCCACATAACGCTGCTGAGCCTAGACCTGACCAACTGAAGTAACCCCAGATCATAACACTTCCTCAAAAGACTTGAGTGGGTACTGAGATTCACTTCTTAACCTGATGCACCCTCTGGAGTAGGGTTAATCTGGACTCTTCAGACCACATGCCCAAGTCCAATCTCCCTAGCAAACTGAAGCCTTTTTGTTCTTATTAGTCTCATTAACAAGCAGTTTTCCTGTGGCCACACAGCTGTTTGGTGCAAATCTGGTCAGTTGTCATCACATTGCGTGTGTGGAAATGTTCTTACTTTCACTATTAAATATAGCTGTAAATTCTGCTGTTTATTCTTTTATGACTCAACCTCACCAAGCGTTTACAGTGGATGATTTTCATTCAAGGTCAATCATAATGTTTTCCAACCACATTTATTCCACTCTTCTTGGTTTGCCACGTTCCTTTCCAGGTTTAAAAAGCATCATTACATCAATTCCAGTAATTTCTGCAATCACAGTAGTTGTTTTCTTTGTTCGATGCAGACTAATAATCCAACCCTTCTGAAACACAGTAACATGTTCTCCACAACTATGTGATATTCCTTCACCATGCGAAGCTACTCACTGCATCAGTTAGGGCTAAAAGAATTGGTGCCAGTTGAAACATATTAATCACTGCAGTAATTATCCAAGTAAAGGATTTTCTTAATTAAATCTTTAAAAAAAAAAAAAATTCCTGACCAGTCACTATATGAACATAAAATGTCATTTTTTATTGGGTATGGTTAAATAAATTTGTTACTGCACTGGTCCTAAAGATGTTTCTGGGGAAACTGGATATCTATCCAAAGATTAAAACCAAACAGGTTAAAGAAATTTGTCGATAAGCAGGAAATTAATCGATTTAGAATAACAAAAACAAATAATAAATGTTCATACTAAGTTGTAGTCACTAATTAAGGTTCAGTGTAATTAATCTGTTATACAGTAGGATGAGGTGTGGACTGTTAAAGTTTGTGATAATTCCTTTGTAGTTTAGTGATTTTTTTTAAATCTTTTTTCTCTTACAGCTTTTAAAAAGTGTAACATTGAGCCACAGGCCACACAAAAATACATAAACTAATCAGTCCAGTAACGCACTAATAAAGAACTAACACAGTTCCACTCAATCATGAGAAAACATCTGGCACAGCTTTAGTCTGTGAATATGGGTGAATTATATTGTACCATTATGATCATGTTTGCAGAGTTTTATAAAACAAAGATGTTAAATGCACAGTTGTGATTGTCAGAAGTTGTTGATTCATTTAAGATAGATGAGAACAACGCGGTTGAGAATAAGCATTAATATAAACGTGTGATCTGAATCACAGCCGTGCTGCTGTCCACACCTTTTGCCCAATCAGAATCAAGAATACAACAGCCCTGTGGGGTGATTAGCTTTGAAAGAGTGTCAGCGCTTTGTGACAAGCTGAGATAAAGCAGTAGCTTACATGGGAAGGTCTTCAGGACAGAGGGCTTTGCAGTTTCTCAGGAACACGAAAGCTGTGGTGTTTTGTCTAGTTACTTCCATGAGAAAGGAAAAAAATGAGAGCAAACAACTGTTTATCGCTGGTATAAAGTGAGTACTTTAGTATGTACTGCTACTTCATGATGATAACAGTGTGGCAAACCTGCACAAACCCTCGGTTTACTTTGCTCCCTTCATGTTTTAGTCCTTGCTTAAATGTAAGCAATCTGGGGCTCCATAAATAAAAAAGCTTCAGCTGTCCTCAAAAGCTGTGAGTCAGTCAGTCTCTGCCCGTATCTGCCTGGCACACGGTCCTATCCTGGAAGAGGAAGTGCACGGAAATGAACTTCCTGTCAGGATATGGCGCATGAGAGTTCGACACTGAGGACAATCACCTTCAAAATTCTCACCCGGGCAACAGCACCTGCGCTTCCTCTGTTAGAAGTCCAAACCGGAATATTACAAAAATAAATAAATCAATGAAAAATAAAAACAGAACTTACCAACAGTGGCGTGATTATTTTTATATGCTTCATTTTAGAGTTTTACTGCTTGTGTTGTGAATGTGTTCGATCCTGTCACTTATTCTTTTAGTTTGTTTTGTCTTCTACAGTGTTTCCTTATTTTCTGTGTTTCTGTGTGTGTGTGTGTGTGTGTGTGTGTGTGTGTGTGTGTGTGTGTGTGTGTGTGTGTGTGTGTGTGTGTGTGTGTGTGTGTGTGTGCGTGTCGTGCGTGTCTGCGTGTGTGCGTGTGCGTGCGTGCGTGTGTGTGCGTGTGTGTGTGTGTGTGTGTGTGTTTTGCAGAGATTTGGCGGGCTCGAGATGAAGGCCAGAACTTCCACCAACGTTTTGATCCTGAGCTGGTACGAGAGGAGAAAAGAATGGAGGTGGAATCGGAGGTCAGAGTTCAGGTAAGAGTTAGGCACGCTTTCTAAACCTGCATAATACATTCTGTTCTAGTTTAATTCACTCATGCATACACCAGCATATAACAAACAGAGTTTATGTTATGCCTCAGAAAGCTTTACTAAGGAAAATGATGCCACTAACATTTTCAGGAGGCAAAGAAACATAGGAGAGAGAAAAAATTGGAAATAGACAAATTCCTCAAACGACATGAGCTACACACTGCTCTTCACAGCAGTATGCAGTATCACAAAAATCACATGACTACTGTAGCTCCCAGGATGAAGAATCACTTCTATATGTGCTGTATGTAGGTCCCTCAGAATAACATTACGACACTTCAATTAAAAACATGTTTTCACTGTTAGTGGTTAAAGACAGAAATTGTGCAATGATGTGGTTGAGACGAGCTTAAAGGCAAACAAGAACTGTTTTAGCTTTAATTACGGAACAGGAGTACAGGTTGCAATAAAGAGTAGCTGGATAATCAACCTAAATAGCTAAAGAGTTCATTTTCACTTTTACCTTCTCAACTTTAAATGCAATTGAGTTTTATAACGACTGAGATAAGTGCAAAATATATTTTTTTTCTTTGTGCAGTAATATAATATAATAAAAACGTACACAAAATTAACCACGGAATATAATGTACAAAACACAAAGAAAACACTTTCAATTTTATTTCTGTATTGAGCTACAGTATATTGCCTGGGCTGTTTCTGCTTTACTCTGTTGTTTCCATTGGCTTTAAGGCTCAATGCTCCCTCTGCATGATACATTTTTAAAGACTGACAAACCACAAAAATGCTGAGAGTTAAAGGTCACATTTTACAGTCTTTTTTAACATATTCTAAAAAATACAATCAAATGTAACCCTGACATGTTTCAGTGTTGGTCGCTTTAAATGAATTTAAATCTTAAACACCTTTACCTAGCCAGCCAAAAGTTGTCATGTTTTAGACCTTATTGTTTCTGACGAACAAAATAAAGGGGAAAAATCTGTGTACTGTATGTAAGAGCTAATTCACCATGACATCCTCACTATTCAACCTAGTCCTTCATCGGCCTTAAAACTCAGAGCAGTGTAGACAACTTTTGTTTTGCTTTTGTTTTTTTGTTTTTTTATGAATGAGCAAACAAAAAAAAAGTTACACATGATAACATATTTTTCTGATTGTTTTAGTTTTTTTCTATGAAGAAAAAAAAAGAAATAAAAAAAATGCTCATTTTGAGAGTCCTACATTTTTGTGATGTCATTCCTGTATTCCAGTAGCCGTAAAATGTCACGTTCTAAAAGTAATGATCAGTTTCATTCTACTGCAGTTGTAACAGAAGTTGATTTATTACTACTTTATATAAGTCAAATGAAAAACAATTATCCTTCCCTCAAGCCGCCCTAGTAAAGGGTTAGCCTACCATTCCAAAAATCTGTAGTGAATTTCTTGGCTTTAGCCACGTGCAATGAAATTCACTTCCGAACGGCATTGGCACATCAAACTATAGTGCTTACTATATATTTTGGCAGCATGCATAGTATATCATTCCAAGCACAGACATCGAGTCAGTATCAGAAGGGGTCATAAGGAGAGGATGGAAGCTGTAATGGGACTCAGAAAAAGGCCCGAATGCAACACACCAGATAAGTTCTTCTATATTTATTGTCAAGAGCCAATAATAGTGCATGAACTGTGAGTGAGAGTGAGGATAGGGACTTGGCGAAGAACTCTGATCGAGACAGGAGAAATTTCTTTAGAGATTGTGGGAGGACTAGAGCTGTTCACTGTGCTCAGCATTGAGGACTGGAGGCAGATGGAGCTGTGGGCAGAAAGCAGCAGTACATGAATTGACCGAGATGGCATACTGGAACAGAGTGAGAGGTTTGTCAGAGTCAGAGCAGCAACCAGTTTGTAAAAAATAACTGATAATCGAGCCTAATCTGCAGGTCTTTGGACTGTGGGAGGAAACTGGAGTACCTGGAGGAAACCTACCAAGCATGGGGAGAACCCACAACATTTCATGTTTTCCTAATTATTATTATTATTATTATTGGTTCTGTAAAGGAACAATGACTATTGTTAAAAACACCTTATAAACAAAATTGGATGTAGCAGAGCAGGGGGAAAAAAAATGCCTTTGAATAATAACCTAGCAGTAGAAGGTTTCTGTGTCCTGTCTGCTCCGCGACTAACAGTCTCCAAAATCCAATATACTGTATGGGGCAAGGTCAGATATCCAGTAAATATATATCTGTATAAACAGGCAGACAGGGATACAGAGAACAGGTACAAACAAGCAGAGGTCAGGTACACGGGCAACTCCAGGAAACATGCAGAAGGCTAGAAAGCCTGATTCATGACGTGAAAGAGACAATCTAGAGAATTGAGTGAGAACTGAGTGTGGTTTAAGTAGAGAAGAAGAGGCCATACAACAGTAGTTAATCAATGGCCACGTTGAAGCAGAGGAAGAAAGCAACCTGGTGGTGCTCGGGAATGAACCAAAAATGTCTGGGAAAATAGGAAGGGCACGGAACTATGACAGGAAACTGGCTTTGTGTGTTAAAAGGACGCAGGTTACCATTCAGAACTAAATAAATGACCAAAGCTTTTTAATGATGCATGAACACAATATTCAGATTTCAGAGTCATGCAAGGATAGCAATTATAGAAATATGTGCTTCAAACAGTTCCCTATACAAGAAATAAATCATGATGGCAGCTGAAGAGTTTTATTAATTCTAGGGATCAATTTACCAATCCTAATAGTTTTTTTTTCCTGTGAACAATATGTCCTAAGCTTCCTTTATTTATAGATTTATTGAATGTTATGGAAGCAGGTTCATGAATATCCCTGTTATTGCTACAATACTTAATTTTACAAAAAATTTAGGCAAAAAAACCCTGCAAAGCCGTCTATCCCAAAAACGTTCCTGTGGCAGAAAAACAAAAACCTCTACAAATCACATAGACCTTCTTCTTTAAATTCATTATAAATCTCTCTCTTGTACTCTGTATATTTTCTTCAAATGAGTGAATTCATATAAAAGCATGATATTCCTTGCAGTGGGAAGCACTATCTGAGTCATGCTTGTTAGAGAAAGTCTGAATAATCTCAAGCATTTAACAGCCTAGAAGTATCATGAAAAATAAATATCAGGTGAACAAATTTTGTGATTCTATTGATTCAGACTTTTGGAGCTTTCTATATGTAGTAACCAATATATTTGTTAATGACACAGCAGATAACAAACCATATTTAGATTAAGCCCCTATTTTTAACTTTTTTTTTTTTTCTTTTTTTTTTTTTACAGGTAGATGAGCTGATGAGGCAGGAACTGAAGAATCTCAAATTGGTTGTGGACCGGGACAAGGGCAAAAAGAAGAAAAAGGGGAAAAAGGCTAATAAAAAGGTGAAAAGCACATGTGCACTGCACTCTTTAATTTGTGTGAATCTCAAATAAGGGCTCTGTTAACTGAAAAATAATTTCAATTGATTTAAATAAATGTTGTGTGCATAATATACTGACAGTTTGCATGCATCAGCTCCTTGATACTATCCCAAGTACCGGATAGTGTTCGAATTTAATTTCTATTTCTTCCTCACACAGCCTGCAGTGTAAAGGCATTGAGAATTTAAACAGAGGTATTGCAGTTATAATTGTGAGACTACTAGTGACATCAATGTTATGTGAATGTTAGTAGAACACAAAGGCAGATGCTGTGTTTCTTGTCCTCGTCAGTTTGTGTTTTGGTAGGACTGCTTTCCCACCACCTTTGTCACATACACGTGCGCACAATACTGTACATACACACATCCAAAAAACAGGGCCAGATGTGAGCAGTGTTAGTGGATCTGAAACAGGATGTTGCTGTTGTTGTTTCTTCCCAAACAATTGTTTGCCGTACTGAACATCCAAAATGGGAACATTCACCTTTACGACTTTGAAATAGACCGGATTTGTAATTACTGTGTTTACAGTATATTCACATGCATACAGTACATAAGCGTGTGTATACATACATGCTGTATGTCATGCATGTCTGTTTTTTCTTTGTATATACAGTATGTATACGAGCCAACTGCATTTCTGCATTTCCTAAAGTGAACTTTGTTGTTTCGTCTTCCAAACACTTTGCATCTGCACGAGCACTTACGGCATGTCTGCACAAGCGAACAGTTCAACAACATACTTGGCACGTTGATCCAGTGGTATTTAACACTCAACATTTTTGACAGACAAATCAGCCTTTCAATTTCTGGCCCACATGTGGAATGTATGTACAGAACGCATAGAGGCGGTTATTAATCTTTTGACAGATGCAAGAGTCCACAGTTTTGACAGATTTGTTTCCATGAACACAAATCTGTTCGTGCTAATGTTTTATTAAACTCAGACATGGGTTAAATGAAACTTTGATTAATTTAGATAGTGTGTAACTTTGTCTTCTTCATGTCTCTGTTACATAATGTATCTTGAATGTTACATTTTAAATTAGATTATTTTTATTTAAATTTTTGTCCATGATGCATACAGTATTCAGATGGTTTCATAGGGGTGGAAAGCACAAATCAATAGTATATACAGTATATAGTTTTTGTTTTTTTTCTGGTCACATTAATTGAGTGGGTTTAATCCAAACTCCAATAATATTGACTATAAGTAGGCCTATAAATAGTGAACTAACATGGATCTAATGTGTTCTGATAGTATAAAGAAATATTGGAATAAAAAGTTGTAGGTGTACAGTAAATAGTTAGAATATTACTGTCAGAAGTGTATAAACCATGAATTCATCAGCAAGCTTACCAAGCATGTAAAAGGTCCAATGCGCTGTCTGGTTCTGTTTGCCCAGAAACTAAATTAACTCGGATAAAAAGCAACAAACTTTATATATGAAAAATATATCAAGCTGATTATGTGTATTGCTGTATTACAGGCTTTGAAACATAAACAAGTACTTGAGGAGCGATTTAATGTAGCCATGGTCTTCATCCTTCCCTGATAATGTCAGTTGGGATGAAGCATCATGTTTGCACCCTTGGCAAAAAGTCTTTGGCTTTCACCAAAAGATTGGGTCATAAAAATATTTGTGTCTGGCTAGCATCTTCATTTTTCCTTGATGATGTGCGAGCTCACTGTGTTGGTTTTAGAGCATTAGAATTTTATAACTGTTTTTGTGAAGCTGCATCGTGTGTACTTGATATTATCAGTTACATCTGTTCAGGGTAATTAAAATGTGTAGGGAAAATAGAGACTTCAAAGAGCCAGACCACGTCCTGTATGTGTGTACAGTAAGTTGTTCAACAGGTGGCAGGATTCAGAAAAGATTAATGAGTGCCAAAAGTAATGAGTTGCTTTTAGCAACAGAGAGACACAGTATATATAATTTTAAAGGCTTGTGTAATGTTTTAGCAAACATTTTAAATGAAAAGTTTTCTTTTTGCAAGGTCAGTAAAGAGAAGATGTTTTTTTTTCTTTCTTAAGTTCCTGGATAAGTGAAGTATAAAAAAGTGTTGGTGAAAGTTATATCAACACCCTACTGAACTACGTAGCTTCTCTTCTGTGGAACTGTGAATGGAAAAGTGAAAGCCAGGAAACTAAGTACAGTGGAACCTCGCATTGCAAGTAACGTGGTTTACGAGTGTTCCGCAAACCGAGCAAAAATTTTTAATTCATTTTTAACCGGAAACCGAGCAAGTATTAGTTTACGAGCACCGAGTATCATTTATCACGCATGCGACTCTTATTTTGACACCAAGCATCACTCTCTCACCTCTCACCTCTCACCTCACCACACGGCGCCTGCGCCCACCAACGGAAACAATTATCTGTCAGGATTTATTTGTACTTAAGGTATTGTGCAGATTAATTTGTTTTATTTTCATTTTATAGATTGTATTAATTATTTTTATGTATTTATTTTTTCGGGCTGTGGAACGAATAATTTGAGTTTTCATTATTTCTTATGGGAAATGATGGTTTGGTTTACGAGTGTTTTGGACCACTAGCCCACTTCCGGAACGACTTATGCTTGTAATCCAAGGTTCCACTGTGGTTTGAGGACAAACTACTCCAACAATCCCTGGTTTCTTCATATTCACATAAATCCAGGTCTGTACATTTTGGAACAAAGCTAAGCTTTTTTACATTTGGCCTCTAAACACCACCACATTGAATTTAAAATGAAATACTCAAGATGAGAGTGAAGTCGAGACTTTCAGCTTTAATTCCAGGTGTTTGGCGAAATGATGATATTAACCATTCAGGAATTATAGCCATTTCCATACACAAACACCCGTTATGAAGGGGCTCATAAATAATTACAAACTAACATAATTACAAACATAAGGAGTGCCTTTAATACTTGGAGGAAAATCCTTTGTACTCAGTGAATGCCTGAAGATTGGAACACATGGACATGACCAAATGTTGAGCTTCCTTCCTCGAGATGATTTGCCAGGCTTTTACTGCAACTACCTTCAGCTGCTGTTGGTTTATGGATCTTTCTGCCTTCAGTCTTCTCTTCAGTTACTGAATAGCATGCTCTGTTGGGTTCATGACTGACTTGGCCAGTGAAGAATATCCCATTTCCTTGCCTTGAGAACCTCTTGGGTGGCTTTCACCGTTTGTTTTGGGTCATTACCCATGTGCAATATAAAGCGGCATCCTTTTTATCAGTTTTACCACATTTGGCTGAATCTAAGCACAGAGTCAAGTCCTAGTTCAGAATTCATGCTGCTACTTTTATCAGCAGTCAGCTCATCAATAAACACCAGTGACCCGGTTCCTTTGGCAGCCATACATGATTATTCCATAACATAACCTCCACCATGTTTGACAGATGATGTGGTATGCGTTGGATCATACGTTGTTACTTTCTTTCTCTATATTTTTCTCTTCCCATCATTCTGGTAAAAGTTAACCTTGGTTTCATTTGTCCAAAGAATCCTTCAAGTCCAATTTTTTCTGACATGGTCTAATCTGGGCACCATGGCCAATGGTTTCACAACTTTGTTGTGAAGCATCTACAGGATATTTACTTCATAAAGTTGTATCTTGATTGTTGTGAAAGGGCTCTTCTGCACCATGTAACCTTTTTTGCTGTTGCTGAGCTTTCCAGTTAATTCTTTCTTTTTAAGAATGTTCTGAACGGCCACTATCAATGTTTTTGCTATCTAGCTATTTTGTTGTTGTTGTTGTTTTTCAGCTTAATGATGGTCACCTTCACTAGCATACTGTAGACTCATCTTTGAACCTCATGTTGAGAGTTTGATTAAACAGCTACCAAATGCAAATGTAATGCTCAGAACCACCTCCAAGCCTGATCTTATCTGATTAGTCATGGATTAATGGTCACAACCAACCATGCAACTGCTTGTCAGCCATTTGTGTCTTTAATTGTGCGCCCCGAAATTATAGCGTGTGTATGAAACTGGCTGAAATTCCAGAATTGTTAATACCACAGTTGTCAAACTGAATTAAAGTTGGAAACTTCGACTCCACTCACACTCACAAATATGGTGGTGTACAGAGGCCAAATGCCAAAAAACGTATAAAATTTATGGACCTGACTACAGTTGGCCAAACTGTTGGATTAGAATTTATATTTATGGAACAAACCTGAGCTTAGTGGGTCAGTGAAACATACAGTATTCCTAACTATAAGTCACCTTAAATGTCATTAGTTTAAGGAATAGGTTAACATATGCCAAAGGAAAAATATAAAAATACGAGAAAAGAGATAAGAATATGTTTTATGAGTTGTATGATTAAATCATTATTATGCATACACATGCAACACACCAAGGCTTGCCAAATAGTGTTGACATTTTAAGTGTATGATTGAGATTATATATTGACTTGTCTCACCACAGAATCTCCAAAGCATCCCCACCGCCCCCCAGAAAAAAAATCCACCCACCCTTTTATTTTAAGCATTACAAAAACGGCCAAAAGATGACATCCAAGATTTCTTTGTTTTTGTGTCCTTGGGTTTAAATTCAGTATTAATCTTGCTCTGACCCTGACTACATACTTCGTTATAAGAAACCAGTTCTTGGCTGACATCACGCAAAATATTTATTTTCCATATTGGAACGGATGAACAGTGCAGCCACATGACAAGCATTACACAATATTGGACCTGCTTTAACTCTTTTTTAATTTTAAAATGATTTAAAAGGTTAGGATGTTTGCTCTTAAGATTCAATTGTATCTCTGACTGACAGTTGGCATGTTTGGTGTCTGCCCTGATTTTAACCGCAATAAAGCTCAGCAATTCCACAGCTCAAAATAATTATAAATGGATAAAAAGCATGTTTGTTAAAACAAGTAATGTTAATGTTGGCAGAATTGTTTAAATCTGTAAGGAATAAAAAAAAGATGTTGATTATTTTCTATAATAATACACTTTATATCATTATACCATTTTAAATATGATTAATTCAGATCACAGCATCATAGTAGAGTACGGCCAGACAATTTATTGCTGATATTTCACTCACTCATTGCCTCTACCACTTAATCCTATATATAGGGTCACGGGGGGGCTTGGAGACTACTCCAAGCTTGGGGCACGAGACAGGTGCCAATCCATTGTACGGCACACACACTCCTTCACACACTATGGGCAATTTGGGAACACCAATTAGCCTAATCTGCATGTCTTTGAACTGTGAGAGGAAATCAGAGTACCTACAGTAGAGGAAACCCACCAAGCACGCAAACTCTCTGTACACAGAGGCGAGAATCAAACTTGGCCGGGAATCGAACCCGGACCTTGGAAGCGCAAGGTGACATTGCTAACCACTAAGCCACCGTGCTGCCTTGCTGTGATTTTAAAAGTATTTAAATAAAAAGAAAAAAAAAGAAAAATTAAAACAGGCAATTTTATACCAGGTATATTTCATTTATATTTGCACTCATATCAACTCACATGCTATATGCTATGAACTTACTAAAATGCTTAAGGAAAATGCAGTGTAGTCAGCTCCAGCAACGTCATCAAGTTTACACTGTGATGAGTCACCAATTCAGTGAATATGGCAGGGAAATTCCTAATTAGCCAGGGTTCCAGTGTTTCAGTGACCGCATTCAGAAATGAATTGAGTGCATCGCTAATCAAAGCAATAAACAAACAAAGTCACGTATGGCCCATGGGCTCCTATCAGGAAAATTTTGAAACAGTGTTTATAAGCATTTGCATAGTGCATCACTCACTAAGGGCCAGATGTTTTGTCAAGTGTCATTTTTGCAAACATTGGTTTGCAACAATGCATTCACGTTCCTGGTTCAAACATATTTACCAGTCAGCTCACTGACAGATTTAAGCCATAAGAGCAGCTTCAAAAGCTCTGACTTTAATATGAATTGGTGTTTAATTGACTTGGTTGAAATGTTTATACTGTATGTGCTGTTTCCCAATTCAGAAGAAAAAGAAAGGCAAAAAGGGTGGGAAGAAGAAAAAGAAGAAAGAGAAAGATCTTACAGCAGACAGGTTGGTAATAAAACAGACATACACAAAAAAAAACATGTTTACAGGCATTATGAATTTTATATGTCTATAAAAGATCCCACTTAAGGACATGATCGTGCTGTGTTTTTGTAACTTGAAAAGAGTTGTGTTTTACGAGGTCGAGCTTCTAAATTGTTCTGACAGAGAACCCTAAATCTGCTGCAAAACTAATTAAATGTTTTTGCTAACTCTAGCAATTCTAATACCGGTAACAGCTTTCTAACATTTTCCAAACATCTGTAATCCTCTGCAAAATAATAAAGATGGCATATTGAATACCATTTTTATTCAGTTTGATTTAAATTGTTGCAGGACAATTTAAAAAGAGAACAAAAAACTAAACTTTTGGAGGCGTGGGGGAAAGAAGAAAGGTGTGCTAGCTTTGTACTTATAATATAAACATATTTTATTGTTGCATATTTGTTACACTTAAATGATTCAGATCATCAAACATTTTTTATATTACACAAAGATAACACAGGTAACTATGGAATGCAGTTTTTAAATTATGCTTTTATTTATTAAACGTACCGGGCCCTATATGAAAAAAGTCATTTAGCCCTTGCTAAATCATGAACTGTGATTAACCACTAATTAAATTTCACTTGCCACATCCAGACCTGATTACTGTCAAACCTGTTGAATCAAGAAATCACTCAAATAGTGAAGCATGCCAAAAAGATCTCACTTCATGCCATGATCTAGGGAAATTCAAGGACAGATGAGAAACTTTAATTTGTAACAGTCTGGAAACTGTTACAAAGCCATTTCTGTGCTTTACCAGAAACTCCAGAAGGAGACTGTCCGGCCATTAGTTGGTGACCTCAAGCTCAAGTACACTTGAGATATGTAGCAGGACAATGATCCGAAACACAAGTCCACCTTTGATCGGCTCAAAAAGAAACAAAATAAAGGTTTTGGAGTGGCCTAGTCAAAGTCCAGACTTAAATCATGACCTTAAACATGTTGAAAACCCTCTAATGTGGCTGAATCAAAACTATTCTGCAAAGAAGAGTGGGCCAAAATTCCTCCACAGCAATGTGAAAGACTCATTTCCAATGATCATAAATGCTTGACTGCAACAAGGATGGTGCAACTAGTTATTAGGTCTAGGAGCAATTTTTTCACATAGGGCCAGGCAGGATTTTTTTCCCCTTAATAAATAAAATAATCAATTAAAAACTGCACTGTATTTACTTGGATCACTTTTGTATAGTATTAATATTTGTCTGGTTATCTGAATCCTAATTGTTACAAATTTCCAAAAAAAAAACCCAGGAGACTAATACTTTGTCAAGGCACTGTATAGAGGAGTGTAATGCAATGCCACTATCTGTAGTTTATCAAAAACTTTATTGGACTTCTGTCCAGTTCATCAGCTGCATGCCTTGATCTCAACAAGATGCCCTATGACACTATTTCTATCTAATTTATCTTTCAACGCAGTAATGTCTTTTGCAAAGGCACACCACATAATATTTGATCAGATTATTATGTGGTGTAATTTCTGGGATTTGCTTTGCTTCCCAAAAGATCAAAGATAGATCAAAGATCTAAAATCCGGGGCACAATGCTACTTTGAGTCCCTTATTAAGATTCATTCCATTATACAGTATATTGTCATGCTTTAATCAGTTTTGGGTATCCTAGTTTCAGTGTGGGGAAAATGTAATGCTACAGCATACATAGACGTCATAGACCGTCTTTAATGCTTGCATTTAAAGGTTGGGGGGAAAAGCACATATGAGCCATATGACCATAACCGTGCTCATAAACGTTTCCACACAGTGTATATGATGTTGATTATGTGCCAAGAACAAAGTATTTTCAGCTTTAAGCTTGGTCCTCTCTGATTTATCTCAAGATCTGTGTGCTACGTTTTATCTTCCTTTCATCTATGGCTATAATTTATACAAAGCTGCCCAGAGGAGGATGGATCTTGGCTCAGTTACCTCTCTTTTTCTGTCAGCCTATTTGTCAGAAGTCCTAACCTAGAATCCTGTCAGGTTCCTGTCTTTAAAGACGTCCAATTGAAGCTTGGAAGATTTAGCAGCGAAAGGACGTGACGTTGAAGCTCGAGACATAACTTCAGATGTAGTCAAATGTGGCAAGCATGAGGTCTTATATGGGTGGGTTGTGTAATGACGCAATTGCTAATATTTTAGATGCTGTGCGAGTGATTCATCTGCTTCAAAATTCTAACTTCGCCTTTGCTCTTGTTTTTCTGTTTTTCTGTTTTTCCATCTCCCTCCCTGCCTGTCTCTGTAGGAATATTGAATCGATATACGAGGAGCTCGTTCTGGAAGGCATCCTGATTCAGCCGATGACCGTAAAATTATCTGATTACCTCGGTATTAAGCAGTCACGTACCTTCATGACTCTCTTTCCAGTTCATATATGATGTATATCGATTTTTTTCTGGGAATGGTTCAAGCCAGTGTTTATAACAGTCCAATATGGCTGTTGTGTTGCCAAGTGTGCGCTTAAGGTATTTTTGGCCACTTCTCTAATCTATTGCATGCGTAAACCATGCCTAAATCAATAGCCCCAGGCTTCTCAGTAACATCTGATGCTATACTTTCACCACCACGGACTGAATCATAGTCTGTGTGCGTACGTGTGTATCCCATCATGACAGAGTATTTTCTCTTCCTCAGTGGGAAAGATGAGTCAATAATTTCCATGTGCTTCATCAATACAATACCAAGTAAAGTAAAAACAGAAGTTAACAGGAGAGCTATTCTAGCTTGTTACTTCCTCAGTTGGTCTTGATTACGTGCTGTCAGTAGTAATACACATGCACACATGCATGGCCTCTTTCAGGTCAAAGAAATATTAAACAGTTTTTCAGAAACTATGCAAAGCGGTCTTTATATTGCCTGTGTACATTTTTCCTGATAGTATTTTTAACATATTTCCAGATGTTTTTGGTCGTCTTACTAACTGTGCGTAACCAAATGTGCCTTTACATTGAAGTTCCTAAAGTTTCAGTTCATGTTTAAACCTTTTCCATGCCTGGGTGTGTCACTGTAAATAGACACCACATCGGTTCTGACATGTAAAATATGCCATTTTGATGTTGTTTGGTGGTGTCGCTAAAGCAACGTGATGTAATGTGGGCAAACAGCCTGAGATTTACCATTATCTGTTAATCTTCATTTTACAAGGAAGAAATGCGTCAATGTCCTCTCTGTTTTACTCTGCTTTATGTATCTGTTTCTCAGAGTGCAATTGCTCATATGCCTACATTTCTGTCCACAAACTGCACCATAAACAGACCTTTAATATTAGTCACTGTCTTACTTCATGGCTTTATCTGCACAGAGTGCTTTTGTTTTAATGCTGCTTGTGTAAATCGTCTCGCTGTCTCCCCAGGGGAATACAGTTACCTGGGTACGAGCCTGAGGCAGGCAGACATTGAGCCAATGCCATCTCTTTCAGACGTCAGACAGCTCATTGCTCTGTATGGTGTGCTGCCTCTAGGTGAGTAAGTGTTCCCATGTCTGCTCACTCTGTCACAGGATGCTTTGCTTCCTCTACCCTTAGCCAGAAGTCAAACTAGGCCCCTGGAAATAGGAGTTAATATGAAGCCAAATATGGAACCATAATCAAAAGTAAAAGGACAAAATGATCCTCGTTTCAGATCACAAAGAGGTTTTGTATTGCACAACTTCACAGTGACACAACATGATGGATTGGATCTATTGTGTGTAGCAAAATGTCCAAGGGGACGCTAATGAACACCCTGGGAACTAGAGTGGCTCCCATGAATTTTTCAGGAGGCTTACTGTTAAAGCCTTGTGTGCGTGTGTGTGTTGTGTGTCATACGAGTGCATGCCCTTCTGAACTGTACCCGACCCTATTGTGGCTTATTGCGCATCTCAGCCGCTTTTGTCACTTTCTCTACAGTGAGCAAGCAATTAAAGGAGAGCACACCGGTGTCTGGTATCACACCATCCATTCTCTCCTCCGTCCCCCCGTTTTAATAACCCGTTTTTCACACCCGCACACGTGTTTAGAGCCCTGGTGCGCTATAACCCCTAACAACGCTCAGCAGCCCAGAGTCCCTGATAGCATTATGTTACCGCATAAACAGCCTCTATGGCACTAAAACAATGAGAGATCAGTCAGCGGCTTCAAAATAATCACACACTGGAGGGCTTGTGGCCTGTGATCAGGATTTGGCTAGGGAGACTGATGGAGACCCCCAGGGCCTTTCATCACCTCTGTGCCAGGGGAGAAAGAAAACAGGCGGGATAGAGACTCTGTAGGCGGCAAAAAAAGTGTGTGTGAGAGAGAGAGAGAGAACGAGAGAAAGCCGAGTGAGCTTTAGCAGTGCGCATGAACCAGCTAGCCATCTTAATAGATCAGAGTTGTGACATATGCTTGCAAAAACACTTGGACAGTGGTACATTTGATGAAGAAATGAACAAGGGCTTTTCTACAACATTTGACTGAACTTTTGTCACAAACCTGGCCATGCCGTCTTCCACAGAGAAACGAATCAGAGCCCAGCAATTTGGCATATGTTTACGATCACTGTTCCTGCTGGGAGACTGTTTGGATTTAGGCCTGTTCAGAAGCAGCCCTAAGGCAGGTTTACTCTGCCATTAGTGCAGTGTTTAGTCCTCTTCACTGATGTTGTACTGAGCTCACTCCATTTGTTTCAATTGCTCAGCTGTATTTGTATCCTAAAAATTACATTCCCACACGAAAAGAAGCCAAACATCTGCCATTCATAGTGTAAAATCAGTTTGACTAGTTTACGATGTGTGGAAATGGATTATGGAGGCATAGTACTGTACACAGGAACTAAAATATACTAGCAAAGATGAGAGTCTAAACTTAATTGAATGTGTGTGTGTGTGTGTGTGTGTGTGTGTGTGTGTGTGTGTGTGTGTGGATTTTCACATTTGCAAAACAGCTTTCTTTTAAACACGATAATTCTTATAAAGGTTTCAGAGTTACCGGGAAAAATGCAACTGGTTTCTAACCTTGGGTTTAGGGAAGTAAGTACACCCAGTCAGGCACATACATGTGTGCACACACGTCTCATGCAGTGGAGAATTTAATGTTCATATCGCCCCCTGCTGCACAGATCTGTAGGCAGGAATTCCGCTCTATTCCTCTCCACCAGATCATCTTGCACAGGTTTACTCGCTGTACATACTGTAGATTACATGGAATGACAAGAAAATTTGAGAACTGTGATTTTTTTTTTCTCTGTGATGACAATAAGTCCACACCCTGAACCTACAGTTAACCGGGAAACTTCGGAGAGTAAATAAATGTCAGGTTCAGTGTTTTCAGAGCAATTATATGAAAGTTGTTTGCGAATATACTGAAGAGCGTAGAACTGGATTAGCTGCCAGATGTATCCTAGTACTGGTGTTAAAGATAAACTCCACCTTGAAAAATGTTAAATATGTTTTTGTGAAAATATTTGTGAAGTGCTTATAGTTGTTTGGAGATCATTTGTTCACTGGTGCTGTATTTTCCTGCTAGTGGTGTACAGTCGTGGCCAAACATTTTGAGAATTACATAAATATTGGAAATTGGAAAAGTTGCTGCTTAAGTTTTTATAATAGCAATTTGCATATACTCCAGAATGTTATAAAGAGTGATCTGATGAATTGCATAGTCCTTCTTTGCCATGAAAATTACCTTAATCCCGAAAAAAAAAAAAAAAACTTTCCACTGCATTTCATTGCTGTCATTAAAGGACCTGCTGAGATCATTTTCAGTAATTGTCTTGTTAACTTAGGTGAGAATGTTGACGAGCACAAGGCTGGAGGTCATTATGTCAGGCTGATTGGGTTAGAATGGCAGACTTGACATGTTAAAAGGAGGGTGATGCTTGAAATCATTGTTCTTTCATTGTTAACCATGGTGACCTGCAAAGAAACGCGTGCAGCCATCATTGTGTTGCATAAAAATGGCTTCACAGGCAAGAATATTGTGGCTACTAAGATTGCACCTAAATCAACAATTTATAGGATCATCAGGAACTTCAAGGAAAGAGGTTCAAATCTTGTTAAGAAGGCTTCAGGGCATCCAAGAAAGTCCAGCAAGCGCCAGGATCGTGTCCTAAAGAGTATTCAGAGCAATGCATTTTTTAGCATGATGGAGCACCGTGCCATAAGGCAAAAGTGATAACTATGTGGCCCAGGGACCATAAAGTTGAAATTTTGAGTCCTTGGCCTGGAACCTCCCCAGATCTTAATCCCATTGAGAACTTGTGGTCAATACTCAAGAGGCGGGTGGACAAATAAAAACCCACTAATTCTGACAAACTCCAAGAAGTGATTATGAACGAATGGGTTGCAATCAGTCAGGATTTGGCCCAGAAGTTGATTGAGAGCAGCCCAGTCGAATTGCAGAGGTCCTGAAGAAGAAGCGCCAACACTGCAAATACTGACTCTTTGCATAAATGTCATGTAATTGTCGATTAAAGCCTTTGAAACGTATGAAGTGCTTGTAATTATATTTCAGTACATCACAGAAACAACTGAAACAAAGATCTAAAAGCAGTTTAGCAGCAAACTTTGTGAAAACTAATATTTGTGTCATTCTCAAAACTTTTGGCCACGACTGTACATGAGAGATAGTGTGAAAAAATGAATTATAAAGGTTTTAGTGAGCTTCCCAGTTATTAAAAAAAATATATTTTACTGCGTTACCCATCTGAGTTCTAGCAGAGACCTAATTGCACTTGTTTATTGTGGTCAATCACAGGCCTGATCATATGTCATCATCTGCACCTGTTTCTCACTGGTTCATGCCTTAAGTTAGAGGTTTTTATGCTTGAATGATTCATAGGTCACTGTATGGCTTAAGAAACAAAAGCATTTCTCTGAAACTTGTCAGGTGCAGGAACTGGAATGAAAATCTATATCCAAAAATTTGAGAAGAGTCAAAAAAGTGCTTCAGGAAGAAAGAACTATTCCTCAAGACTACAATAAAAGACTCTTTGGAAGCAAAATATGAAGAAATTAGTAGTGGCTCAAACTTTGTACACTTTCACAGTATACTACACTAGTTTGCCAAAAGTATTCACTCACCCATCCAAATCATTGAATTCAGGTGCTCCAATCACTTCCATGGTTACAGGTGTATAAAATCAAGCACCTAGGCATGCAGACCGCTTCTACAAACATATGTGAAAGAATGGATCTCTCCCAGGAGCTCACTGAATTTCAGTGTGGTACCATGATAAGATGCCACCTGTACAATAAGTCCAGTCAGGAAATTTCCTTGCTACTAAATATTCCACAGTCAGCTATTAGTGGTATTATAACAAAGTGGAAGTGATTGGGAACGACAGCAACTCAGCCACAGTGTCGTAGGCCACGCAAAATCACAGAGTGGGGACAGCGGATGTTGAGACACCTAGTGTACAAAGGTTTCCAATAACTACAGATATCCAAACTTCATGTGGTCTTCAGATTAGCTCAAGAACCATGAAGAATGGGTTTCCATGGCCGAGCATCACCAAGCCTTACTGTGAAAATCACCAAGTGCAAAGAGACTGGACTCTAGAGCAATGGAGACGTGTTCTCTGGAGTGACGACTCGCACTTCTCTGACTGGCAATTTGATGGACGAGTCTGGGTGTAAAGTTTGGTGGAGGGGGGATTATGGTGTGGGGTTGTTTTTCAGGAGTTGGACTCGGCCCCTTACTTCCAGTAAAATTAACTCTTAATGCTTAAAAATATCAAGACACTTTGGACAATTTCATGCTCCCAACTATGCAGTAATAGTTTGGGGATGCCCACCCCAAACTGACTACACATTGTCTCTGACTACACATTGTCCTATTCCAACAAGACAGCGCACCAGTGTACAAAGCAAAGCCCATAAAGATGTGCATGAGAAAGTTTGGTGTGGAAGAACTTGGCCTGCACCCCAATCCGATAGAACACCTTTGGGGATGAATTAGAGCGGAAGAGCCCGGCCCTTTCTGTCCAACATCAGTGTCTGACATCATAGATGCGCTGGAAGAATGGTCAGAAATTCTCATAAACACCCTCCTAAACCTTGTGGAAGCCAGCCAAGAAGAGCTGAAGCTGTTATAGCCGCAAAGGGTGGTCCAACATCATATTAAGCCCTATGGATTAAAAAATTGGATGTTACTCAAGTTCATATGCATGTGAGGGCAGACGAGCAAATGTTTTTGGCAATATTATATAAATATATAAGTAGAATAAATATTAGGATATAAGTCATTCTGTTTTTTGTTTTTTTAATAATCCATGCT
Organism: Clarias magur; assembly: GCA_013621035.1. Lineage (NCBI taxonomy): Eukaryota > Metazoa > Chordata > Actinopteri > Siluriformes > Clariidae > Clarias > Clarias magur. The sequence goes on along the minus strand of QNUK01000309.1, from coordinate 210,879 downwards.
GTAAGTTCACCAGAAGGAGCTGTGTTATTGCCCTGCACCTTCCCCACTCGTTAAGCAAAGTGTGGAAGGAAAAATGGAAGTATACATGTAGCTGGATGTTTTTGTTTGTATCACTCACCTACACACCACTTCCTGGCCCCAGTCGGAATCCTTAACCACGTTTGCGTTTGCTATCACCCCAGAGACACATTAACCTATTGTTCTTTTATTACAGAGCATCAGCAGCTACAGAAATCACCACCTGCGCTCACATCTTACTTCCCACCCTAACAAGTTGTAAATTAGCATGAGTAATAATGCTTAGATGAGGTTATAAAGTTTAAAAGCAAACACATTATTCCCAGCTACAGATCCCTGACAGGGATTGACTTACGTTTATGTTAAGCATTTTATGACATAAAGTATTTTAAAGTGGTTTGGGGATTTATAGGGAAGTAAGTGATGAGAAACTGATGGAACAGAAGCAAAAAATATACATAGGCAAGCATAGTACAGTACATGAGAGTTCAAGGCAAATGAAGGTCAAAGAAGCCATTGAAGGGAGAGCTAATAACACTAAAATGAAGGAATAGTGCAATCAAACTTGCTAATGTGACGAATAATCAATTTTGTAAAAAGTGACTGTTCACTTCCATTTATTTGAAGCCCCATTATTGTACTTGACTGAACAGTTAATTTGATAATATCATGGTATATTTTTCCATACCCTTTTATGGCACTCTTTTCAGGCTCTCAGTGTGTACATGAGCGAGGACCTCTAATCCGCTCAGTTCTGCTGGCCGGGCCATCAGGTGTGGGGAAAAGGATGCTGCTGCATGCCCTGTGCACGGAGACTGGGGCAAATCTATTCAACCTCTCCCCTGCCAACCTGACAGGCAAATACCCAGGCAGGAGTGGACTTCAGTATCTCCTGCATATGGTCTTAAAGGTGAGAAGAAACTACTGATTATTATTATTATTATTATTATTATTATTATTATTATTATTATTATTATTCAGGTGGAGAGATATAGTACAGGATCATGAATCATGAATGAAAAGCAGAGAGTAGAAACTCATTTTATTGTTTGATTTGATTTTTCCAAAGACTTAAAACTGTTTGCTCGTTCTTTAATAAGAGATGAGATCAACATGAACACTTCATTTTGACTCACCATAAATACTCCATGCCATGTCCTGTCAAGTTCAACAAAGTCTGGTTTATTATGAAGAGATCATCACTAAGCCTGCAGCCTCCAGCATGATGCAATAGTCATCTCTTTCTCTATGAATCTCAAGTAAACCAATTTACAGTTGTTGTTTTTTTAATGGCCACACATTGTTCTACTGTCAAAATTGTTTAAACATGAGCAGGCATTGCATGTTAACATGTTAGTGTGTTTCAAAAGTGTCAGATTAAAGAAAATAACCGAAATGATTGATCAGATTGCTGGATTATGACTAAACAGATGTGTGGCCATAAGAAAATCTATCCCAAATAAAAAAGAAAGAAAAAAGGTTTAAATTTGCTGGGGGGCAATGGAAAACGTTTGTGTGGTCTGATGAGTTCAGATTGATCCTGTTCCAGAGTGATGAGAATGTCTGTCAGGGTAAGAAGGGAAGCGCATGAAGCGGTGCACCCATCATGCAATAAGGCCCTGGAGGCAGTGTTGCTTTAGTTAGTCAGATCTGAGCTCATCAAGGTTATGTGGCAATAAAAAAATAAAGTCAGCTAAACTACCTGAATGTACTGAATGACTTACTGTATACACTCACTCACCACATTTTTTCTATACCACTTCATAACTTGCTAGCACTGGGTTGGACCCCCTTTTGCCTTCAGAACTGCCTTAGATATCCATGACATACTGTAGATTCAACAGGATTGTTCAGCTGCACATCTGACAACATTTTCCAGTCTTTTGTTGTCCAATTTTGGAGAGTCCATGCGAATTGCAGCTTAGTTTCCTGTTCTAACAGAAGTAGCCCCCGGAGTGGTCCTCTGCTGCTGTAACCCATCTGCTTCAAGGTTTTTCTTTTTTCCAGACCATTCTCTGTAAACCCTTGAGATGATTGTGTGTGAAAACTCAGTAGATCAGCAGTTTTGGAAATGTACCAACAACTTTGCCATGATAAAAATTACTTAAATCACCTTTCCTCCCCATTCTGATGCTCAGTTTGAACCTCAGCAGTTCATCTTCACCATGTCTGCATGCATAAATCCACTGAGTTGGTGCTATGTGATTGGCTGAATATATATTCTCATTAATGTGCAGCTGAGCCTGTTGTACCTAAAGGCTGGTGTGGGTAATACACACACACACACACACACACACACAAATGTATGTGCAGTCTGTCAAAGTTCAGTGATTGTGTTTGACCTGTTATTAAACTACAGATATTATCTTGTGTCTTTGTGGAATTTGAGACTCCCAAACATGTGCTTTTATTTTCCTTTGATTGATTACTAAACTCTCAAACGCTTTTGGTCAAGTCGTATTGAGATGAAAGTTGGGCTTTTCACGCACTGTTTGCTCTTCCGCCTTCGAGCTCCACTATGGTCTGCACATTCAAACAGGTTGCTTACTGTATCACAGAAGCCACAAACATACAATGCTTGACATCTTCAAGTTTGACATTTCCCAAAAATATAAACATAAACATATGCGGCTTTTTAACGAGGAACTGAAAGCTAAGAGATTTTGTCCCCTTTTTGCCTTTTTCTGCCTGCTTATAAACCGTGCAGCCGTTTAAAGATATTTAATAGTGGTGTATTTTGTATGACGCGTTTTAGAGTGTGTTGAGAAGGAACTGGTGGAAAGACAAGCTTAGTGGTGTTGTAGCAGCTCAGATCAGGTAGGGCTGGATTTGCAGATAAACCACATTAAGGGCTTTTTTGCATTGTGTGTGCACGTTTCTTTCAACACTGCTGCTAATGCATGCTGGGAGCAGAATTGTGTCCTATCACAACTTCCTGCTTACTTTGCCATTATGAAAGAAACAGACCACCTTCCTATCTGCTTCTAGCCACTACTTAGGCCTTATCTACCAGTTGCATCTGTACACACACACACACACACACACACACACACACACACACACAAAGTAAAAACACAAGACATCTGATGTTTGGAGTAATTGTCTTTAGCAGCACTATTTGTTAGTGTCCTAACTGAGCGATGGGATTGGTGAGAAAGCTGGTGATAATAGTTTCTGTTGTTTCTGCTCCGGGTGTCCGGGCTGCTGAGAATATACGTGTTTATTGTCATATTTTGCCAGGTGGCTCGCCAGCTGCAGCCCTCTGTCATTTGGATTGGAGACGCTGAGAAAACATTCTACAAAAAAGTTCCAAAACCAGAGAAAGAGGTATGCCTGCCAACTGGGCTGTATTTTCACTTCACAAGCTCACAAACACCCACAGGAACATTCACACACACAGTTACTAAATAAAACAAAAGGCAACAGGTGTCCTACTGATGTCAGATAACTTCTATAATCCTTTATAGAGTCACATCAACAATCAAAATGTGCCACACTGACTGAGTTAAAAAGTCTATACTGCCCTCTGGTGGTTGTCAAATGATTCAACACTACTCTTTGTATGATCTCTTACTGCTGAAGATGGAACCTAAAAGGCTGAAGAAAGACCTGCCAAAAATAGTAAAGTCCATTAAAGCGGAGGATCGTGTGCTGCTGGTTGGGACTTCTCGCAGACCTTTCGACGCAGATCTCAAAGCCATGTGTAAAGTTTACAAAAAGATCATTCTGATTCCCAGACCAGACTATGCATCGAGGCTGAGTAAGTATAAAACATATATCACTCAATTTTTATTTGTAGCATCACAACCTACCTTAGTAACATGTGATGGAATATACTGTGTGTGTGTGTGTGTGTGTGTGTGTGTGTGTGTGTGTGTGTGTGTGTGTGTGTGTGTGTGTGTGTGTGTGTGTGTGTGCACGTGTGCATGTATAGATTTATGGAAACAGCTCCTCAGGGTGCGAGGTGCTCAGCTCAGCCCAACTCTGGACCTCAGCTCTTTGGCTAAAGTCACAGATGGCTACACTCAGGGTCACATCCTGTATTCTGTGCATAGTGTCCTAACCTCTCAACGCCTCAGTCGGCAAAACAAGAAGCCCCTGACTGCGCTGGAGTTTATCCCTCCACTAGCCAGACAAGACCCCATCTACAAAGAGGAGGAGGAGGCCTTTAAGGTCAGAGAAATGTCTGAGACAAATCATATATTATATTATATTATGTCCAAGAAATACAACATTATAAAGCCGTACTTTTCTGTTTATTAACAACACATGTTACTGTTAGTGTTCTTAATGTAAACTACTTCTGATTGTTTCTCAGCCATTTTACAGTATGAAATACAACTATACAACACTCACATATGAAAATATTATTTAGTGTTCATCCAGTATCGTCTGGATGAAGTGTTCCTCTGAGTGGTTTGCACAGCTGCAGAATAAGCAGAAGTTCAGAAAGATGTTTTATGTGTCTCAAAGGAAGCATGTAATAGGAGATCTGACTGCTGGCAGGACTTAATTCAATTCAATTTTATTTGTATATTTTCTTTAAACAAGAGACATTGTCACAAAGCAGTTTTACAGAAATAACGTTTCTGATATCAATTATAAATCTTTGTTCCTTATGAGAAAGCCAGAGACAATAGTAGCATGGAAGAATTCCCTGAGACCAACATGTGAAAGTCGGTCTCAGAAGGGAGCCCATCTTCCCCTTAAATGATGCCAGGGTTCTTAACTTTGCTAAAGAGGTCCAATAATATAGGGCCTCTCCAACCAACATTCATCACCGTCATCTTATAAATAAGTTTGTCAGTGCTCGGACTCTCCCTACTGGCCCGTGGCCTCAAGCAGTTTCCTGCCTTGTTTGTTGACAAGCAGCACATCTTATCCTGAACCCTCAGTGCTTCCAGTCCCTCTCAACCTGCCGTTCTTTCCTTCTATATCAGATACTCTTTTACATAAAATTGCAGCTAAACCCAGTTCCCAGATCTCCAGAACGTGGTATTACATGACAGGCAAATATTAACAGTAAAAATGAATGAATGAATGAATGAATGTATTAAATAATTTGTAATTTGTGTCGTATTGCATGCTGGCAGAATTGGTACAGCAGGACTCCGATGGGCAAGAGACGAGCACGGGCAGGCAAGACATTTCAAGAAGCTGCAGAACTGAAAAAGGGAAAGAAAAAACATGGAAAGGGCGCAAAAGCAGCGGCAGATGCAAAGAAGAAAAAGAAAAATAAGTAAATGATTTGCTGTTCCCCTGAGTGCCGTAGTGGTGTTTCTATTCAGAATATCAGAAATGTTCCATTTTATTATTTTATTTATTTATATTGATTATACACTGGTCAGCCATAACGATGTCATCACAATGGCACCCATCAAGGGGTTGGATATATTATGCAGCAAGTAAACAGTTACTTGTTGATGTTTACGGGTAAAAATGGGCAAGCTTAAAGATTCAAGTGACTTTCACAAGGGCCGAATTGTGATGGCTAGAAAACTGGGTCGTAGCTTTCAAGGTACAAGGAAAAACAACCAGTGAACTAGCGACATACTGTAAGCACCCAAGACTCACTGATGGGAATCAAAGGCTAGTCTGTCTGGTCCAGTCCCATTGAAGAGCTACTGTAGCTGTACGTATTGTACATTCTAAGTTCCTGAGAACGTTAATGCTGGCTAAACTGGCAGAAGGTGATAACAGTGGGCATCAGAGCTGATCCATGGAGTAATGCAATTGTATGGAGCAACAGAAGTGTGTATAGCTGCATGTAGGCAGATGGCACAATGAGAAGAGCAGCTGAGGTAGTGTGATGCTCTGGGCAGTGTTCTACTGGGAATCCTTGTATCCTGACCTTCATACTGTGACATATGACACTTATTTAAACATTGTTATCTGAGCTGTTTTATAACTGAAGGGTATTGTATTTCTAGCTTTAAATCTCGAACACTTGAACAAAATCTTTGAGGGGGGAATGCAGTTCTTAATTTGGCCACTGGCGAGCAGCAGTAGGCCATAGCAGTAGGTCTTTTCTTTTTTTTATCTGTAATTTTCCTTCACACAGATATTGTTATTCGTTTACATGTACTTGTAGTTTAATTTGACATGAATAAATATTTTAATGTAATATTACTAATCTACTGACTAATCACAAAAAAACACCAAAATTCTACATTGCTGTACCCACTCTACTCATTAACAGAGGAACCGTTAGCTTTGTAGCAGTCTGCTAACTCATGTCCCACTGACCAGAACAAAACAAAACAAGAAAATCAGTTTAATCACAAATATTTCAACAACTTCTCTTTCTGTGAACATAATAATAATATAATTTATTTGCATTTACCAGAAAGCACAAATGGGTTGAACTACATTATATCTCTTACAAAAAAAAACTGATGAACAGACTACAGTGCGTTCAAACAAATTTAAATCCTGTTGTAAACTGTACAGGGTTTTGTATGTCTATGTATCCATTTAGCTATTCCACATTGTGTAGTGTTACAGCTTGAAACTGAAGTGGACTTATCTGAGATTATAGATCAAAGTTCTAGCTTTATAATGAAGAATTGCCCATCATTAGCACATTTTGCTATAGGTTTTTATAGCCGTGGTTTTATCGCTCTATTTTGTCATCCTTTTTTATTTTTTTATTTTATTTTTTATTCCATTTTAGTCCAGAAGCCAATTTTAATTTAGGACACAGATTATAAATTAATTCGATGTGTTGGATTAGAACCTTTATCACGCTTGTCCTGGGCTGTTGGTCAAATGTTTGAAACACCACTTCAGTATTCGATACATGTGGTATTAATATTGTGTACACATAATATTGCAATCACCCCTGAAAACCCCCTGGATTATAGTTTTGAGATGTAATTGTCTAAAGATGGATAAAAAAAAAAATTTTTAAATCAGGAGTTTTTTATTTCATTCCATTTGCATCACAACATCTAAGCAGCTGGAAATAATGATGGAGAAATGAATCATATTAAAGATATGTGTTGTGTTGTATTGTGTTGTGCCAGTGTCTCTCCTGAGCAGTCTCATTTAGCTCCTTAGTGATGGAGTTGCTAATTAGCCTGTGTAATGGGCCGCCATGCCCGTGGGTGCCAGCATGACTGCGCCTCAACATCTCGGCCCAACTGACAGGATTGTTCTGTACCCGGTGTTCATGTGCACGTCTGTTTCACCATGCAGCTGACCCACTTCCTCGTCTCAATCTCTTTTCCTCTTCCTAATGGAGTTCAAGCCCAGAATCAAATCTTCTAATGTTAAAACCCATCCACTTCTTTCCTCACAATCTTTTCTCTTATCCATCTCTTGATTCTTCCATGTTACCCGCTTCCCTCGTGCTCGGTGCCAGGTGGGTTTATAGAGCATGACAAACACACTCAAGACTCTGTGCTCCTTCCAGCTTCGACTCACATCTAATTGAATTATTCAGGAGGGTGTGTGTGGATGTGTGTGTTCTCATCCTGAAAGCCCTGAAGCTAAGTATCACACTATGATAAGTGAGATTTTTTTTTTTTACCACTTTTTTTAATTCAAATGTTAAAGCACATCTGCTAAAGTGCACTCACTTATAAAGGCCATCTATTGTGTACTTTTCAGCAATGAAGCATGCAGTCCAGTGCACAGGGCCTGGATCTGTTGCTGACATTACTCAGTCATAAGAATTTTTTTTTTTTTTTTCGGCTGTGGTCGACATTTCATTTTTAATTAATCTGCCCCTTTTGACTGCTCACTGTTCTCATAGGTAATTTCATAACCCTGCACACATCTTCCCTTCAGGAGTGATACTAATTAAACATTATTCTAATTGGATTAATCACATGCATTTTTCTTCGAAAGCATGACGCAGGACTAAAACAAAAAACACTGTTCCAAGGAGCTTTTTAACCATCGTGTCTTAGTTTGTCTTTTAAGGCTTCAGGGCGGTGCATTTCCTGCAGCGGTGTTATTCCTGCAGCTAGTCACAACTGTTTATGGTGATGCATCCAGTGCCTCATGCTTCTCTCTGTCATGTGACCTTACCCAACCTCAGCCCCTAAAACTGACCCTTAGGGTGAAGTGTGAGACATGCCCAATTAAGATGTTTTCTCTCACTAAATTGAGATCGTAAAAGTGAGCTTTGGCAGGAGTTCCATGGGGGAAAAACCTGTCACATTAGGCTATGTCTGTTTGTGTGCAGAACACAAATTGCTCAACTGTTATAAGCAGTCGATGGCTGCTCTGTGCAGTGCCACGTTCAAGCTCCCTAACATCGTTTTGAATGCTCCAATTACTGAACAATTAGCCAGCTGGGTATTATAAAACAAAGCAATTAATGTTATGCTAATAAGCATGCTTTCTCGAAATTCTTTATCATTTGCTAATTATTCGTTAATTAGTCTGAGTTGTGTAGCACATAAAATTACGTGTGATTAATCAGATTCTGGTATTTAAAAAACTCCTCTACACAGCTGGAAGAATCCTCATATCACTGCACAGGATGGGGTCTGATCCTGCAGGCAACCTGAACAGCGGGTTTAGCATAAATATGTAATACAACAGCCATTAGGGGCATTACAGTTTGAAGGAAAGCATTTTTACTTACATACACTTGGACTTATCAGAGCAGCAGTGTCCAGTCTCGTGATAAACGGATTTAAAGGCTATGCGTCTCTCAAAATCTGCCTTCCAATGAGTAATGTTTACTACCAAAAAGCCAAGTGCTGAAAAAGTCTTCTTAATCTGACTCAAGCATCAATGTTGCACCAGTTGGTTGAATTGAAATCTCATTCAAAATTTATTGCATTGGTGTCAAAAGTGCATTCTTGCCTCACACCCCGTGTTCTGGGAATATAGGCTCAGGATCCAACATGACCCTGGATGAGATGCGGGAGAGATCATTCATTGCAACAACATGACTCATAACTGGGAGATTGCAGAGCTCATTTACCTTTTTTTTTTGTTGTTGTTGTTTTGTTTTTTTTTTAAGAAAATGTGGAAAATGGGTAACGTCTTCTCATTTTGTGTATATCATAGAAATCTTACTGAAGACTACATTCAACTCCTGTGGTACTTAAAGACCAGTAAACAGGTTTAACTTGCAAATATTTAAATGGCGCAAACCTTTTAAAGGAGGCTATACATCAGATATGTCCCCGAAGTGGCTCTGAGCCCACTGCAGTCATTCCTGTGAATATTCCATCAAACTCCTTATCCCTGAGAATCAATGAATAACTCGTCACCAAATTACGGAAGAGATGCATCTGTCTGCCACCGAGTGGCGCAGTGGTAAAAGCGCTCGCCCTATCATCCGGAGATCGCTAGTTCGAATCCCGGGTGGTGCTGTAACCTCTCGCAGCCGGAGGTCTAGAGAGAGCTGATTGGCCGAGCTCTCTCAGAGGGGAGGGATGAGAGGTACATTGTGCTCCGACATTAATCACGGCTCTACAGCCAGTCAGGGGCGTCTGTGAGCACGCGCAATGGAGGGAGCGGATAGCGCTGTCCTCCGAGTGTGTTACGCCGCCCCCAACGGTGCGCGAGCGAGCAGTTCGAAAAGATGCGGTCGGCTGGCGTCACGTGGTCACGTGGTTCGGAGGAAACACGTGATAGTCTTCGGCCCTCCCGGCTGAGTGGTAGTAGTAGCCTTAATGTGGGAGCCCCCTAGTGACGGGGAGGAATTGGACACGACTAAATTAGGGAGAAAATCGGGGAAAAATCCAAAAAAAAAAAAAAAAAAAAGAGATGCATCTGTCTATGTGAACTGTACGTACAATGATTCACAAACACCACTTGCACATTGCAGGACCTCAGCAAGAATTTATTGCCACATCCCACGTACAGTCATGACCTTGCTTCAAGTCATTTGGACATATTTGGGCCATTAAAGGAGTTCCAGAGAGGCCAGTGTTTCAGATGTGAAGCAGGCAGCTCGACCATGGCTTCGGTGTACTGAGAAAATATTGTACAATAGTATTCTTCCTTACCATGTGTCTGTAATTTTTGTCCTTTTCGTTCTTTATACTTACATTTCATGAAATATGATTGCAGGACATATAAAGGTAAAGAAACCATAGCCATTCACATCATCATGCAAATCATATCCTGAGAACACTAAGCAATAAATAGCCAATAAATCTACTGGCACAATTGTAAAAGGCGAGGGGCTGCAGGAACCTGATATGAATACAGAGAGAACATTTGAAGCACCATACAGGCAGTAGCCCAGCAGTAACAATCCAATACTCTGTCTATAAAATTCAATAGATTATTTGTACAGTGAAAATATGGATCTCTTTAAAATGCACAATTTATTGTATACTACAATGGAAGACTCAAAGGTAGGACAAGTTGATGAACAGAAGCTTACTTATGGAGTGGCGCCTGGCCGTAATTACCAGCCCTTAGAAAAGTTGGGAGGGAGAGCAAATCTGTTACATCTTTATAGCCCCTTTGAAAAGCTGACTAAAAGTACCGACAGTGAGAGTGAATGGGGACAGGTAGAGTTGGTGTACATGCTGGGACAGTTGAACCAGGTGAGCTGTTCATTAAAGGCCAGGTGTGCTCCATCTCAATTACACCACTGCCCCACCACCTAATTACCAGCCACCCTGCCCAGGTCAGTCACTCCAGCAGGGGAATCTGGAAAATCACAGACCAGACTTTTAGGACTGGGGAGAGACAATCCCAGCAAGCACATTTTATGACCGCGGAAAACCAGAAGTGCAAGTGATCATTGACATAACTCTTATTTTAGCTTGGATTCCCTTCTAACCAGTCCGACCCAGGAGTCATAGCAGGACAAGCCCTTGTCATTAGAGGCATAATGAGATTGAAGAGACAGCTTGCTTGTGTTTAATGCCTTGTATAAGTTTGAATTATTTGTACAGACAAAAGGTTATCTAAGGACTCATTGCTTTCTAAATAGGTTTTACCTGGAGACATTTTGCTCATTGATCATTTTGATAGACAGTAACTCAGTTATAGGTTTTTACAACTGGTCCACCCAATTGCACCTAAAGGCATGTTTTTGGCAGTGAAATAAAATCAGATAATCCAGAAGAAAACCACAGAGACACAAGGAAAACATACAAAACCTCAGAAACAGATCATAACTTGAGCTCAGGACCAAACAAGGTACCCTAAGTTTGTGAGGCAAAAACTCTATCCACTGTGCCACCAAATTCAAATATATGATATGCTTAGAGTAATAAAGTATGCATGGTAGTATTTCTATATTTCCTTAGAAGTTTTTATGTACTGTATAACTGTTGTTATGACCGTCTTAATCTGTTCAAGGTCACCTAATTTATACCGAGACACTGATTAGCATTCTGAGCTATGACAAATTAAGAACTCAAATCCCATGCTTGCCAGACAGCCACTGTTATGCCCTTGAGCGAGATGCTTAACTGCACAGCCTTGCACTCAAATTGTATACTTTCAGAAATAAAACGATCGATTTGGACAAAAGCATCTGACATGTGTATACGTGGAAATGTCCTCTTCCGAACTTTACTGCTGAAAAAAAAAAAAAAACAGCTGTTGTCTACTAAATGAGAATAGTACTTTACGATAATATGTAGACCAGCATGATTGTTCCAAGCCACTAAAATTACATGTGCATTGTGCATCATACACTCTTGGCAAGTCTCTGTGTAGACACTGAGTCACAAGCATCGTAATTGGTAAAATGGGACTGACTACAAAGAGCCTCAATGGCACGAGGGCTCGGAGTTCTGTGCTATACTTTGGCACTGGGTTCATTTTTAGACAGTCCCTAGAAGAACCCTATCGGAAAACATGAACAGTTAGCCATCTGAAAAACCATTAAGGGACTTGAGGAATGGGATCAAGTACAAAGTAAAAAATGACCAGAGGTGATCATTAGGAGAATTCATCACTAATTACACAAATTCACTAGAACTACTATCGCCAGAAGTCCTTCTTAGCTCTCCAAAGTCTGTTGATCCTAACTTGTCCTTACATCTCACCACAGAGCTAAAATAAAACGCCACCACAGCCACAGCCCTGTATTGGTATCCACTCACTCTGCAGGGTGCCGTGGCTGTGATGAGAAGGAGGTGTGTGTTGGGCCCATGTAGGACTAATTAGTGTATGAAGAATGAGGAGACAGAACTCATTAGGCCTTGGGAAGGCTGAGCATACTGTCGCCCCCTCACCGTAATAATCTTAAATCCACTGCAAAGCCGAGACACACAACACTTTATCAAATGTCCGCTTCCCCAGGATTAACCCTGCTACTGACACTCTCTCACTCATCATTTGCACTCCTCTATTTCACTCTCCTTTGATTCTACCTGTTCATGTGCCTTTCTCACTTTTTATGTCTTCAATTGATTGAGGAAATTTTTGAATCAGAATTCATAGATGCGTAAAAAAAGAAAAACGTTCTAGAATTGCAGAACTTGTTCCATCAAATAGGTCCAGATTTCGAGAACTGTTCTCAGACGTGTTTCTGTTTGCATAGAATTTCTCAACACAATACTCTCTATGTTTTAACTGACCCAGTGTTTTTTTGTTTGTTTTTTTCGATTAAGCTAAACTAAGTGGTAGAGTTCAGGGTCACCTTTATCTGTTAGCAAAAAGTACTTCTTGGAATTTCTAATAGGGCAAGGTTTGTGTGATTTTACTCTGATCTGATTTTTTATGCTGAAATAGCACTAAACCATTCATGGGTACCTACATTTGTTTTTCTTGTTGTTTTGACTCACCCTACAGATTTGATAGAAAATGTCTGAGCAGTTAGCATGACGCTCCCACAGAGAAAACCAGGCCAGTGAACGAGAAACTAACCCAATTTTAGTATCACAAGATTTCCACTCTATTTTAGTCCTCTCGCCTGTACCAGTAATTAAGCATGTAATTATTAAATAATCGTCTTTTGAGCAGCCTGGGGTGAACTTGTGTCAAATCTAATATGGCCACCGTGTGTGAGACCGCAATGAGGGCAGACATTGATAGTCTGGATTTCTAAACACATGAGTGTCTTGTGCTAAAAATTGTCCTTAATTCTATCACGTTATTTGTCAGCTCAAATGACTGGTCACTAGGAAAGGTTCAAATTTTTTGAAAGGTTTTAATTTAATCCCAATAACCTAAAAAGACATTCTTTTTTTTTTTTTTTTCATTTTTTAAATGAAAAAAAAAAATAGGCTAAGAAGATTTGGGGTTTGTGAGTGGAAAGTTCAAAAAAATTAAACGTTCCCTGATTCCAGTGAAAAACCAATGTGGTACACGTTTGCTAGGGTTGCCTGGATGCAGAAAGTGTTTTAAGCAGTTGGGTGATTGAGGTCTGTTACTGAGCAACTGCTAGGCGTATTTAAAAAGACTACAGCCTCTAATTAGGTGTGCGCAGGACATCTGGATTTTTAAGGTTTGAATTGTATGTAGGTTTGGCTTCTGGTATGGATTGGTGCTTTCAAAAATTATGATTTGTATATGTCTCCTCTTTTTGAACCCTAGCCTGGTTTGTAGTTGAAGCATTTGTCCTAAAATTGTCTTGTAGAGAACACCTGATAAAACACAGTGAATGCAAATATGCTTTATACAAGGAGACAACTGACCTGACCTTCAAGGATGTTGTGTTTTCTCTGATTCTGATTCTACTACAATTTAACTCGTAATAATAATAATAATAATAATGCACAATAAAAAATAAATTGTTATTATTATTATTAATAATACTTATTATTATTATTATTATTCTACCTTCACATTGGCTTGGTAGTTAGGTTTCCTTTGTTTCCTCGACGTGGTTCTAATCTTACCTTTAGAGGAAACCTTTGTGTGTATTTCCCTCCACAGTCCAAGGCTGCAAGGCATGCGTCATAGGCATATTGGTGGATTCTAACTGCCCATAGTGTGTGCTCCCTTCACACCATCCAGCATGCCCCCTGCCTCATGTAATAACCCCTCTGTGACATGGTATAGAAATAGAACATGAATTAATTAATAATACACACCTACCAAAAATGTGCTAGACAACATACAATGTTTTGATGTTACGGAGACAGTGTAATCTTTTCAGAAGACAAAAGCACAGTCCGAAGTGGGAGTCAGTTGGATAATGAAGAAAGTTCTCAGTGACATCCTGTTGGACATCAGGCACACCAAATAGACTGTTACAGAATGCCACATAGGCCTTCATCAGTGGCCTGGTCCTGGAAATAGAACATGGAGACCCTGGCCCTGGAGCCCCCGGCGCTGCCCTGAACATTTAGTGTTTTCCTCGCTTTACCACCCTCACTCTTATTGCGTAAAAGCTGTTAATTAGCTGAGAAAACACTAACATGTGCAGACAGGGGCTCCTCAGGATCAGGGTTGGGAACCACTGACCTACATAGACACATTTGATAATTAATGGTGAATGTGGTATTTACACATTTGGTATTTAATTTGGATGACTGCACTGCCACAAAGACGTTACGTCTAAAGCAAATACTGCCAATCCATATTTAATGACAGTATTAATATAATAAATGACAGAAACAGAGATATGTAGATGATGGTGTAGGGCTCGACTCCTCTCCAAAAATTTTTTGCGCCGGCACCATGTTTGCCCCCCGTCGTTCATCTGTCTTGAAAATGTGCCCCCGGGGCTCGACTCACTGATGCCTCACCTCATTTCCTCTCTTTAATAAAGCAAGATGAATTGGGCCACGACGTCATGTCATGGTGTGAACCGTTTAATGTGTTACAAATGAAACGCTGAATGCTATGATTAGTGCAACATTCAGCACCGATTTCACTAAGCGCGCCTGGCGATGAAAATGCACCCGGTACACATATCCACCTCAAAAAGCCAACTGGCCTAATCAAGGGGGTGGCAGAGTAGCCTTAAAGCATATGCTCCAACCGCTTCATGCTCCCTAAATAAGAAATCCTCTTAGTTTGTGTTCCAGCAGTAAAGAGTGAAGGTTTGAAGAGTATTTTATTACCCTAAGAGAACTTCACAATTTAGAAGTGGGTTTTGAACACTTTTAATATATCATTTACATGTATCAAAATATCCATGTGTTGCCTTTTCACATGTAGTACATAACACATTCTTTTTTTGTATAATCTGTTCACTGGGTCTTGTTTCGCACGTTGCACATGACGCTTTGAGAAAACTCTTAAATGTGCTTCCGCATGTGACTACACAGTACTCACAGTACTCACAGAATTACATGGAAACAACATGTGAATACTGTTTGTGATGTTTCCTCAAGGGCTTACACACACATAGACAAAAGGATTTAACATTAGGATAAAATATCATGCAACAGCTCAGATCTGTAGCAAAAAAGTATAGATAGCTACAGAGAAACATGTGCAGTAAATTATGCAGAACAACAAAAAAACAGCAGCTTTCATATCTTCTGAAATCTCTGATCAAATTCCATGTCTTCTTTATGTGCGTAATAATTCAGTTAACTCAAATAAGTATACCAGTGGATGAGACAGCAGTTGGTCAGATCTGATACAGTATATATCATGCTTATCGTGTGTCTAATCATTATCAGGTCTGGTGTAAGTGTGAAAAGTGTAATGTTTCCACCACCTCTGAGAATATTGACTTATATGGGAGCTCATGAGCACCACTTGACTGGAGAAGTGGATCAATAAGCCCTGTACTTATTTCTGCACCTTAGGAGGAACAAATTCCCCAGGCTTGATCTCACATCATTCTGGGACAGTTTAAAGGTTAATAAATCCATTTCATTCAGATCAAATGATCCAAAATCGAAGGCCAGGAGGCCGTGGATTTTTAATAGCTGTCTTTGAAACAATCGGAGAGGATTAAATGTGTATACTGCAGAAAAGTGCTTGCGCCTGTGGCCTTTCCTAATATGTCTGAATCAGGAGTGGAGGAAACAGCGAGTCATGTTTTCATTGGGAGAGGCGAACTGTGCCGAATAAATTATGGCTGACATTTGGGTCTTGATGAAAAGGTTGAGCCTGAGACACGGTAACTAAATAATGTTGAATGGTCAAATGCTTCGGGCAACATTTCCGAATCCATTTCCCAGCAAAACTGCGTCCAGCAGCAATAAGAGCCTTTTAATTGGTTTGCCCAGTGAGTAAACCACTTCCAAATGCAGGGGCATTTCAGCACAAGTGCCATATGTCCCAGCGTGTGGTATACTTCAGCTCATGCATGAGAAATAAAGGTGTGCTAGTTTGAGCGTTGATATTCTGCAACCATTATCACCACTGTTGCACTTTATTGTCCCTGTGCTGAAGGTCTTAAGGGCAGTCAGTGTCTCTAGGGTCCTTCCTTAATTTAGCCTGCAGTAACACTTCCCTTACTTTGACATAATAGATGACCCCACACACCACCATCCAGGAAAGGTTTAATTAAATCATATTCCAATCATAATCCATGTTCTTAATTAAACTGGATAATTTATAAGTACAAAGGGGGTATTTATTAACTGGTCTCCAGCACTGGTGCTATGGCAGCATATTAGAGAGAGCGTATACCCCCCCCCCCACCCCCCCACACACACACACTCACACTCCACAGCCACCCCATCCCCTCACACACATACACCCCCTCCAATTCTCTCTCCTTTTTCTATTGATGCCTCCACATGATTGATAATGAGACAGTGACTGCTGTACTATTTGTCTAATGGCTGTGCAATTAAATCCCCTTGTAAATGACCCATGCCTCATTTCGTTCTAATCTATGGAATTTTGATTGAATTTGTCAGCGCTAATTGAAAAATACTGCTATTTAATGTCTGCATTGCAGTTGTGGCTCAGGCTCCCTTTAATGAGACAGTGTCCCTGTGACCCTGTGCAGGGAAGGGGGTGTCCTTGATTTAGATTGGGGCAGGAGGGGGTGTCAGAGCAGAGGTCATGGTTTTAGGGTGCGTGCAGAAAAGGTCCCCAAAGATTAGGAATAATTTGAAATATATACAAAAAACCTACATGGCCTACATGGGTTTTAATGATCTGGTTGAAGCATATGTTTATAATACATAAATAAATAATTGAAGATTTTTTAGTGTAAATGTTTCATTAAAATTAAGCAAACTGTAATACACAATGCATACATATTTCTTTTGTGTGTGAGTGTGTGTGTGTGTGTGTATATATATATATATATATATATATACAAATGCACAAAAATATTAGTGTGACTCTAAGTCATAATCATTCCATGACTCAGTGTCTATAAAACATATGAACATAATCAGTCACACAGGATTGTTTTCAGAATATCTCATTCGTATTTCAAATTATTTAAAAGTATTTTTTGTATCCATGAGAGAAGATTATTTTAAACAAATATGCACTTGCATTTATACAATATTGGCATGCATTAAAAAGGTTTTAGGCTACGTCACATAATCATACAGTTTCTCAAGCATGACATTTGTTTTAGATTGATATATTCAGCCAAAGCGCTGCTGCTGCTGCTGCTCAGAAAAGGTGTAATAAATTGTACCTTGGTGAGTAATGTTTGGGGATGCATCTTTCTAGGTGTAAGTGTGAAAATACAAACGAAGTGAGTATTCAGAGATGTGTACTTTTTTTGAAAGTTTTATAGCTTGATTTGATTTTTTTTTTTTTCATTTTAAATGTTTTAATGTGTTTATTAATTATGGTTATAACTAAGGTTAGATTTCAGTGTGTGTGTGTGTGTGTGTGCGCGCGCGCGCGCGCGTGATACGCTAGAATTTGATATGTAATAAATTACATTATTTAAACGTTTGCTATTTATGTTTACTCATGTATGCTTTATTGTATATGAACATAGTATTAATTCTAATGTGTATAAAAATGTCTTGCACACACACTCTTTATTAAAGCTGCTTTGTTCGCCTGTTTGACAACAAGACATCAGACTCTACTCTCACTGTTACTGTGGAAAAAACATTTTTTAAACGAACACTGAACAACACTGTGAGTGTACCTTAATGATCCTTAAGTCTAACAGTTTAACAAACGAGTTTACTATTTAGAGTAAATGCTCATTATTCATCTCATTATGTGCATAAATAGAAGTCAGTATCACTGAGGTGTTAAAGCAGAAGTGCACAGGCGCTGATGGGTAAACGAGCAGTGTTATATACAGTACTGAATCCGAAATAAAGCGACGCGACGCGTCAGGTTAGCTCCGTGTCCGCGCGCTCCCGGGGACCAATAGGAATGGCAGGTGAGTTTGTGGGCGTGGCGTTGGCGCGCGGTCCGGGCGCTTAAACCGAAGGAGCGCAATTCAAACTCTCAGATCAGCAGCTGGTCACAGATGGAGAGCTGGAGGGAGCGGTCACTACCGAGGCTGAAATTAAGTGAAAGGAACGAAGATACCAGAGAAGGTATACTGGTGCATTATTGTTATTATTTTTCTACCTAAATTGTGATTTTAAAGTTAGTATTCAGGGGAGACTCGAGCTGAAACGCGCGCACACGGGAAGCGCACGACCTGCGCAGGATTATCAGCGCTAACCTCAGCACCTGCCGCGGACACAGGACCTTCTTCCTCTGTGCTTTTGGGGGCTTTTGACTCTCACCTCAGTCACACACACGCGCGCCGGTGTGCCCCCGCTCGCGCGCGCGCGCATACACACGCATGCACACGTAGTTTTGTCGGGATTGTAACGCGTGAAAGTGATTCCGCTTGGATTTGAGGTGAATGAAAGTTGTGAGGAGAGCCGCTAACTCTGCGTCACTGTAAACTTTTCTAACTACTCAGTGTGAACTAGTCGAGCTTATGAGTGCCGCGTTTGGTTCCTCCTTCGCCATGATGCAGCGCCCGGTGGGAAACACCACTGCCTTCAGCATCGACTCGCTCATCGGCGGCTCCCAGCAGCCCAGTCCGGGGCACTTCGTCTACACTGGTTACCCCATGTTCATGCCGTACCGCTCTGTGGTGCTTCCTCCTCCTCCTCCTCCACCTCCTCCTGGTCTGACTCAGGCGCCTCCTCACCATCAGCTCGCCGCTTTACCGGCCGCTCTCCCCGGCGCGTTCTGCTCCAGTTTGGCGCAGGGCATGGCGCTCACCTCCACCCTCATGGCCAGTCTGCCCCAGCACCCGGAAGCGGCCCGGAAGTTTGGTACGCAGGCTCTGCACGCGGCCTTTGACAAATCTCATGAGATCCGACTGGACGCGGAAGACGGTAAAAGTTTCCTGAGCAAAGAAACCGCCGCACTTCTGCCCTTCCACGATGAGCCTCTGCAGTCCGCTACAGGTAACAGTGTCAAACACTAAACATGTACAGTGCACGCTCTTATTTATTGGACCTTATTATATATATTTTTTCATGCATCAGAGAGTTTGCACAATTTAAAAGATAGACCTGGTTTTGTGTCCTAGTCCATTTTGACAAATAAATGAACCAGACTGTTGTTGGGGTATTACTATCAACGGAACATTATTTCTCTTTTTTATTAGTAGTGTCACTTTTTTATTATTTATTATTATTTAAGTTCAGTTTTAAATGTGTAACTGAAAGTGCAGTTATGTTAAATATTATGATATTATGATTATTATGATAAAGCTAAACACTTATAAACAATTATAAACAAGCAAAAGCAAAAATGGCACCTTATTTCCTAAAGTGAACCTTATTGATCACTTTTCGTGTTTTATTAAGGCCTACAAAAAAGAACTGTTTTAGAATATCAAAACAACAGATTACTTAATAAATAATTTTATTGAGATTTAAGAACGCCTGGACTAATCATTTATTAATCTTTGTGAATGGCTCCTGTGGCTCTGGAGTAATCATGTGTAATCTTCCTGCGCATGCTGTCTATATGACAGTAATGCGTGGAAATGAATCAGTTATATGAGTGTTTCATTTAGAGAAATGAGCCTGTGCGCTAAAGATGAAAGAGGGACTGCTGTCTTGTAAAATGTCACTCGATTTGTTAATGACAATATAACGATTTAACGGCCTCGGGAAATACAGTGTTATGTGCATGGCTGAGAAAAGTGCAGAGGCATGAAAGCCACTTATCAGGTGTGGATTAAAGGCCTTCAGAGAGCAGTGCCTGAAGGCGAACTGCACATGACTTCCTTAATTTAGCCCAGTTTAATTGAGGGATGAAGAAAGAGCCTGTGCTGTTTCAGGGTTTCAGGGAAGCTGTAAGAGGAAGGCAGTGTCGCCTCCATCAGTTAAACCTGTATGGAAAGTTCGAATTACACTTCTGGTTCTACAGTATAATGCCTGCAACTTTACAAAAAAAAAGAGTCATAAAGCGGATTATACATTATAAAAAGAGGTAATTCGTTTACGTGTTTATTTTTAATCAGTTTAATTAAACTATTTAATTATTTCCATGAAGAACTTGCAAATGGTTCTATTATGTCGGTCCAATAATTAATCTTCCAAATGATTTAAATATTTTTGTGGAAAACAAGTCTCTTTTTTGCCCCTGTAAAAGTGCGATCAATTAAAAGATTAATTTAGAATCCAAAGAAATATGCATGGCTAACTGTTCCAATAAAAATCATGATCAATAACAAATGTTTTATGATGATGATGATGATTATTATTATTATTATTATTATTATTATGAGACCTTCATAATAATCTGTTATGCGGTTGTACATGGTGCAGTTATGAGTTTCCCAAGTGGCACAAACCGGAGAGGTCCAAAACATTTTTTTTCTCTCCAGACTCTCTCCTGGCAGGTTTATTTAAAGTGTGCGCATGACCTCTGGTTACCTTGTTTTTGGTGCCTCTCCAAAACATACTCCGTGCGCAATTGTGCGTAAAAGTAGCTGAACATTGACCTCTGAGTTTAAATACATTTATAGCTATAATTAGAATTCATGCATAATCAGTAAAAAGAAAAAGTGATCTGATGCAATTTTTTTCCACCCCACAGTACGAGGTCACGGCAAAGACGATCCCAAAGAAGACGAGTGCATCAGGAAGGACGAGAGTTTCTCCATGGACAGCGACCTGGACTACAGTTCGGATGACAACATGGCCCCTGCGTCTAGCTCTCTGTGTGCTAAAGACGACGGCGAGGTGAGCGCGGGGCTGGAGGAGAGCTCGCGCTCCGGAAACGGCGCCTCGGGCGGGAAAAACCGGAGGCGGCGGACGGCGTTCACCAGCGAGCAGCTGCTGGAGCTGGAGAAAGAGTTCCACTGCAAGAAGTACCTGTCGCTGACAGAACGCTCGCAGATCGCTCACGCCTTGAAACTCAGCGAGGTGCAGGTGAAAATCTGGTTTCAGAATCGCAGGGCGAAGTGGAAGCGCGTCAAGGCGGGCAACGTGAACACCAAGGCGGGGGAGCCGTCTCGGAACCCCAAAATAGTGGTGCCCATTCCCGTGCACGTGAGCCGCTTTGCCATCCGCAGCCAACATCAGCAGCTGGAGCAAGCCAGGCCCTGACCCGCGCTGAGCTGCGGACTAAAACACACTCAACTCCGACTCGTTTACAAACATGACTCCAGACGCGGATAGCTGCGTTTCTCCTCGGCGAGGAGGCAGTGTCGGCTTGTCTGAACGCACGAGACTGCAGACTTTTGTAGTGAATAATGCGGCACAACAGCACTCCTCCAGAAGTGTTACTATAAGTAGTGTGCTGTTTTAACATACAGTGTAATGCGGGTTGGGACGCAGCCCAAGTTCTGGTAGCTGGGCACAGACAAGAGCACACACACACACACACACACACACACACAGATGCCGTGGACCAAACGATGAATAAACAAATTCCCTGTAAATTTTAAGAATGTGAACTTTCATTATGTTTCTCTGTAGTGTGTGTGTGTGTGTGTGTGTGTGTGTGTGTGTGTGTGTGTGTGTATGTTTGCTTTTTTTAACAGAGATGATAAGGTGATCTATTAAACGGAGCACTTTTGCTGCTCTGATCTACTGAAGCACTGAATAAAAAACAGCCATGCCTCCGAGATTATGGTCTGTTCTGTTCACACGTGTTTTTATTGTTTTTATTTGTTATAATTAATACTCATTAGTTTTTTCTGCTTTTGGTATTTTTGTTCTTCATGGGGGCACGCTGCTAATTTATTTGATATTGTGCAAAGAGTTGCTAACATGCGAAGAGCTTAATGCGTCGAGATTCTGTGCATTAAAGTGGACCGTGATTGTGAAAAACTTGTGTTGGTGTCTTTTAAAATGCTTTTTTTTTTTTTTTTTTACATTTTCATGCACTGCCGAAGGGACCATATTATTTATTATTATTATTTTATTATTATTATTGTTCTGATGTAATCAAGTTACACTATTAAATTTGCAATTCATGTTGAAACTAATTTGCGCTAGGAATGCAAGGCAATCTTTTTTTTTTTTTTTTTTTTTCTATTTATGTTTTTACCCACATCTCATACGCAGTGTGTGTGAAGTTTGTATTAATTAAAGCCTATTCGTTTCACACACAACCAAAATTAAAGACCAAATGAAGTTCAAATTAACATTATACAAAACACGTATTGAATTATTTATAAAGAAAAAAAGATAAACAAATCTAGACATAGCTGCATTGTTGGTTTGTTTAAAATAATTTTAAACAATAATAATAAAAAGCATGAAATAATATTTGCTTGGAAGAAAATGTAAATAGAACGTTCCAAATTATTACATTTAAAACGCAAAATACATACAATGAAACCTTCTAATTTAAGAATGCTTGAACATTATTTAAATTTTTAAAAATATTTTTAATCATAGAACATTTCATATGAAATGCTTTGTTGATCTGCAATGTAAAGTGAAGGGAAATGTCGGGGCTCTGAAGCGCCACACACACACACACACACACACACACACACACAACACAGCAGAACATTTCAGTAAACTCGCAAAAATAACAAAAAACTAATGTTGAAACATTCAGTAAAAATCTCGGTTGTAGTAAGAACTTGTGTTGTTAATGATATTACAAAATGCTTTACGCTTTATGAACAATTTTGAATGAATGAATAAATAGCCAAAACAAATAACTACAATATATTATCATATAATTACACATCGAATTCCACAGCCATAATATTGCCAGCTGTCTAATATTGTGTAGATCTTCCTTGTATTGCCAAACCAGCTCTGACCTGTCGATTCCTGAACTCTACTGGACCTCTGAAGGTGTGCTGTGGTATCAGTGGTGCAGCAGATCCTCTCTGTGTGCTGTAAGCTGCAATGTGGGGTCTCATGGGAAAAGACTTGTTTGTATGGCACATCCCACAGAAGCTCAATCAGATTGCAATCTGGGACATTAAAAGATCAAGACAACACCTTGAACTTTTTGTCATGTTCCTCAATCCATTCCTGAACATTTTTTGGTTTCTTAAACCATTCCAGAACACACTATCCTATGGACATTACACAGACTCACGGGCATTACAGAATAGTGTTGGCATGAAAGAGTTTACTTGGTTTACAGCAATATTTAGGTAGGTTGTACTCGTCAAAGTAACAGCAAGGTTTTCCAGGACGGCATAGCGCAGAGTCGTCTGTTCCACAGGTTTCCTCGCCTTACACATGTTCATCAGATCAGGCCACCTTCTTCCTATAGTCCACTTCTGTTTCCCATTGTAAGCGCTTTTGGCATTAGACATGGGTCAGCATGGGCATTCAGCTATGCAGCATTAATGTTTTTATTAATTTGTGTTACACAAGCTCTTCTGTGGGATCAGAGTAGACAAGTCAGCTTTTGCTCCTGCGCATAACCTTTTTGTTAGTTCCCTGGTTGTCCTTCCTCGGATCATTGTCTAATAACTGCAAATCAGGAACAACCCTCATGCTGTTCTGGGGATGCTTTGACCCAGTCATCTACCCAATACTATTTATTTATTATATAAATACTTGCTCAAACCCTTATGTTTGACTACTGTTCCTGCTTTCAACACATCAGCTTCAATTGTTCACATGCTGCCCAATACAGTATATCACACCCTCTGCCATTGTAATGTGATAATCAATGTTATTCAGTTCACCTGTCAGTGCCTTTAATGCTTTTATATATGATCCAAAAAAACAAACAAAAAAAAAACACAAAAGTCAGACACCCTGATTTATAGCTTGAACTTCAACAATATAGTCTTTATAGAACTCATAAACTGGCTGTATGTCTCCCAAATGGCAAGCATCAAATACACATATAGAAGCAGCATGACTGTCCATAAGCAAGCCTCAGTGGACTCGATAAGCTCTAAGATCAAGTGCTCTAAAAGTGTAGGCTAATACAACGATTTGTGATATGTGCACTGCAATCATCATGAGAAATATGAGGTAAAATGTGCCGAAAGAAACAAGATGACCAAAGTGTAACTAAGGAGGAGGAGGAAGAGAGAGATCTGACAATTGCCTTAAATCTAATCATTTGTTTATTTATTTATTTATTTTTTTCGCAAATAGTAATCAAGATCAGCCTTCGTGCCGGACAGATAAATGGGCCCTTGGGGAATCGGCCAGGCCTACAGCTTTTCACTCCTTCGTGTCCCTTGCGCACTAAATTAACAGCAACTTGTCTAAGACTCAAATTAACCTCCAATGATTAATTCTGATGGAGAACAAGCCATGAGACTCATGTCACCTAATAGGCACTGGCTGGAGGACCAATAAGTCATCTGAAGCATGCGCGTACACATGCACACGCACGCACGCACACACGCACACACACACACACACACACACGCACACACACACACACACCTCTTTAACTGACCAAATTTGTACATGCAGAACAAATAGGAAAGTAATTCACTCGACATTTTATGAATGAAATCACACACATCACACTCTAACAGGATTCAGCAGTCAGCAACTTATACATATATCTGATAAACATTCTAGTATAAACACTCTGGTGCTTGTGCTTCATTATTATTTGTGTCTATAAGCCTAGAGATACGCTATTACAATATGTAATCTTCTTATTTCCTTTATCAGCTTGGGATGTTTCATTTGTTATGAGATATGCCTCATGTATAAGAATACATTTTTTTTTCGAGATTCAGATTTATTTTATAATGAAAATAATAATAAAAATTATTATTTTATGTTTATGAACACATTTTAACATGTTTAGAAATGTCCATGTTTTTATTTCCTCCTTTAAATAAGATGAAAATAAGACTACAATTCCAAAAGTATATTTTAAACTAGCATTGCATCATCAGGGTTGTTGTCAAGCAGTGTGCATGTGTTTTAGGGGATGAGCAAAGACAATTCCAAGGGCCCCTGTACTAAGTATCTCTAGTGGTGGCCCTGGGGTGCAGCATATACTGCCAGTCTCCAATATTGGTGTGAGTGTGTGTGGGTGTGAAAATGTGAAAAGACACTCCTGCAGCTCTTCTTTCCTCTGAACATTGCAAGATTATCATCACACCATGATGGCCCTGCTCACGCCTCATTTCAGAGGATCTCTTGCATTTCTAATGCCATTAGCATGTGGATGTGACACACACACACACACACACACACACGCACATACACACACACACATACGCACACACTGATAAATTAACACAGCTGTGTTAATACACTGAAGCAGCATTTTGCTTCACTGAACTCCATCACAAGGGGAAGTGGGACTGATTTATGACAAGAGACGATCAGACTGGAGTTGGACAAGATGCTCCACAATGGCAGCCTTTTAATCAGAACAATCCTGCTCCACTGCGCCGCCGCTTCCTTACTCCGTGATCAGGATTATGTAAAAGTACAAGTACCTTAACTTTGGTCGAAGTTACTAAAATCAGATTTTAGAATATTACCTTGAAGAAATGTCTTAAAGTGTCTGATATTTACTAAACATATGTATCAAAAGTATTTCTCTAATATTAAATGTAAAAAAAAAAAAAAAAGAAGAAGAAGAGTAAAAACATGTAAGCAGTTAGAAGTGTGATTATGAGTTTTATTATGGCTTTCTTATGATAAAGCATAATATGGTGCAATATCTGCATGTAAGCTAATCAGTGATGTTATTTTATTTTTTATTTGTTATCCTGGCCATCACAATAGCTAAATATCTGATAATAACTAACTAGCTAACATTAAATAACATTGACAAATAACATTTAACATTAAATAACAACTGGCTTACCAGGGACAAACTGATGTTTACGATTTATACATATTTCATCAGACGTTTTAAACTAATTTCCAGAATTTTTGATTCAGTAAAGCTGCTTTGTGACTATGACCATTGTCAAAAGTGCTATATAAGTAAAACTGAACTGAAGTAAATGTTGTATGTAAGTAATGTAAGTAATGAAGTAAACTACAGATACGTGTAAATTCTACCTAAGTACATATTATTGAAGTATTTGTACTTTGTTACATTACAACACCAGATTATAATGATCACTCTTAAAATGTTGTTTAGAGGCAAGCCAGATGTGCACTGATGTTATGTGTCCAGCGTCTCCAGCTCAATCCAAAATATATTATTGAATGAGGAGTGTTTCGCAACATTCCATGTCCATATGAGTTCTCTCTGTGTTTTTGTGGGATTTGCCAAAAACTCTTGTTAGTTGTGAATGAGCATGTTGACCGTGATGGACTGCCATCCCACTGAGGGTGTCATGATACAGAAAACTAGATACCTTTAAGATAAACGGACACTTTGTTCTTGAATAAGTTCTAAGTTCCATCAAGCTATATATATATATAGAATATCCAAATCCGAGCAAAATAACTAACCAAATAACAACAACAACATGAATAATAATAATAATAATAATAATAATAATAATAATAATAATAAATCACCATTTTAGAAACAACAAATTGTTTGGCTGTATCAAGCAAAGAAAACAACTAAGGATGTTTTAAATTACTTAAATTGAGTTGAACTCTTCAATACATTATCAAAACCTGAAAGGATAGTTGTGACTCATCAACCTTGTTCAACAAATATGCTTAGAAGAAAAAAAATACAAAAAAAAGCTAAGTTTAATAGTGAATTTACAGCATTTGTGTTGTAATCAAAGCTAACAGTGACTGAATGAAATCTTAGCATGTGAGATTTTTTTTAGCCAGGCATGGTATATTCTGACGATATAAAACTGACAGTTGTCGGCCTTCTTTTGTGAAACTCCACCTATCTCAGCACACACAATGTCCATTTCCTCTCTGCACACTGTTCAGTTTCCCCCTCGGTCCTGTCTGATCTCTTTAATTACATCTGCTGTCCCTGGCTGCTGAGGCTCCCTTTTGTCCTTCCCTGGTCAGGGGGCTTTTGTGAGCGTGAGCACTGTCCTTCTGTCCCCTCCCCAGCTGCTTTGTGAAGCTTCCTGAGACAGAGAGTGAGAGAAAGTGAGAAAAAAACAGAGTCAGGGAGACAGAACGAGGAGAGGATTAGAGCACCATTATCCCATTAGAGCCTCAGCAGAGTCCACAGGGCCTGGCATGAAATGCCTTCATCTAAACCACAGAGTCCCAGTGCGTCTCAGAGGGCCTGCAGAGCAAACACACACACACACACACACACACACACACACACACACACACACACACACACACACACAC
Source organism: Clarias magur (assembly GCA_013621035.1). Taxonomy (NCBI): domain Eukaryota; kingdom Metazoa; phylum Chordata; class Actinopteri; order Siluriformes; family Clariidae; genus Clarias; species Clarias magur. Next base: position 183,412 of record QNUK01000309.1, on the reverse strand, counting down.
ACACACACACACACACACACACACACACAGTGAGGAAGGACATGATGTGATTGATCTTTTTCAAGCAGCACTAAATAACATCCCTTACTGTACAACTGTAACAACTTTCTAAGCAATAAATACGATTTTACATTTTTATTATTGTCTCCATTTGTTTCTTGAACGTGGAAACAAGTTAACATTTCAATACAGAGGCTTTGACTCATTTTTTTGACAATATGCTTATTTTTTTAAATCTGTAAATTAACGTTAAATTCTGTTTTAGTAATATAGACGATGACAAACACTTGTCAACACATGATGACAAAAATGATAAACACTTTTCCTGAATTTCATGCCACTGATGTTAAATTGTTTAAAAACTCACCTATTTTGAAATCGTAAAAGAAAGCTGTGTGAAAAAACTTTCCTTTCCTTTTTTGAAGGAAAAAATTTTGCTAGAAGAAGGTGCACAAGCAGCAGGGATAACCGCAGCCTTGAGAGGATTGTGAAACGAAGTCCATTCAAGAATTTGAGGGATTCACGAGGAGTGGACAGCAGCTGGACACCACCACACACAGACGTAGACACGACATGGGCCATTCCTTGTGTCAAGCCACTCTTGACACAACCAGAGCAGACAAACTAAACCACTTAGAGAATCTGTGGGGTATTGTGAAGAGGAGGACGCGAGACACCAAAACCAACCATGCAAAAGAGATAACAGCCGCTATCAGAGCAATCTGGGCTTTCATGACACCTTAGCAGTGCCACAGACTGATCGCCTCCATGAAATGAAACATTGCTGCAGTAATTGATCCAAAGGTAGACCTGGCCAAATACATGTTTATACTTTAACACACGCACGCACACAAACACACGCACACACAAGGCCAAATAGTGTGTGCTGCACATGTTTATACTTTAGTAGTCCAACATTTTTGTGTCAAAATATTAATTTATTTTAATTGGTCTTAAATAATATTCAAATTTTCTGAGATACAAAATTTTGGATTTTCATTAGCTATAAGTCAAAATCATAATTAAAAGAAATATACTTGATGTATATACATACAATGTGTCATTTATTAATTCATTTATTTTTATTTTATTTTTTTATCTGCTGATCGGCTGTTTGGGTAGAAAAAAAATAGTGTATGTATGTATTTGTAACTTGTTTATATTTCCAATAAAAAAAACTTTGATTAAAATAAATAAAAAAATAAATATATATAGGTTTATAGTGTTCACTTTGGTTATCACCATCATGAGCGTCACTCTCAGTCTTAAAATCAGGCACTTTCTACACAGGCTTCATCCTCACTCTAACATCAGCGGGGGAAATGATCACTTAATACTCAGTGGGCTTTGTATTGGTAGCAATTCACAAACTGCACACTTTAGCTAGCATCGTTTTAAGGAATTGCCCACATCTACATGGGTAGCTGTTAAACAAGAGTGCTTCTATACAATTTTTTATGGTCTTTCGCAAACACATGAACTTTGGACTAACATGGACTAACTAAAAGTTTGTGACCGGCACCTTCAATGGGCAGCTCAATGCTATCTAGTAATGAAAGAACAACTGCTCACAAGTTCATGCTGTAGTTCATGTTCACGCCATATACACATTGTATGTATATATATCAAGTATATTTCTTTTAACGCTGAAGTTCATGTTCACGCCATTGTTGTAGTACTTGTACCATTTTTTTGTTGTTGCTAGCATTCAGCTAAAATTTGCCACTAGCATTGATGGGGATGTAGAGATGTACTCGGACACAATGATGTGGGTGCCCTCCGAAACGTGTGAAACTTGTTAAATAGTTAAATATGGAACGTTTAATGGTGTTAAAAGTGTTAGGTGTGTTAACATCAAGTGAGTTTTATCATTAAATATATTATAATTAAGAATAAACCACAAACTTGTTACAGTATGCATTTAGGTTCAATAATTATGTTATTCAGCATGTTACCAAGAGTCCATTTTCATACCACACATCAGGATTTTTTTTTTTTTTTTTGCAAACACCTCAAAATAAACTAAATTGACCAGTCAGTGGTGTTATATTACGAAGTAATTTTCTTTATTGAAAGGAGACACATTACAGTATAAGACTCTGCATCAGGTATAATTTTTCAACACAGAACTGTACAGCTGACACAAACTCAATATAATAATAATAATAATAATAATAATAATAATAACAATAATTAGATATACAACAAGGACAATCGTATTGACATGATAGTAATGCGAATGGTCTGTGGAAGAAAAAAAAACACAAAAGGAAAAGTAGTGTGAGAGCCCCGCCCCTTTTAGATTAGCATATTCGCTCATAAATAATCAGGTCTCTCGGGTTTGGACGCATCAAGGATACTGTCGACAAACTGAGGTAACAAAAACAACAAAACAAAATAACAAAGCAAAAACAATCTGATGTTTCAAACAATTTTTTACAGCTATGTACAGAAGGTGACAGCTACACGGCAAGCAGATACTGAATAAAATCACAGATGCATGAAAGCAGCATAAAACAGACTTGGAGACCCGCAACTGCTCACGCGGAGCAGAGTCTGCTTTGGTTGCTCTTCTGCTATTGGTTGAGTAGGTGTTGATGGTGGTGCAATGACTCCTTCATTCTTTGCCAGTTCAATAACATACAGGACACATGGTGATAGAAACGGACTGTTTGAAGATAAAAGAGCAACTAAACGAACATCAGGAGGAAAACAAGGAATCAGGTTCAAATATCAGCCGTCAGTCATTTATGAGGAAATTTACATTCATGCATGCAAAAAGATCAGAAACTGAAAAGCTCAGGCTTTCACAGAAAGGATGTGAACTGGGCACGATAGTGTGGGTTAATTATTAGAATCTGTGTGTATGTGCATGTGTGCGTGTGTGTGTGCGGTATGTATGTATGCCTTAAAGTATCGTGTCAAATGACTGTGTACGGTGCTGAGACCTCTACAGATCTGCTACATTATATACAAACACTTTACAGCTTAGCTCTTTCAATAGACTCTGTACACTCTTTCTAACACACGTCTCGCTCCATATAGCGCCCTTCAGAGGACACAGAGGTTTTCAATACGAACTCTCAACCCTACACGTTCCTAAAACCCATACAGCAACCCTGGCAGGTCGAACACCTTCCTACATGTTTAGTGTTACAGACTAAAGACTTGCGTTACCCGCTCAATGATAAACCCTAAAGCTAGTGGCGTCATGTCTTTTTTTTATCATTACTATTATTTTAAAGTTTTTCTCGAACACAACTTCCGTAATGACAGATGACCTGAAACAGAGTCTTACATTTCTCAGAGCCACACAACAGCCAATACTGGTGTGGAAAATAAAATTATTACTTCAGAAAGTCGCCTGGCTTTCATCTGGCTTCGTATTGCTTAAATACAGGTCAGTCAGGGCTCAAGCCTGTACAGCACAAACACACAAGTGAGACAAGGAACAACAACTAGGAACGAGAGGTAAAAGATTAAAGAGAATAAGCAAACAAACAAGCAGACACACACACTTGCTCATGATCGTTTGACAGCCTGGCATCAAGCCTGTGGAACTTGGGCTGAAACATTAAACGACTTTTTTCGGGGGGAAAAAAAAAACAAAAAACATATTCTCTTCATTTATACCAGGTTTTCACCAGAGAGCTTCTATAAAAGACAAAGTGATAGAGTGAAAACGATGAAAAGGATACAGCGCAGAAAAAGAAGAGCCATCTCTTCACTGAGCCAAATAGGGCTCTGCACTCCAAGGCCTCGGAAAGTAATGAGTGAGTAATGAATGGACATTTTGGCCAGTGCTGACAAATGACCCCTTGTTCTCGCTCTGTCGCTCTCTCTCCCTCTCTCACACACACACAGATGTAAGAGTCTCTGGCATGAATAAGTATGTAGAATATACAAGAGAGTTCTCCTGCTTCTCCTGAGCACCTAATATTGAGTAAGAACAGGTAAATGAGGTTGTAGGCTCTCCCCCTCACTAATGTTTCCGTCATAAAGCACGCGAGAAATGCAGACGCTGCGTGTTTGATATCGACGGGCCTGCGAGGTCAAGCTCCTGCTCCACTATGCATGCGGTTTCATTTGAAAACAAGTCTGTCTTGATCAATATTATCAATATGGCTAACAGGAATAAGAAAGACTCTTGGCTATTTCTCTCGCTCATGCGCACACACACACACGCACACACACACACACTTGATTGTGACGAGCACTGCAGAGAACAGAGTCAGAAGCTTGTCACTTTAGTGTCAGTCATCATGTGACTCATCAGCTAAATAAAACCTGATTGTTTGCAGTGGGAAAAGAAGCATGCAGGAAAGAAAAAAAAACTATTAATCACATAGGAAATTCCCTTTAGTTCTGTAAAAGGTATAATCACAAAGCTAGCTTGATCCATTCACACGAACAGTTTAGGTTTTCACATGGTCCGCAAATGCCTAATGAACTCGTTCACAATCCAAAATTGTTGAAAAAGTTTACAACCAACCTCTTCGTGTCATCACCCTTGTGGTATTTGGATGCGTTCCCGAATAGGTCTTGGAAACATTGTCTTTTCACATTACTTAAAAAAAGAAAAAAAAAGAAAAGAGAATTGTACAAAGCGCAGAAATTCACACAGTTGTACTAAACATTTGGCTGAGAAGGTGGCAGAGGACAAAAGTAACACAGAACGTGTGCATTCAGAAGCACCGAGCAGGAAATCGCTGCTGAAGTTCTCTAGGATCTCTGGAACTGATCCAGCGTCACTTCCTTTGCATTTGAGTCACACAAGGAGGCGCACAAAAAAAAGAAAAGAAAAAAGGAGGCACAAGGACCGAGTTGCTTTGAGAAGTCTAAATGGACATGTCATAAGCCTGCCATTCGCTGAGTTCCTGGTTTGGCCTTCTTGTTTTCGCCAATCGTCTCCGTGCATCTTGGGGGATTTGTGGGCGGAGGCAGCAGCATGGTCAGAAAGTTTATTTGGCGATCACGGTGCTGCCGTTCTCCCGGCACAGGCTTCCTGATGATGGCGTGCCGGTGTGATTGGCTACACAGCTAGAATAAGAAGCTAGTAGTGGTGCGAGGCAGTGTGAGTGCAAACTCAGTGGTTCTGTTAGCGTTTTCTCTTCATCATCGTGGTCAGTCGCTCTCGTGAGTGTAATACGGACTTCTCTCGTGTTTCTCAATCTGTTTTTAAAGAGGAGGACGAGCTGGGTGTGTGCTTTTGTGTTAGTATGAGGGTAAGGGTGCATGTATGCGACTGGCTGTGTACGTGAGAGTGTATTTCTGAGTGTGTGAAATGTGTCTCAGATAAGGGCAGTGCTCCCCGTGCTGCTGCAGCTGTTGTTGCGGTTGTTGTTCCTGCGCGAGAGGTTGGGCGTGGCCATGAGTGGGTAGCGCTCGTCCGGGCAGCCGTACTGCAGCAACACATCCACGCATTCCTGACTGTTGGCTTGGCGCGCATAGGCCAGCGCTGTGTTGCCATGGGCGTCACGTGCCATGATGTCTACCCCGTACTGGAGGGACACAGAAAGACGAAGAGTCACAAAACAACGATCACACAGCAACAGAGCGTGAATCAGAGCTCATGGCGTATGGACATTATATAAAATCACATTATAATCGATAACTTTTCTTGCAAACACAATAATATATGAAGATTAAGGCAAACTATACTGTTACTGAGTAGTAAGAACAAGATGCGTTCCAGTTAAATAACCGAACACATTTATGACACGATTAGACTGCCTGCTTTATGTCTGATATGCTGGCCTCCCAGGAACTCCATTAATAACCAAAACATGTGGAACTGGCGAGGTCAGAACTGTACGGAGGATGTGGCAGTAACTCTCAGCTTAGTTCCTGCAATGTAATGTAATACAATGAAATGCAATTGCTGTTCATGAACGATTGTGTGTACAGCTCTCACAGACTGATCCACACTCTTCCACAAGTTGGTAATGTGTTTTCGGGTTGATTTTCAAGGATCAGGCATTCCACGTGCCAAATATTCCCAGAAACACCTACGAGCCACTCGGTTGGGATCATCAATCACGGGCTTACGGGCTTCTTTAAAACGTTTGCACCATTCAAATGTTTTACTGCGGCTAAGAGTCTCCACACTGTCCTTTGCTTGAAGACTTCTGTAAAGGTCAATTGGTTTTTACGCCTTCATTCACAAGAAATTTCATCAAGTCCTGGTTTGACTTGAAGGCCTAAAGGTATCTGTAAATCTAGCCTTGAGGCGTAATAAATCACGTATCGACTCAGTGGCCACGTTGGTAATAGAATCATTTTGCAACTCAGTGTGTTTTTGGTAAAAAAAAAAAAATTAAAACAAAACAAAACTCTTACATTTTTGTTAAATAAATGATGGCATGATGAAAAAAAGTTACATGTTGTCCATTCGAGTATTATAGTACATGACTATAACTAATTAATAAAAGATTATGTTTTTACAGAGAAGCACAAGATTAAAAGACAGAGTACACATGACTTTATATCCTTAAATATTTTTTTTTACTGAATCAAAACAAGACTCACAACATGAGTTTTTTTTAAGAAATGTACACTATCGGAAAATTGGAAATACTGAACAAGAACAGTTTTGCTAAAATGTTCTCTCATGAAACTCTCACAGGAGAGCTTTGTTGTTTAAAATATAATGGTGCTTATCTTACGGTTACATAAACTACATGTAACTGCTGTTAAACTTCCATTATAATAGATGTACTGTTTATGAATTGAATGTGGTCATGAACACCACAGAGGCAGTAAATATAGATTTAAATCGAAAGACGCAATGATAAACACAGCTCAGTCACTATACTGGCCCAGAACAGAATGATGGAGCGTGTGTGTGTGCGTGTGTGTGTGCGTGCGCGTGTCCATACCCAGATGAGGAGCTGCGTGATCACCACATTACCCTTGCGGCAGCCCAGATGCAGCGCGGTGCGACCGTCTCCTTCACCGCACGTCTCATTCACCTCCTCTCGTGTGCCGTGAGCGAGCAGCAGCACCACTAAGCGCATGTCCTCTTCGGCCGTAGCACGCAGCAGCTGTTGGCCTAAAGTCAGTTCCACACACGGCAGAGATGCCACAAACAGCTTCTGCTCGTACTTGGCCCGGATCCAACGCTCACGCTCCTCCCTGAACCACACACACACACACACACAAACACAAAACGTCAGTATTAGGAGGAGGTCAAAGTAACGTTAATGTATCAGGTGGAAACATCACTTGTTCACATTGGAGTAATATTTGGACGCCGCTCTCACTCTGATTGACATTTAAGAAGTGACATTCTTTCAGTGACATTTAAACGTTCACGGATTTGTGTAGATTGGTATTGGATACTTTTTTTAAATGTATTTTTTATTTCCTGAATTCTCAGACCTTCACACACTATGCAGTTCATGAAAGAACATTGTTTGTGTATGCAACAGTATACAAAAAAATAAAACAAAAGTTGTGTCACATAATCAGGGGATGGGGTGTGGGAGAACAAATGAGAGTGTGTGTGTGTGTGTGTGTGTGTGTGTGTGTGTGTGTGTGTGAGGGAGGAAATAGGATGAGTAAAGAAGGAACAGGAAGCGTTTAAGGTGCTATTTAAGGTGCTCTGTGTGTGTTTATACAGTTTGAGAGAAATGTCAACCAAGCCCCTGCCCAGCCCAGAAGGGGGCTATCAGTTGCATGTTTTTAGCTCTCCCACTAATCCTGTGCTATGATAGCACTAATCTGTGTTAATCCCCACAGTGTAAACAGCTCCATTCAGGCCTGGCCGAGATTAGTTCAGGCCCAGTTCCCATGTGAGGGCTTTGGGGAGTGCATCGAGCCCCAGAGGAGAGGATATTGAGCTATCCCCTGAAGCACAGCTGCCCATCAGGGGGTCTTCATCTCTGAAAAATAGAGAACAGAGAGCGGAGAAACCCCCTCCAGCTTCCACTTCCTCTGCAAGCAGTGTGTCTGCTGAGAGCAGAGAATGTTGCATGCGAGGCTCTCCTTTGTGCTGGAACAGAGTCTGCTACAGTCTGGGCTTAGTGGTTCAGAACCTGTTTGCAACGATGCACCATCCTGACAACATTTGGACAGTAAGATTTGATCATGGCTGTGGTGTTGGAAGGCTTATAGTGTTGTTTACTGTATAATACAGTTTTATAAGATCACTATGATGTTGAGCACAGATTGTACACCAGGACATTACGTAGTGAGAGTGTTTCTTGTTTTAAATCAACAGGGATTCAGCAAACATTCCTCATTCTATTAAACTCCATAGAGATTGGATAGACATTCCCCTATTAATCATCACTTCTCTGCTTTTTTTTTTAGGACATCATGATTTTCAAATTAAGCAATGGGTCCCTTCACGGATTTCCGAAAGTGTTATTCTATCTGTGAGGAAAGCTGCACTGACGTAGGTGCTACAGCATGCTCACTAGAAAAATGAGAATTTGAACAGGTCGCTAATTGATGACAAATTAGCCGCGGATGTGTGTCATGGGCTAGAGGAGATAACATTCTACAAAGAAGGCTAAAGGACAAGCACGGATCAATACCTTTGAGGATCAGCGGTTTGGTGACATCGTTTCTAATCAAAGAAGAACCTTGTTGTTGATAGACCCTGACTCACCACGCCCAATGATTTCATCTCCTTGGCCATGCTTACATACAAACAGCTTATATAACAGAACACCTGCTTTCTATCATTTAACCTAAAAACTAAACTCGTAACTAGAGCAATATTAGCAATAGCAGAAGAGACAGTGGAAACTGTACAAAGCTGAGGAGCGGATGTGGAGACGGTTGAGGGCAGCCGCAGCTATGGGAACATTAAGGAATTGTATTAAGTGTGTGCGCTGCGAGCTTCGGGTGAGTGAGAGGGCCGGACGGTGGGTGCACGGGCCACAGCCCCAGCACAAAGCATCCTGGGAGCTGGGGTGGAGATGGGCAAAGAGAAAGGGCGGAGTGGGAAGGGAAAGGAGGAGGTGGGCAGGAGAAGAGGAAGAGGCTCGGCAGGGTCTCTGTGTGGTTGAAGGAAATGGGGAGCACTCGAGTGCACCCTGAAACGCATGCTTTCCTCGACCAGGGACGTTACCAAGGGCAGGGTCAGCAATGAAATGGGAAATGAGAGCGTGTGAAGACGGATTCCACTGAGCAAAATTCTCACCAAAAAAAGAGAACACGTGAGCCTCGAATATAACAATGCATTAAGAAAAAGCAAAAAAAAAGTCATACAAAATATCATTCTACAAGCACAACTGTGGATTTGATTATTAATTTCCCTGAATTATTTAACAGTTTTAAAACGGACACATTCAGCTGCACATGAAAGAAAGGACGTGGTCAGGCATGTCATGGGTATGAAGAGAACAGTGACAGGAATCTGGATTTAGAGAGACAGGTGTTAGAGAGAGGATGAACGGCACGCTTAGACACAGATTACAAAATACATGAAACAAGGCTCGTTTTTCACTCTGTATATAAATGGATTCATGTGGAAAAAAACTACACACACGCACCAAAAGAAAAAATCATGGCAATCCCATAAATTTGGGGAAAACAGTACCTTACTAACACTCCAGTCTGTTTAAATCTTGTGATGGCCTTCAAATCGTATCATTTGTAACGAATTATTATTATTATTATTATTATTTTTATATTATACAAATTACGCTGATTAAAATACTGAATTATTTCGAATACACACAAAATAGTTTATCCTATAAAGATTTACACACACACACACACACACAGGATCTCATTCATCAACCTTTGAACAAAGTATATAAAAAAAAAAGTTTAATTAAATTATAGCACAAAGTAAACATATATTTGTGGCAACAGTTTCTTTTCCACTCTACACACACGGGGTCAAGCTCGTCATGATTGCTACATGTGGGGATAATTACACTGAGTAATCCGTAAGCACTGACAAACACACACGCATGCACGCACGCACAAACACACACCATCCGTTCTTTGGGGAGCATGTCCTCACATAGGGGAGATGATAATTGCACTAATTAGGTACTCAGTGCTTTTCCCATCACATCTGTGTGTGTGTGTGTGTGTGTGTGTGTGTGTGTGTGCGTGCGCGCACATGCAGGCATACTTGTTGATACCTGTGGTCGCTGTCAGCAGTGTGTGGATCTCTTTATAACTATTTACAGTTACTGTGACTAATATAACACACACACACGCAACCTACAGCAAATGCTGATCGGGACGAGGACGGGGCAGACAAGGACACACTAATAGCGAAAGGCATTTCTTTGCAAATTTAATTCAGGCTTGCAGATCATGCCAGCTGGATCTAACATGGCCACCTACGATGTCTGAATGCAGTGTGAAGTGAAATGCCCTTACAGCCTAAACCCCTCCACAACATACACACACACACGCACACAGAACAATGCATGTGCATTACACAGTTACTTCCTACACCATCGTAACACGTACAACAAACTTTACAACTAGATTCAACTGCACACAGTTGAAAAGTGCAGTTTAAGGGGAGTAAATTTATGAAAAGGTGACTTTTGAGTAGATCTGGAAGTCCAGAGGCTGAGGAGGTTTGAGTGACAGCTTAATTAGGGCTCGGCGCTACAGGACGAGGGGTCGCGGGAGAAGGGAATGTTGCCTAATCGCCGTTAGAAACTGAGGGGCGGAATGCAGAAGGGATTAATGGGAACCAGTGTCAATCCCCGTCAGGACGGTTTTCTGTGCGAGTGTGTGTGTGTGTGTGTGTGTGTGTGTGTTGTGAGTTCTCCCTGGCTGAGCGCTTTGCAGGCTAGTGTTTACACACTTGCCAGTGTTTCCTGTCCTGCTCAAAGCCGGCGGCTGTTTACCCAACGCTGACAGGCGTCCATGCGAGCACCCGTCCGTGACCGGACAGCCCCCCAGCTGCTGCTCATAACACACACGCTCACACACTCACAGATAGGCACAAACACACACATACTATCTAGATACACCAACCCCCATGTAAACACACAATAAAGGCTTTCTAGGATATGTTCACACTCGTGCGAGCCAAACGAAGCTGCGCTTATGACAACAAAAACATTAGCGATTGAGAAAAGAAAATGTGTTGACTCTAAATTTTATAATACAAAAAAAAAAGTTGTTGGGGCAACATGCAGTATAGGGATTTCACCTAGTCTGCCAACACCTGGGCTAACAGTACAGATGCGGCGGAAAAAGAGCATTTCTAATTTTTAAAATTTTTATTAAGATACTCTGATGCACTTTAAGTGTCGTATATCGACATTAGAGAAAATTCCTTCGCAGAAAATTCCGTCACCCGCAACACAACCTACACAGGTTACACAAGGCGCCACATGGAAGTGTCGATACCACTGCTACGTCAATAGCTTCGTGTGCAGCATCAATATCCCTTAATTCAGAGACAGAAGTAAAAAAAGGCACAAGTTTGAGGGGGGAAGATGTATGGGAGGGGGCGCAGGGTGGGGGAGGAAATCATTAATTCCGGCATGGCCGAAGAGAGAAGTCTGCTTCAGCTCAACGCCGGGTGCTCTTTTCTTTTAGGCTAATTATACCGCTAATTCAGCTCATTAGAGCCCCGGCGACTCACAGGTAATGAACTCTGACAGGACGAATCTGTCAAACAGACAGTGGTGAGCACTCACCTGCTCGCGCACACGCAGCCAATCACACACATACACTCGTTCATCTCAGCGCAGTAATTAAATCAAACCCATTTACACACCATGTGAACGTTCTCTTTTCAAATCGGATCTCAGCCCTGGTTCAATGTAAGCACGGCACGAAAAGTATGACAAGAGTCAGTCCTGGTGTAAACTGCCTTCTCATACTCTGATACACACACGAACATCCTGATACCTGAACGTTCAAGGAGACGGAAAAACTTGGCCAGAGACAGAATGTACGCTGTTTATTCGCAGTAAAAAAAACAACAGAGAAAACAAATGAAAAAAAAAAAATAATAAATTATATATCTTATCTTAAAGGGAACTGTGACTCGTTTCGTGTATGTCGGGTTGGAGGGATGTTTGGGGGGGAACCGGAGTCTGAAATCAATTATGCTCTCCAGGCTAGTCGTTAGCTGCCCTTGGATAGACACAGATAATTAAACTCAGTGCTTTTTTTTTTATTACAGACAGAGTGCGCTCTGGCCTGCATTACACTCAGAATCAGGCACTTTGGAGGCAATGGGCCACACGGATACAATGTTACACGTCCATCTAATGGATCACGTCTGAAATGTACGGGCAGAGCAGGCGCTCACAACACAGCATTTGCGCAATGCCTTCGGAATTACTGACGTATTTATTCCTACGAGTTTGTTCAAAGAGCACCTATAAGTAATTAAATAAATAGATGGATAAATGTGTACATAACCACAAGTTGCGTTTCATATACTGCATTAGAGAAAGAGAGAGAATACGGTGTTAATAAACAAGGAATAAATCCTTTACATCATTCTTAATCAATATTTCCTGGCTCAGTTAAACCCTCTGACTTTCGCAGCACTTACTGCAGTTAAAGTAAGTGCTATAAGTGCTGTAAAAATAATCGAGGTAATTCCAGAGAAAAGGGAGAGACGGGATTTAAAAATAAGCGTCCGGAGCGATTCGAGTGGATATTTTATGCTCGGGTGATTTTTGAATCAAAGCCACTGCGAGCCATTCCAAGCACTGATAAAAGCCAGTCCTCTGATCCAATCTGACGAACGCACGCGCGCAGCCAAGCTCACGAATACAAAGCACTGCGACCAAATCGACTGAAATACATATCTATGTTTTGAAAAAGGAAAACGTTAAACTGGGACGAAGCGTGTGTATATTTCTAACAATGTGATGAGTCAGGCAGAAAAGCAGCCCATTACTTTGTCTTTAGTGCATATTAACGTAGCTAGTCATGAGGAGCGGTGTGCAACGGCGTGCTGATTGGCTCTCGTCAGCTGGTTTAATGTCAATAGTAAACCGGGGCCCGTGTTAACCTGGTTCAGACATAACTGCAATCATGTAAAAAAAAAAAAAAAAAAATTTCATGTCTCATTAGGCTAATCTAATCTAGGATTTCTTTTCCTATTCGGATAAATTCCGTTTGCGGGAGCCAATTATTTTTCTGGCCAAGCACTGAGAGCAGCGTTTAAAATGCAGCCCACGGGTAAGCTCTTATCACTGAACTCATCGAGGGAGAAATGGCTAGAGAGTGACGCACACTGGACAGCTAGTTAACGCTGATGAAATGGACTTCAGTGCCTTGTACAGGGACAGGGCTACGCAGGGACACACAGACATGATGGACAAGCCATTTTAGAGCGGGCAGCATGTGCAGTACTGATTTCCTCTTTTGGTTTTTTGAAAGCGTTCGACTCAAAAAAATCGGAATCACTGTTAATGGTGCGCAGGATCTGTGATTGGTTCTCCGGGTGATGTGAATCGAGACGAGGTCAGTGTGAAGCTCACTGACTCGGGGGGTAATTACTAGCCCTGTCCCCTCCTCATTCTCCGGGATCCCTTGGGCCTAATCTGAGAACGGCTTTGGGGAGGTGCACCTGCACCCCGTTCCGGAATAAGCGGCGCGTTTAATTTGAAATCTGTTAGCGCTGCCCTTTTTGAGACTGATCATCGGCCATAAAGACGCTCTTTTTACCTACTTAGTGTTGAATTATTATGGCTTAGGCATTGGTCATGATGAGGCATGTAGCTAGACTGGCTCTGTGTGAGTGTGTGTGTGTGTGTGTGCGCGTCTCGCCGTCTCTGTGCGTGTCGTACCAATATCTCTTCTGTCGATTTAGGATGGGAATCACTTAGCACCAGGACACTGATCAAACAAACACGCACACAAACACCTACAGCTCTGCTAAACAGCAGATCTAAATTTACACATTCCTACGGCAAAAAAAAAACTGCTTGAATAATATGAAAAATATCCATTGCAAGTAAGAAAACATTCAAAACTTGGATGGTCCCCCCTCTCTCTTTCTCTCTCACACACACGCATCAAGTGATGCTAACGCTAGCTGACAGGCTACAAAACGTCAGCGTGAAGGCAAGAGTTGGCAGTGTCGGCCGCCAACGAGCACCACCCTCCCAATAAGTCACCACGAGGTGCAATTAGCAGAGCTGTCACTCTAGTGCTGCCTTGGCCACTAATACAGCTCGGCACCGCGCGCGAACGTGTGTGTGTGTGTGTGTACAGCAATGTGTGAGCTCTGGTGTCCATGACAGCATCAGACTAATTAAAACAATAAGACTTAGACTCTGGCTGATACCACAGAGGCCATGTGCCAAATCCTAAATCTTACAATAGTTGTCGTTTCTAGTTACTATCACGTGTACGTACGCAAAAGTGGATGCAAGATGCATGATCTAAATGTCGATCTAAATAGTAATGTGTGATTTGCTGATGATACATTAACTGTAAAATGCGCTGATCGATTTTGAAACCTTTCACATTCCCAATGAAGGGTGCCAATAGTTCTGGAACCCTGTTTGTGCCTGCACTTTCTCCAACAAGACAGATTCCAGATTTACAAGAACGTTTGGCCGGTACAATGTTTGTTTGGAACAGCTACGATGAAAAAGTGCTGGAAAAAGTGTTGAACATTTTTATATCCGCAAGCCAAGACTTATCACGCAGAGCAAGCTCAGACCAAGATGGTCTTCTTTTTCCTGGAATGAACCACGCATGAGTGTCTTCAAATGATCTACCGCCTCACCAAGCACTTAAATAAGCACTAGTTTTAATTGGGGGGGGGAAGGGGGGGGGGGTCTTGCGTGTGTTACTGCCTTTCTCTCTACAGGGTTTCAACTTGATGGTGTTTTTAAACCCTGACTCAGTAAACTAGTATTGAGGAGATGTTTTCTGATAGTCTTAAAAAAAAAAAAGAATAAAAAAAAAAGGGGCGGGGCATGAAATGATGAGATATGATATAGATGGATAGACAGACAAGTAGATATGCAGGCAGGCAGACAGAGAGATAAGTGGACAGAAAGACAGACAGACATTTTTCTGTTTATTATTTTTTTACAGAAACACCATATATAGTTGCAGAATTAAATGCGTTTTCTATGCAAAGAATTTCTATGCTTACATGTCGTGCTACAACATTTAAAGGGCTTATTATTATTATAATTACTATATAATATAAATCTACATAAGATGTTAACAGACTGAAGTGGTAAGAGCAAAATTTTAATGCAAACCTGTGCAGAAAAGGTCTGTTGTGTGTGTGTGTGTGTGGGTGTGTGTGTGTGTGTGTGTGTAACAAAATTAAAAAAGAGGCACTTAAGGAAAAAAAAGACCACTAATAAAATATCTAAATGACATCAAGACAACCTTGCCATGGCTCCACGGCTCTCCAAAATATTATCTGCCTGAGGTCTGAGTGGTGCAAAAGTGAGAGATGATCTGGGCCAAGAGGTGGAGGTGTGGAGGAAACGGGTACTTCTCTACAACCCCCACCACCCCCCTCCGACCCCCCCCCCCATCCACACACACACACACACACACACACACACACACACACACACACACACACACACACACACACACACACACACACACACACACACTCCAACGCAGCCCTAATTGAAAGGCGAGAACGGCCCAGACCTTGACAGGCGGGAGGTCAGTCTAATTGCTGCTGGCCATATTTAACATTAAGATAATCAGCCCATTAATTACCCTTTGGATCATTAAATCAGTCGCTTGCAAAATGAAATTTCGGGCTCTATTACTCACTTGAGAGACCACAAGGGAGGGTTTTCATTTATCAGCCACCAATCCTGAACGCGGCAGAGATGCTGTCGTGCGCTCTCTCTCTCTCTCTTTCTACCTCTCTGCTTCTCCCTCTCCCTCACTCACACACACACACACACACACACACACACACACACACACACGACAGTCTGAAAAGGATTTCAGTCACGAGGATCCATTACCATGCTACGGTATCAAAACATACACAAAAGTGTATACACACACACTTTAATTTAACGTCTGAAAGACAACAAAAATATAAATTTGAGAATAAAAAAAATTCTCAAAGACAAGCATTTAAAAAAAAAAAAATCTTACTCCACTGTCTGCTTTAGGTGAGCATGTGTCCACTGTTGTGTCTGACCCTGTTATGGTTCTCTTGCCGTGTAGCCCCATCTGCCTCAGGGTTTGACATGCTGCACTTAAATGTTCGGCCTGTATCTGCATTATCTCATACACTGCACTGCTCATCACATGACTGGACACTAGATAATGGCACGAATGAGAAGGTTTTCAATTTTCCTATTAAAGTGTCTAGTGAGCGCATTTAACACAGGATATCTTTATATAGAACAGAAAATAAATAGAACAAACTATTTATTTTTTATGAAGTACAATATTTTCATAAACAAAAGATGCTTTTCTAAAATCTTCATGAAAATGTTTGGTTAAACATGCTTTCCAGGATGTTTCCAGTCTCACACTGTCAGTGATTTCATTTGCGTTTTTATCCACTTAGACTCATCCATTTGGACGCCTACAAGCTTAATCAATTCAGCTGCCTGGGAAAGTGACGACGGGGAGGGAAATTATATGCAACACAGCTCTGGCTACTGACAATCCTACTTTTCACCCTGGCTAAACACATTCACCCACTGACAACAGAAACACACACTCAGTAACCCTTTCATATTATAATTATACACGATCATGGTCCATCCAGGGATTTAATGCCTTTGTCAGTTACATTATAGAATTTTTTTTTTTTTTTTTTTACAAATCTCTACATGAGTGCTTGGCATATTTCCTAGAGTCTCTTGGTCTGTTAGAGGAGCACAGGGCTAGTCAGGAGCTACTTAAGAAACGGTGCTATTGACAGTGACAGAGCAACGGCTGACGTGCTGGGCTCCACAGCTCGGGTTAATTGAGATAGTATTGACCAGCGCTGTAATCTCTCCCTCTCACGTGCAGGGACACAGAGCTCTGCGTACATAAATAAACGGCCACCAGAGGAACAATAAACGCATTAGCGCATCGACGCAGCGCATCCGAAAATGGCGGATCCATAAGGAAAGATTTTTGGAGGAGGCCGAGTAATTAAAAGGTGCTGCCGGTGAGTAATGAGGTCGTCTCGAAACGGGGAGTCGATAATCCCGTGGCTGGCAGTCAGCTCTAATTTGTTATTATGGCTGGAGAGGCCGGACCCCCCTTGGCCGATAATTACATGGAGATAAAAATGCAGGGGAAGAGGAACGATTACAGAGTGGGGGGAGAAAAGGAAAGCAAGGAGCAAAGAGTTCGAGAAAGTTATAAGTAAAAACTCATTTTGCCACACGGATTTCCAGAATATTTACATTTTTATGTTCCCATTTGATGATATTTACAGTTTGATGATCCCTATCTGCTACTTTTAGTTTGACCTTTGCATCATGTAAGTGTTCGGAATAACTATATAAACGCATACATGAAAGAAACAAAAGACAGTATAAAATGAATTTCTCCAAAATCATTAAATACACCTTAATATTTACTAAGCATCCTGTTAAAATAATAAAATAAATGGAATAAAAAGTGTGTGTATAGAAATGGAGGGATTTTTTAAGTGTTGTCTCTTAAGTCACTCGAGCTAAAGACAACAACAAAAACATATTACTGTTAGTAAATATATTGTAAAAGAATTACATAAATTATTGGAATTTTTTAAAAGAAATATAGTACAGACTGTCTCTTGCTTAAAGCTGGAACACTTTCACCATCTGACGGCGTGACATTACAAAAATTATGAATATTTAAATGCATTCAAATGCTAAAATGATATAAGTAACTAAATATATCAGTGCAATTATATATATATGTATAGTCCCGCTCTCTGCAGTGTCCACTCAGCTAGCGACGATGTTCATCAGTAATTACTTGTCCCCAGGCTCTGCACATTATAGCGCTTCCCTCCTCCAGTCACGCACCACTGATTTTTAGATCGACTTGCAGCGCTGGAATTTTTAATTGTATGTGGCAATAAACAAGCATTAAAGAATAGATATGTTTTTTCTTCTTTCAGAAATGTGGGTGATTATGGGTTTAGCCTGTAATTTAGGTTCTGAGTGGTAAGGGTAAAACGGTCAAACAGTAAGGTTTGGTGTGTGACCTATCTGACTCAATGATCGCAAGTTCAAATCCCAGAGCTAGCACAGAACCACTGACCTTTTATCCAGATCGTCATGATTTTATCCAGAAGTCATGATCTGTTTTGATCTGATTTAAGCTTTTGCCAAGTGAATAAATCTTCATTATAATCGTTCATCTAGTACTTCTGATGCTTTATTGCATTCCATTAACAACCACCCAGGTACATTTATGTATTTAAACCCTTATATAAATGTATGATCTGACTCAAGAGAGATGAAATAAAATGACAGAAGAGAGACACTGACATCTGGATATAGATGGAGAGACACATGTAGAGCTGTGAGACTCCGTCCCACTTGCACGTTAATGTTAATGTCACCTTACCTGCTGGCATCTGGTGCGAGTTTTAGTCGACCCTGAGCATTGGCCTCCCACACAGTGTTGGCCAGGTCATTGCCGATAGCTGACATGACCTTGATGAGCTCGAGAGGCCACTCGTCCAGGTCGAGAGAGCGCACGCGGGACAGGTGAGTGCCGAGGTTCCGGTGGATACCAGAGCACTCGATACAGATAAGAGCTCCGAGGTTCAGGCTGGCCCAGTCAGGATCTGCAGGGTGAAGTACCAAGACAGGGAGTATGTCTTTGTGAAGGATATGATTTGCTGTCAAGTGATTCTGAATGTATGAATAATAGAATAACTCACTTTGGGCATCGCAGTCGACGCAGCGAGAGTTTCCTCTCATGTTCCTAACTGATTGCAGTGCAATGGCTTCAGACTGGCTGGTCAGACGCGACTGTAGAACGACACACAGACAAAAACAGGTTTTCACAAGTTTCCTCTTCTTAAATACGCTACTATTATTTCTGACCAAAGACCTGTAACTGGCATACACCAACCTGCACAATGCAACATTAAGATAAAGTAAGAGGAAAAACAAGAGGAGAAAAATAAATAGAATAGAGGCACGGTAAAAGGTACTCTGAACAGCAGGCGGTCATGGCCTGGGGCGTAAACACAGCAAGCGGATAGAGAACTGAGGTTGGAGCGGGGATCAGGCAATCCGAGTGGGGCCATATTAGCTCTAAAGTAATTGGCATTTGTAATTGTGTGTATGTTGAGAAATAAGTTTAGGTCACTGCAATGGTGACATTTTTAAGCAACATGGTATACAGTGTGTGTGTGTGTGTGTGTGTGTGTGTGTGTGTGTGTGTGTGTGTGTGTGTGTGTGTGTGTGTGTTGGAAGGTGGGGGGGGGGTACTACGACTACATCAACAAATGTTTATTTAGGCTGATAAGAGAGATCATGGTAAAAACATTCAACCTTACATTAAAAACACTATTTCACGATACACACAGGTCTAAAAATCCTATTTCTATTCAATCTATTACTATAGCATAAACCATTTTATTTTACTCTAGTTTAAGCATTACTTCTCTCACAACTTTCTTTCTAACATTTTTTAATTAGTTTTTTTTTCTGCTTGAACCAATCTGGCCATTTTCCTCTGACCTCTTATATTAACAAGGTGTTTTGAAACCCTGTCACTAATTTGTGTAAACTCTAGAGACTGTAGAGTCCCGCAGGTAATCCTTAATCAGATTACTAATTACTCAATCTAGCCCTTCTGGTAACAACATCCATGTGTGTATAAAGCGGTATAGTGGTTTAGAGTGGCTGATTAAGTGATAAGATGTTGACTAATGTCTGAGTACAAACACAAAATTAGTATGCTTTTGTTTTTGCCTTTCTACTTAGCAGATGTTACCTTCTGCTTGCTGCTCTCACAGGACTGCAGACTGGCCAGGATCTGGCTCTCGATGGCCTGCACCCAGGCGTCACGCTCTTCATATGAAGTTGCTTCAAAGTGCCACGTCTGGCCCGTCAGTGACACGATGATGAACTCGAAATTCTCCTCTTGCTCTAGAAGACAAAAATAGCAAAATATTAATATTCCAATAGAAAAAATAAAAAGAAGTATTGCTATTTCATTCAATAAGAGAATGCTTCAAAAACAAAAAGGAACTATAAGTATGATTTAAAGGAGAGGATCTAACAGTTAAATCCATAACCTTGTGTTTTCTGTGGCTTTGGATTCATAATGAGCAAGCTAAAGGTGCCACTGGTAACAAAACCCCCCAGAAACTGCATAAAGAAACCCTGAGCTTCCGGTTAACACCAAGCACAAAGATGATGCATAATTTCTCTTCCACATTGTGGTAAAACATTACATATAAGGTGCCCGTGAGTGCACCTGTTGGATAGGGCACACATGACCTTCAGGACTTCCCTGGAGCCTCCGATTTCAATATCCCTCTAATTACAGACCGGGTCAGTCAAAAATCAGTCACTAGACCTTAGCAAGTTCCTTAGTCTAGTTCCTTCAACAAGGTGACATATGGATCTACTAACCAGGGCCTGGTGTAGGTTAATGGGCCAATCAGATGTCAATAAGACAGGGAAATGTGGGTGGATGAGTGGGTGTGCAGTGGTGCTCAACAGACATTTAAAAAGTCTGACAGGTCTTTGAGCTTCAAGGGAAACAGGGAGCCTATTAAACAATGTGAAGGGTCACATTTGGAAAACGTTAAGAACAAAAGGGTATTGACAAAAGGAACATGGCTGGCAAGGACATGCAGATGGCCAATTGAAGGAACTCACACTGATGAGACTTGTGCGTCACGTTCAAAGGGGAACCCCCTCCCCTCCCCCCAGGAAATCTGATCTCCAGGGCACAGGAGATCACACACTTTACCACTCTGTTTATAATTTACTCAGGAGGGGGGTAATTACATAATGAAGCAGCAATCAGTGAGCCAATATCCCTGTACCTAAACATATGTGAACACACAAGTAGTTTTAAGCAGATGCCAGTCAGGAGCATCTGGAGAAGAGCGAAACAAGAAAGCACTTTAATGCTTCTAACTTTTGACAAGCATCATCATAACATAACGAGTCTAAATCGACAGAAGAATCCAACAATCCCACAAAGGTTAACGGAAACAGCTCTAGCTCTTGAAAGATTGGATAATGATATCCCAAAGTCCTTATCATATTTCAAAGCGGTATTCAATCCACTACTAAAACTTCAAACAATTTCTGAGCTTTCTGTTCTTTTCGCACTCGTTTTTTTTTTTTTTTTTTAAAGAACCAAGAGACTCTTCTCCCCAAGAGGCAATTTCACAAGCTCAATCAGCAGGAAAACTTGCTTTCCATTTTCTATTCCTCAGTCAATCATTCTGCTAATTGGGATCCTATCACATAAGGTCCTGCTGAGGCTACCACGTATACTAGAAAATAGTTTAAGCCCTGAATCCCTTAGAGACGAAGACAGAACCAGGACTATGGATAATTTGCACAGCAATTGATCCCAAAAGGTAACACTTGAGGACTGCATGGCCATTAGTATCATTACAAAAGCAAAAAAAGCTAATGATTAATGTTATACAAATCATATTTCTGCTTGCGCCACATGGCAAACATTTATACTGAAAATGATCAGTCAGAACGCAGTTAATGCTGAATGCATTATTCAGTATGATCTCTGCAGGCAGACAAGGTAGTTTGAATGCAGCCTTTTAAACCATTGTATGGGTAAAATATGTATTGTGTTTTCTTTATGCAAACTGCTCTGGACATTCCAAATCATCAGAAGAAACTTTACAACACATTGTGTATGTGATGCTTTGCTTGTAAACGAAGGAAGATCCAGATCGGATATTTGATTCAGATCCTCCTCTTGATCAAAGGGACAATTAGCCACCTGCTAGCCGCGCTCAAATAAACAAAACTACAACTTTAGAATCAGCTTAAAGGCGGAATTTAACCATTGGTAAAATTATACCATGACACTTACCAAAAAAAAAAAAAAAAAAACGAAACAATAATTTGATTAATTGCCAGGTTGGTTAGAATAACTCGTAAATGGCCACGCCAAGCCTCAATTTTAACACAAAGACCTAAAAGAAGGAGGAAACTTGGGTAATATAAATCTATTCAGAGCATTTCTCTGAATTCGGGATCACTGAAGCATCCCATCCTAGATTGGGTCGACCCTTCAAAGGCGCCAGGCCCTCTGGGGTCGGTCGTGACATTCCCATCCTAATTAAAATCGCAGTGCTTTTCGAAGGAAGAGGGTGTGCATAGGACAATTATGGAAACCAACAATCCAGAAAGGCGAGATACGGAGAAATAATTTAAAGCAAGCCCTCCCCCATTCCCTTAAGCATGTGTAACACGCGGTTAATAAAACTCAAAATCACAATGAAAGGGCATTAGGCAGCTATACCTCCCCTCCCTGCCTGTTTTTCCTGTGAAATGAGGTGACTCACTGTCAATCAAATCTACTATAACATACACCAATACATTCTCAAGGTACAAGTCTGTAGTAAATAAGCCAACACCACATGGAACCAGTCACACTAATGCACAAACAGGTAGATGAAATTTATGGGATTTCCACAGAACCTAAAGGAGAGCTGTCAGATGGTGAATGTTGAATTGTTTTAAACCATTTTTAAAAAATATAATTTATGTAAAATTACAAATGTTAAATGCTCTACTTCTCCTTAAAAAAAAAAAAAAAAAAAGCACTTCCGTCTTCTGCAAAGACTCAAATTTTGCCAGAACATTACTGTTGAGTATGTGGCCAGTTAGTGCAAAACCGCCACCTACTGGACCGGAGTGTGGAGTAGCACAACAGTACGAGTTGTGATATTTAAGCATCAAGCTCATCACGTCTAAAAACACATGAAAAAAGGCCAGCCACGCTACCCTGCTTTCTTCTTCTTTTTAAAGTACTTGGGAGCTTTGTACTCCTGTGGTATCTGCCATTGCTAAGCAACCATGTGCTACATGCTGCATGAAAACAAGGAAGTTTCAAGATATAAATGGATTTCCAGCACCAAAAATACCTTGCAGTAGCTCTGCTACTAGATTTATTTGTGGACAAAAGAAGTGTTTGTTTATTTATTTTAAACATAGATGGGGTGTATACATACATGGAAGAAACGGGCGCAACCATCCATCGTGAGTGAGGTTTCACGCCTCCAATTAAAATAACAAACTCGAGCATGCAAAAGACTCAACAGGCGAATGACACCCAAGACAAATTGCACAGGATTTCATTGTTTATTAGATAATTTTAGTATACAAGTTTGTTAGACAGACGCTAAATTTAAAAAAATCTTATGCTCTCTTAGTCCATCACTCATGAATAAGAATCCTAAAATCCCAAGCCCACGCTCAGTGGAAGGCAAGGTCTTTGTAACCTTTGGAACCTCAAATTGCGAGTAATGTGGTTTACGAGTGTTCGGCAAAGTAAATAAATAATAAAATTTTAATCGGAAACCGAGCAAGTATTAGTTTACGAGCGCCGAGTATCATGTATCACACATGCGACTGTTATTTTGACACAGATAGATGTCTTTTTCCGTTAAAACGGCGTTTCCGCTGTGTTTATGCGTTTGTTGTGAAACTTAAAAAGCGAGGTGGGGAGAAGGAGGAGGAGTGTTACTGTGTAAAATGAGGCGAGGGAAGGGGCTAATTCCACACACACACACACACACACACACACACACACACACACACACACACACACACACAGCGCCTGCACGCACCAACGGAAACACTTATCTGTCGGATTTATTTGTACTTTTTTTTTAAAGGTAAAGTGTAGATTAATTTGTTTTATTTTCATTTTATAGATTGTATTAATTATTTTTATGTATTTATTTTTTGGGGCTGTGGAACGAATAATTTGAGTTTTCATTATTACTTATGGGAAATGATGATTTGGTGTTTTGGAACACGAGCCCACTTCCGGAACGAATTATGCTCGTAATCCAAAGTTCCACTGTACTTGAAAAATAGAAGCTAAACGCTCTTGAATCAAATATCGCAACAAAAAAAAAATCTAACAATCAAAATTCTTCTTCTGATTAACCAATCTAACCTGCAGCATGCTATATTCCTGTTTCTAAAGAAAATTGTTTACTAACAAAAATTATTAAAGCATTACCAAGAACTAAAAAAAAAAGATTATTCCAAACTATGTTGCGTAGACAAATGATGCTTGATACATGATAAAATCAGACAGGAACACAGAAACCGTGATCAGGAATGGCACTGCCAAGCATATCACTGTTAATGGTTACCGTTACAATACAGTGTACCTGAAAATTACACACACATAGTCTCACAATAAGACCATCACTTTTGCTCTGAGGCAAACTCACAGAACAATTTGTGTTCTGACACAAGCAACCTTTCCCCATAAACCCCATCCATGACGTACACTGTTGCCTGCGCAGAGGCTACACGCCTGGGCTGCAGACAGAACACGGTGTGGGGGATGCAGAGCTTGGAGCCTACATGGCTGGAAACACAAATTAACCGAGCGAAATGTCAAAGCACACAGTATTGCTTTGTGACACAGGTCATTAATTCCCATATTATTCGCACCCTTTTACAGCATTAATAACCTGGAAAATATTACCCAAGTTGTTTCGCATCTGGAAAGAAATATGTATTCATATTGGACAAGTAAATAAAAGCAGGGTGGGGAAGTGGGGAAGGGAAAAGCACGGCAATGGAAGGAAGGAGGGCGGGGCCGTGACCTCTTACTTATTGACTCCCATGGCATCCGACATGTCTACAAGTTTTTCGGGTTATTTTGAATATCTGCAAGCATTTAAGACACTTGGATGTGCGTTATAATTATGTAAACCTTTTAAAGATGGCTTCCTGATAGAAAATTAAAAGACTGTGCTGCAAACTTTCCATTTTGGGGTTGAAAAAAAAAATCACATTTTGGCTTTCTCCTTCATAATCTCTAAAAAAATAACTCCCATAAAGCTGGAACACTTTTCACATTCCAATAAGAGTACATCCTTTTATGATGGAATATATTATTTTTAAATGCAACTGTACTGTATTATATTGCATATCTAACATGGAGAAGAATTATGTGCTGCTAGGACAGCGTGGACAAAGTGGTAGCAAGATGAACAGTACTAGCACTGAGCTCAACTGTTCGACACAGTGCATGTACGCACCGATTATTATTCTTTTTTTATGATTGCTTTTTTTTTTTTTTTAAATAACACCTCATTTCACAGGCTGTGTCGAGGCTGACCCAGAGTTAGCCACTTTCCCTCCGAGCACTCTCTTTCCCCTTGGGCCAGCGGGGACATTTGTCACACAAGAGTAGCTGTGGAAAAATAAACCGGTTTGTGTGATCAAAAAAAAACGGCACGAATAAAACTTGTACACTGAGCAAAAAGCTATTTTCCACACAATACACTAGGGTACATTAGCAAATGACTGAATGCTAGGAAGATTTGTTCTCCAAATCCAGTTTTCAATGTACATTTAAACAATAATGATGCATTTCCTCAGGTTAACACTTAAGGGGTTTGCTCTCTAGACCAGTTTAAATAGCTTGAGAGATCAGAGATGGTCCACTTTAGTAATGTGCTACAGAGCAAGAGCAGCGGCACTGTCCATTTTCCCATACCATTAGACAGAGCAGAGACATACGCTCTTTGTTCCTGCTGGCTCACTTGCAAAAACGCTTTAATTAAATGGTGCAGTCGCATGTCACCCGTATTTGAGCCAGAGGACACCTGTGAGGGCCAGGAATGTTGTCTCTCTCTCTCTCTCACCCTGGGCTTTAAAGCCTGCCTCTGTCCAGGCTCAGGTTCTTTTATGCACCTTTCATTGCCCCCTACTGCTGCTCCTGGATAACATTTCAAGCAAATTGTTTGAAAAATGCATGCCCAGTGAGCAGTAATGACTTGACAAGGGCCATTTATGTCCGTGTGGAGGATCCATGATAGATTGTGATCAACCAAGCAGCACACGTATGTTGCTTCAGCTTCGGCCCTGTGTTGGCATACTTAAAAGCAGCTGCCAGATACATGGCAGTTTGAAACTTACTGATTCACAGAGTAAAAGATTAAATGGTTTGAGGGGGTATTACTGGCAGAAGAGGCGATCAGGAGAGCTGAAATTAAAGAGAGGACTCACATTGCTTTACTTCTCATTACAGGCAGTGAGTGTGATTAAAGACAGACAGCTACAAATGTGAAACTTATGATTCAGTACAAATGGGTGCTGGTACTTTGAATAATGTGTCCAATAACCAGCATGAAACTCTAACATGACTAATTTTGCTTATGTAAGCATGTTCTGTAAATGCACTCGTTTTAAAGACTTATTTTTTTCTTTAATTGCTCATCTCATAGTCGCATGACAGTCAAGGGTGGCGATAGGCGGATGAGGTCAGTACAGACTTATCTATTCACAGACATAGATTGCAGCTTCTCTCAGGGGCAAAGTTAACCGTGTGACTATTCTTTTCCAAATGCTCCAGTCCAGAGGAGCAGCAGTTCTAACCTAAGGCTCTCCCATGACCACTTAGAGGACCCCTTATTTTTGCCACCTGTCCCTACAACCTTATTCCTTTGGTCATATGTGATCATATGGGTTGCAAATGACATGCAGCTGTGTGTTTGTGTGTGTGTGTGTGTGTGTGTGTGTGTGTGTGTGTGTGTGTGTGTGTGTGTGTTCATCTGAATGTAGGTACAACTCCGTGTAGTAACTGAATAGGTGTGATACTCAGCTAACTGTGTGTGAGCACATGCATGTGTAGTACTCATCTGAATGTGTGCAGTTGTATTCTGTTAAAAGCATCTATGAGTGCATGTGTGTGTGTGCGTGCAGTACCTGGCCAGCAGGGCTCATGAATAACCGCGTTTCTGACAGGCTGATCTTTCACTACGGCAGCAGCATGACAGCCGTCCCAGGCCTCACACGCAACTGCTTAATGGCTAAACTGGGAGACTGTTACTAATCACTGAGTGAATAATGGAAGTGACACATCTGATAAAAGATTTCAATACTGTAGATTATTTATAACAGTTCGCTTAAGTGCTCAGCAGATGAATGGGGTCGCGGGGAGGGGACCAGGTCGACCTAAAGCCGAGGGCACTTCGGCATGAACGCTGCCCTCTAGGGAGAGTCGCAGAAAACAAAAGGACGAGGCACGTATTGCTACGATGTTCAAACATTTATGCTGGGATAACTCATCACCTCAATAAGATGGGTATAACCCAGAATAATTCATTAACGCCTTGACTGCTGTTCATTTCTATAACAATTACATCATACTGTACATAGTATACAAATAAATCATAGTGTAATGTGACTGAAAAAATAATGCAATCCAAGTCTACATCTGCGTCATCACCTGGAAGTTACGTTAAGACCTTCCTTAATGGCCCGCAGGGTCATTTCTTCAGGTCTCAAACCTTCAAACACTCAAACACCAGTGCAACCATTCTTTCAATCAAGTGCAGTTTATACCGTATTATCATACATTACATATGTGTAAAGTCCCAAACCTTTCCCTCCTCACCAATCCTGCCATCATCATGCTAAATCACAATTCTCTTAGCACGATGAAGGTGAAGCATTATCACCTAATGATGCAACATTCATTCTTATCTATCCTTGTTAAATTCCACAAGGCGGGAATACTGGAGACGTCATGGACTGAAAAACTGTCAGCTTCAACTGTGAACCCATTGCTCGTGCGATAAGACCACACCTTAGAGAGATATACACCCTGATTCTTCTCCAGAGGTGTCAGATAAACACCGTAGAAACCTGATGTCAGCTGTGTCCACATGATGGCACCACTGAGAAAACTTAAACGCCCAACAATGCTCTTAAAACGCTGGTGTGTGCTTAGAATCATAACATTTACAGTAGTATAGCAGATTTCTTAGTCGGACTTCCTCTACAGGATTCACAGAGGGATTCTGAAATGTACAGACAATCGTCCTCAAAGAGTGAGAGATTAGACGTCTATGTGCATAGCTCAACGGATATTTTAGACTGACTCTATGCGTACACTCCCACACACATCACTGCTATCAGATTGGCTCCCTTTGGGAACAGATCAATAAGGTCGATTGGGAACAATTTAAACAAGCACTAATCCTGTGCTCCCAGGAGGAGGAGGCCACCCACACAAGCCTGCTCCAATTAATCACACACACTCTGAGCTGACACACACTCATTGATCATCTCAACATAGTCTGGCACGCACACTGAGTGACAGACAGAAGCCTTTAGAATTTTAGACAAGGTTATAAAGTATATACTAGACTGAGTAAAGTTATTCGATTACACATGATCATGGACACAGAACTGCTAACGTGCCGGATTCTCAATATAGTTTGGTAAGAATGAGATGATTAAGGTTTCCTTAGCAGCAGCTTAGAGAGAAGGTCCAGTTGCGAGGTACATGATTGTGCAAAAGTCCTACTGTAAGTACCTACTTATTTCTTTTCTAAAATCAAATTATACTAAATGAGAACAAATGTCTTACTGAGTATTTATTTAATAACCTCAGCAGCAACCTAATTTCCTCTCTGGTCTGTTCCAATCACTCAACATTCAACATCACCAGTACACTAATGCACCCATTTCTCACTGGTTCATGTCTTACATTAGTTGGTGTTTATGCTTGAATGATTCATAAGTCAATGTGTGGCTTTACAAACAAAAAGGCACTGGACTAAAAATTAGAAGAAGAAAAAAAGTTCTTCATGGAGCCTGGAGAACTTTTCTTCAAGAAGACATCAAAATACAAGAAAATCTGCCTGTTTGGAGGCAAAATATGAAGAAAAAATAGGGACGGGTCATGACTTTCGCACAGTACTGTAACTCAAGTTCATATTAAAACACTTGTCCTAATACGCTACTGTTTCTACGGCTCACAAGGAATCTTAGAACAGTTTGCAATTGTTGATCTGAATTTTCATTGAGATGTTTATTTTTGAAAGAAGTCTCCAGTGTCAGTGCTCCAGTAAGCAAAGGTCAAAGTGCGTTGCAGTTTCTCCAAAACATAAGCTGCCTTTTCCACTTTCAAGTTGCTCTTCCAGTCCGTCTCAAGTGCACATGTACCAAAAAAAAAAAAAAAAAAAAACAAGAGGGAGGGTTTGCGTTTTCCTTTTTTTGTCCTGGGCTTAAAACAAGCTAATTAGATTTTTCCATCTATTGTGACAAGGCATTCCAATAAGAAGTCAGTAAAGGCGTATGTTATGCCTGAGCTGTCGATTTAGAAACTTTTAGTTCTGAAAGTTAAGTTGCACGACTTGGTGTTTTTGTATAATTATTTATTTTAATGTGTGCCTTAGTTGTTTTGATACTTAAAGTCATTTGAAATAGCTTTTTAAAATTTTTTTTTTTTTGCATCTGAGAAAAGGCTTTAAAATAAGAATGTATGACACTGTAATGTACTTACTTCATCTCACTCAACTTTAAGCTATTCCTTCTATTGTGAATAATGATAATGTTTATGTTTTGATAAAATGCTGTATGCATTTTAAAAAATAAAAGGGAACACTTAGTCCCAGTTGGACTTGAACGCCTCTCATACGTGTATGCAAGTTCAAGTCACACCGGAACTAAGTGTTCTTTATTTTTTTGAGCAGTATATTTTACATTGCTGTTTAATTAAGTAAAAAGTACATTTTATCCAATTACTCGATTAAATTTTGGGTAGAATACTCGATTACTAAAATATTCGATAGCTACAGCCCTACATAGCAGCTTTAGTGTCGTATTTGGAGGAGTGGTAAAATGAGGGGAGTTGGAGATATGATATACTTATATATATCATATATCAATATCTGAGGGGAATTTCACAAGAGAGGTAACAGACACATTTTGTGAGAGCTCTGAGGTCTGTGTTAACTTGTTAAAGAAATACTGTAGGTGGGAGGACGGTAAGGACAGGCAAATCTACAGCCAAGTGCACAAGTCTATACTGGAAAAAGTGTAGACTTGGGTGAAGACTAAAAATATAATAAAACAGTCCTATAGGCTCACTAATCGGCTACTTTTTCAACCCGTAACGTACACCAGCATATAAATCCTACTACCGCAGCGGTACAACTTCCCTGCACAAGAGAAAATCATCTCACACCCTCACTCAAAATGGTGTAGAGCAGCACAAGTCCTTGGAATAGGGAAGTTTCACAACCCCCTGGCAGTTGCTGACTCCCCGGAATGTGTTTCTTCTGGGCCCCGGAACAGAGAACAAACAAAGCTTTAGGGACATGTACTAAAACGTTAAAGTATGCCACTAGGGCAGATATAAAATCATATGTGTGTGCATGTAGAATGTATGATGTCTTTGTGTTATGGTCAACATGTTTATCATAAACGTACAAAGTGTAATCAACCTGTACATCCCTTGCTATAGATAAAGGTATGAATAGGTATGCAAGACATGGGATGTTTAGTATCAAATGAAAGCTCTGTATATTCAATGAACGTTGACATGCATGAAATTTTAGTTTTTTAGAACCAGACTCATGTTAACTCACTACAATCCCACTGAGGTGGCCTCCCACGTGACAGAACAAACCGCAGGTTAATGTATGCACGAAAAAGAGGAACGATGCGGCCCGTAGCTACGCCCACAACCATCTCTGACTGGAACAAATGGCTGTGGTACAGAGCTGCACCGTGAGATTAAAAACCTAAACCTAAGCCTCGGCATGTTTCTGAACGTCACGCTGTCTGAAGGAAGCAAGCAGACACCCCTCTTGCTCCGCTCTCAACCAACGCCTGAACTTCTGACCTGCGCCACCCAGCGATCAAAGACTCCGCTCTCCTCGACACGCAAAGAAACTTTGGCTTGAACTCTGACGCCGCTTGAACGCCACCTTCGTGCAACGAAGAGGCCCGCAGAAGAAGACGTCATCTCAACCCGGTGCACCAACCAATTGGCAACGCCGTGATTCCCTTCACTGAAGGCAAACCGACGACAACAACGGTCACGTAACGCAAGTAAAACAAACAAAGCATCATACCTTGCTCAAAGTGGTGCACGAGTCTAAACAGTATGATTAAACCCAAAGCTCTGCTCTTGTGACTTTCTCAGGTCTAGTAAACATTACTAAAAGAACTCCATTAACTTTCACCCTCTAAACTGTGTGTATGTGTACAGGGATGTGTGTGTTTAAGGCATGTAAGTTTCACGTATTGTAGATTAGTTCAATAAATTCTTCTTTCTTCGCCGCCTGCGGGATAAACAGAATTAATAATATACACGAAATCATGCTAAACGCTGGACGAACAGATGATTAAGTGTATGAATTTAGAACTGTATAAATTTTGCTCAATTTAATCAAATTAACCCGAATCGTTAAAGATTCGATTCACATTGAACATTGCGTCCACAGTAAAATGCCTACACAGTGAACAGCTGTTATTTATCATCTCTTATTATTAACACTTTTTAAAACAGCATTAAGTTCAACCCAATCCAGATGTGCAGTCAAATTGAGGACACCTGCAGAAAGAGGGCCAGATGTGTGATACATGTGTGTGTGTGTCGAAAGTACCCTGAATGATAGAAGTGAAGCACAAACCCACTGAGAGAAGCAGATTCAAAGAGAAATGAGTGAGTGCCAGAGGATGATGTTACCTTCCGCTGCACCGGAGAAGACATCAGCTTTGAAATTGCTGGTGCTCTTCTTCCGGCGGTGTTTCTTGCGGTTGGCGTGTGGCGATGGAGGAGGGTCCATTTTAGGACTGGTAGTGCTGGATATACTGGGACTGGAGCAAACCGAGTCTCCCAGACCAGTATCTACAGCAGAGAAAGAGACAGAGAGAGATGGGGGGGGGGAGAGAGAGAGACAGAGAGAGAGAGAGAGACCCAGAAAGACACCAGAAGAGAAAAATGTCAGTGGTCAGATCTTACAAGCCCCATACATCCATAGAATTAGCCCCAAAGCCAGTGATGTGCTCTAGGTGCACGAGAAGCAGTGGTAACATCAGGCCTGACGGCGCTGGCATTTCCCAGCACCGTTTACTCATCACGTGCAGCTGACAGCTGTGACTAGAGGCAGAATAAAATAACATTCGGATCACATCAATATCCGGCTGGGTGAGTGGGGCAGGCTGGCACTGAGCGTGCTCACGGAGCCCCCAAGGACGCTCATAACTTATTCTACAACCGCTTAGTCTCTGCTCGAGTGGAAAACATGACAACTTATCTCTACTGACAGGACGCTGTCCTCGCTGAGTGTTTAACGACCTCAGCCTCTTGGGCTGAGCGCAGACGCACGCCACCTATACGTCATTTTGCGGCGTTTTATTGTCACCATGCTCTCTAGCTTGCTTTATTGTATGAGAAAGCATGCAGTAGTTGATCGGTGTGGTTGCAGAGGGCAATTAAAGGAAATGGGACACCTGACTTCCTCTCTTCTTCTCTCAGGCTGTTCCTGAGGCTGCAAATTCCAAATTATTTTTAAATCAAAAACACCTGCCAAACACACACACACACACACACACACACACACACACAAATAACAAAAGCCACTTTCAGATGCCTGATGAGGCAGCCAAAGTGATGTCTTCCTGTTGGTTAACTCAAACACATACACAGGAGAAACTAGAAGGTTTTGGAGTTAAACACTTCCTGCTTTACCACTGACGTCTCTTAGAGACAGAGGATAAGAAACAGACTGACAGACAAACAGTAGGAGAATGATTGAGAGAGACAGAGATAGAAATTGCAATAGAGGGGGGGAAAAAAAGAACATGAGAAAAAGAGAGAGACAAAAAGTGAAATGTCAAGAGAGACAGAAATAGAGAGAAGAACAGAGAGACAGCAGCAGAAAGCTGTGCAGAGAGACAGAGAATGGCAGAAGTTCAGACAGACCCAGCGGACTGACAGAGAGAATGATTTAGAGAGACAGAGAGCTGGAGAAACGTACAGAATGAGGAGGCTGGAGGGACAGATGAAGAGCCAGAAAGAAACAGACATGAAGCGTTATACGAAGTGAGACAGAGAGAAAGAAACAGAAGACAGATGACTCTTGTCGGTAAGAGGAGACGAGTAAATCCGAGTGTCTGTTGGCTTCCAACTGGACTGAAAATAAAGGAACTGCTCAACAGGAGAAACCTCGTTGCCATGTCTTTGCCCTACAGCACAAATCTCTAACCCTTGACCTCTGACCCTCCAATCACCCATGTGCAACCAAGAATCAAAGAGACACCCTCATTACATTACTCCTGCCGTAATTAAAGCAGAGAGGGGGCAACGAGAGTGCCACAGGCTGCGGGCCAGACACATTCTGATGGTGCGGGAGAAGGTGCTTTAGGGCAAACTGGCATGAAACGACAAGGAGCATCAAAACTGCATTCACCCCCAAGTCCTCCAGCCACCCCGAATAGCTAGTTAAATGCTAGTAAAACGAGGCACATGTTTAACCTTTAAGCAGAGCGTTTAGAGTTCTGACTTCACACTGACGCATAGGTCAGATAAGAAATGAAGGTGAGGCCGAGAGCTTAGGCAATGATGACTCTCGTGCTGTCTCTGCTCCTGCTGAGACTCACCCCACAGGGGGACTGCGGCCACTTAGCAGCTCTGCGAGCCACTGTGCACAAGACCCGCAGCTAATTACTTTATCTACCCTCCCTCCATCCCGTCTTCAAGCAGAAGACAGAAAGTGAGAGAGCGGATCTCGCTGCTGTCGACTCCTGAGGCAAGAAGTGACAAATGGCTGTCAACTCAGATCCTGTGCGACAGGAGCCAAGCACATCATTAAACCAACAGAATGGCTCCTTATGAAACACACACACAATTGGACAATTTCACATTGGAGCGGAGTGCAGGTCAGACTCTAAAAAAGACCAGAGCTTACAGAAAGTGCACACATCAATCATGACTTAATGATTTAGTGAATGCACCAATGCACGTAATGGGCTAAAGAACAGGAGACGGTGCTCAGGTGAGACATCTAGACACTATGACAGATAGACATGGGGGAATTTTAAAGCCTAAATACTGAACATCGTAACAATTAGATTATTCGAGTGTCATGTAAACAGTATGTAACATATATTGGCTTTCTGAATAAAAATGTAGTTTGGATTAAAAAATAAATAAATACACAACAGCCTTTGATTGAATAATTACGGTCATGATTAATATAATTAATCTGAGAACAACTTCTTTTTTTTTTAACCTTCACTGATGCAGTGAGTAGCTTATCATTTCATAAACAACCATGTGTCCTCTTGTCAGGAAAAACCACCTTACATTTGATACGGCGCATAAAGATTGGAATAAGATTTGGAGCAAATGAAAAAAAAGTGATGTGGACTAAAGAGTCCAGACTGACCCTATCACAGAGAGATGGGTACAGTATATCTCATCATGCTTTTAGTTTCCCCCTGATCATATTCATGGACGACAATGTCAGGATTCATCAGACTCAAAGTGTTAAAAGAGTGATTCACGGAGCATGAGGAATCATTTTCACACATAAATCAATGATATGTGCAATTTAGTGGCAAAGACAATAAGTTCCGTTGTTCAAAATATTAATACATTGAAACTGTTGAACAGGAATAAATGAGGAAAAGGCTCATCGTCTATCAAAATAGAAAGCGCTCACAAGCAGTATTATGAGCAATCTGCAAGCACCTATCTACAAAAAATTTAGTTTTCAGTTATGTGACTTAAAAATGGACTCATTACCAATGCTACTTTAATACCCATCAAATTATAACAAATGTAGCATTGATAAAACATGCACTTACAAAGTTCTTGATTTAAAAAAACAGAAACTCTACCTTCATATTACTGGGAAACATAAAAGGGGCGTTCGAGTCCAAATTTCTCTTGTTGACGAAAGTATAAAACAGAAGACTTGGTGCGGGTGCAAACGTTTCAAAGAGTCGATCCTGATAAGTGGCTCGGAGCCCACATGCAGTTGTTCCGTGTTTTCTGAGAGGAATGTCTGATCCTTGAAAATCGACGCATAACTTAATTTGCAGAACTGACACATCTGTCAACACTGCTTGCACGATACATGAATTCTCGCAGGAGTTTTCGCCACATCCTTTATACAGTCCTGACCTTAACCCAATGCATTTTCACAAGTTTAGTCCATTAAAGGAGTTCCTGGGAGGCCATAGTTTCAGATGTGAAGCAGGCATTCTGATCATGGCTCCGGTGTTCTGAGAAAACACTTTACCTTTGATGCACAAATGAAACCTTGGAATAAGTGCATCAGTGTAGCAGAGGATTATATAGAAACAATTATCATGACTTTGTTGTGTTATTATGCGCAATCAAAAGTCTTAATAATTAAACAACTAATTTTGCCAGGAAGTAATGTGTTCTTATAAAGTTTTGGATTACTGTATGTAAATGCATGTAGAAAAGAATTAGTGTTTATCTTTGCACAGATGTCAATCACACACTGCTGGGGTGGGAATCACTAGAAAACTCTTTACGGCTTTTAATGGCTATTTGAGCCTGCAGGCAACAGCAGGGCTAAATATGCACGCACACACACACTTTTCTCTTTAGTGCTCACACTGTATGCTCATGTGTGAGTAAAAAAAAAAAACAGTGCGCATAATTTTAGACTTGTCAAAAGAAAGAAACTTTAAACAAGTCATGAATCCAAGACGCGCACAGACGTCTCTCGGACTGCTGACTAGCTGAAGCTGAACACACTGTGGACAGAAGCACTCCCTCCATCAGTGTCGGAGACTCCTGAATGAATGTGCCATTGATAATGTGGCGCTGTGAGGGCCCATTACTCTGATAAACAGTTAAAGCAGCATTAGGGCTTGACATCACAATCAATAAGAGACATATGAGAGTACTGGCTCTGTGTGTCTGTGTGTGCGCGTGTGGGCTTCATACCGAGTGCTAACTGATCACTGATGCTACAGAGAGCTGCATATGCTGCTTCAAGGCTTGAGGCATTTAGTAACATCGGTAACATCATGATTTAATACTATATTATTTAATTCAGATTGTTCTCGAAAACCACATTAATGAAGAACATGAGAATGTAGCTTAAGGACGATCCTCTAAGTTTCACATGACCAATAACGGTGAATCAATTCAGTTGTGTGAGACATTTTGAGACTGATAAGACCTGAATTGCATTTCAAGGCATTTTTTTTTTCCTGCATGTATTCGATAAGATTGAAATGAAAAGATTGCGCATTTTAAAACCTGAGGATGATATCTGACAATTTTATTGCAAAATATGAAAACAACGTATAATTCATGTTTCAGTGCAACCAGAGACACCCACGTACAAATGTCTCATTAAACTGCTGGACTGACTGGAAACCTCAGTTGATTAAGCACCTTGTATGTGACTCTTGCCTTTGGCAGGGATATTTACTGCTAATGATATTTAATGTTGCCAAAATATTTGCTTTTTAATGGGCCAGAACAGTTTGACATACACAGCAGGTGTGAAGCAGCTCATGCTATAATACGTGCATGTGTCTGTGTGTTTCAATTATTACATATGTATTGTTTTTCAGGCAACTAATCAGCTAATAAAACTAACAACCTGGACACAAAATCAGCTTGTTCCAGGCAGCTAGTCCACTTATCTCTCCACCCCTGACCTGTGCTATAGACACAGGACCTGATTCAGATGACTCCAGAAGTCATATTTCTCCAGAATATACGCTGATTTCATTAAATACAGAACAGAAATAAGGAGCCTGGCGTACCTGTGCTGACCCCTGAGTTGGCGATGACGGTGGCTTCACTCCACTGGTCTGCACTGGACACGGAGTACGAGCGCTGGTGCATGCCATCCGGCCGGCTGTTAAAGGATACCAGACTGATCCCGCTCGCCATCTGAGACGCTGATGAGCTACTGCTCACAGAACCTAGAAACAGCAGGGAGAAAGTGACTAAAGACGGAAGAAAATGTAAAATCCTGAGAAATAATCCATCAGGATAAATGGACCACTACTAACTGAGGGGCCGACAATTATACAGACATCTTATTCAATAGAATACACATACACGCATCATTATACTTTTATCTACTGAAATTTAAACCTGATTTGAGTATTTATTAATCCATTTATTTTCTATACGGTTTACCCTTTACAGAGACACGGGAAGCCTGGAGTCTACCCCAGGAGACTTTAGGTGCGAGGCAGGGGACACCCTGGACATGGTGTCCATCCATCGCAAGGCATGCACGCTTACTGATGTGATTATCTCTATTATAAATTATATTAAACTGGGCTTCTATAAGAATAAATACTGGAATATGTTTTTAGCCAGAGTAAAACACAGATATCATACATGCACTTTAGATTTTCAAGGCTGTTTATTTACAGCAAACCATTTCAAAGAGCGATACGATGGCATTCTGAGTGTCGGGGCACTCCAGTGTGTACACTAAGTATTCCTCTAAACAAACAAGTATATTTTTGGAGCAGAGGTACAGCCACAGGCCTGCTGCAAAACCTGCACTGAATGAAATGTCACAACTCAATTTAATCTCTTTGGAGCCGATAAATCGGACCTCGGCACGTTTGGAGAAATGGCAAGCGCCGACCAGGCTATTGGTTGATAAACTCTCTCTCTCAAAAACATATATACACACAAACATATACACACACACAAACACACACACACATAACCTTAGCTGTTCAACCTGTACTACAAAAGCATGAGATATTAGACATAAGAGGTGCTTCTGATCACTCTGCCTCCCCAGGCACAGAGTCTGATCCTTGACATACAAAAGCTTTTATTACTGTATGACTGAGTGAATTATCCTTCTTCTGTCCCCCTCCCTTTTCTCTCTCTCTCTCATTAGTGCTCATTTCAGAGCTGGCTGACTGGAGACTCAGTGCTGATTACATTAATATTCATGACAATAATTAGTACATGTATTATGGGTCACTGAATATTCATGCTATTAGTTTGGTCCTCCTGGAGCTGTGTGTGTGTGTGTGTGTGTGTGTGTGTGTGTGTGTGTGTGTGTGTGTGTGTGATCATATACTCAGGGTATTTTATAATCCTTAGGGGAGGAGGTTAAAAGATGCTCAGGTTTGGCACAAACCGTCTAAATGGAAAACATCTCAATAGTCTGACACTGTTTAATAAATATTCTGGCTTTCTCTTGCTTCGGTCTAACACTCTACAGAATCACAGAATGCTCAATCCGATAAGAAAAGAAATCCAGATTTTCTTTTACGCTAATTTCATACTAATGTTGAACTGAACTTTTCTGAAATGATGAGTGTTATTTGTATTCATTGTATTGTCTATAATGAAACTATGAAAATACATATATATTTAAACCTATAATAATAATAATAATAATAAAAATAATGACAGGTTTTACATTTTATGAAACACAATGTGTCACTTCAATAATATTGATTAGGAGTAAATCTGAAAATAAACACATTTTTTAATTAAAAATGATTAAAAACAATAAATAAAATAATGCCATATTTTTCTTTTAGTTTCTACACATGCCTATTTACTGCATCACAAGTGGAGTTAATTAATCACAGTAAATATGGCACATTAAAATGTATAATAAACAAATATTGTCTCCGTGTCACTTCCTGTGCCTCTAAAACACGTTAACGTACCACCACCATAGACTCTGTTCAGTACGTAACTGAAATCTAACCATAATTTCTTTATTTAATACCTCGACAGCCGTGCTCACTACTTGTACTAGCATGTTACCTGGAGGCTGTGCTGCAAGCTGCAAGTTGCTCATGTCCTTGGCAAGGCCGTTAGTCTTGGGGCCGGAAGCTGCGCAGGTAGAGATGGCCCTCGGGGGTCTTTTCCCCGGGACCTTGACTGTAGTGCGCAGCAGGTCGATCTCTTTCCCATGTACGTTCTGCATGTAGTCCTGGAGCAAAACAGACAAATGTAAAAAGTTAAAAACGTACAATGGCAACCTACCGCAGGACAAACAAAGTGGATGTGGTGTCCTTTTAACCCAAAAATATTGAGACATTTCAAGACATTGGTACAAGACCAAATTAACAGTCTTACAGACAAAACTGGGCTTAATGTGGTGAAAAATTTGAAAATGATGTTCAACCTTTAATTGAAATATAGTTTTAAATATTATTTATAAAATATTAATTATTTAACAGAAAAAAAAGGGAAAATTAATTTGCATAACTTTAAACATTAGCATTAAATTGTTTTGCTCTGAATCAATATGTTGGGGGGAAAAAGACCTTAAAGTATATTACTGTCAGTCAAGTATATTTAAGCAATATCACAATACACAGTGCTGTTGTGCTGATGCGGTCAGAAGTACAAAGTGCTGAAGATGAAGAGTATCACATTGTCATAGGTTCATTATATTAGGTTTAATAACAGCATCACCTCGGATGCGATACTGCTTTTATACAACACTTCAACAAACACCATTTATTATGAACAGATTATGATTTGTTTGTTTATTTAACCAGATATTTTGCTCCACCAACACATATCCGTCTGCCACTGGCGCCTGACAGTTCATGTAATAAACGGGGTAAAAGTAGATTCCAATTCTTACTGTTACTACTGTATGAACAAAAAAGATGAACAGAATTAACCATGACGGTGGTGGACAGTCCCGAGAAGCTTAAGAGATTTACTTATATATTTCTACTCGTTCAGCTTTAGATAATAAACAAGCCTCTGGGTTCTAGGGCTGTACCTCTGATAGGATTAAATGGAAAGCTAGTGTGCTACGGAGAATAATCCCTTGGTCTGCACACCAAAGGAGTGCCCTTGATCAGGGGATAGAGAGAGATTTGAGATTCAGCCTTGAGTACACATGAACAGAACACAATAACAGAACAGTTTTGCAATAACATATTATAGATATGATAATAGTGGACAAAGTGAGATGAAGACATAAACAGCATGCTACTAGGGTATGATTATACACACACACACAAACACACAAAATATTAAATTCTCACTAGGAATACAATGCACTACACGTTATGATCTTTAGGCCTACTTACTTGTCAAAATCAAAATTAAGTCTAATGTCCAGTCGTGTGCTTGTTACGGTCATGGTGGAGTTTATGGTTATTATATAATACTTAAGTTAAACATTTTGGTGACAATGCTATGGTATTATTTATTATCGTATCATTTTCTACATTCTACAGTAATACTATTGTATTGTATAAAATAACACACGTGGAATTAGGCAATTATATAACAAGCCAGTTGTTATTTTAAGACACAGAGGACAGCTGTTCTGGAATAGCTCTTGCAAGAACAGTATTGTCAAGTGCATTTGCAAAACCCATCAAGCACCGTGAGGAAACTGGCTCTCAAAGACCTTCTCAGGATATTAAGACCAAAACCTAGCTCTGCTGCAGAGGAGGAGTTCATGTAGAGTTACCAGCTTTAGAAATCGCCAATTAACAAACAGCACCTCAGATTAGAGGAGGTATGAATTCTTTACAGATCATGAGCAGCAGATACTGTACATCTCAACTGTTCAAAGCAGATTATTGCATATTTTGGTCGTCTTCAGCATTGCTCTACAAATAAAAAAAAAATCAGGAACGACCATGGAGTTGGAAAATGATCCCAAACTTCTGAGCAGTAGTGTATGTTAACTCTGCTGAGAGTACATCATAATAAAGTGACAATCTATATCATCATCAACATGTGCACCAGACACACAACACTACATCATTCCTCTTGAGTTGTGTTATAATAGTAGTGAACGATGCTACGGCTTGTACAGGTTACACAAAAGCAGGTGTGACGTTACACTTATTCTTTATTATACCCTCAGTGGTTCATAATTAGCTCGTTAAAGGAACAGGGATAAACCCACCATGGGAAAATATAGTCTTGGACATCAGACATTATACCACTTACATTTATGTATCGAAAATAAATAAATAAATAAATAATTTGCGTTAGAAGAGCACACACACAGGGATCATGCCGCGGCGGCTTGTTTCAGATGCTGAGCGGGGAGCCCATGCTCGACGCGTGGCTTCACTCGCGTCGATGATGAAAGTTCCCCGATGCTAATGGGGATGCAATTACCGACCACAAGCTGTTGGCCCGCCGCTCCTGAAGGGCTCTCCTGTGGCTTGTTAAGCCGTGTTGAGAGCACTTGGCTTTGAATTGCCCTTTTGTAGGCCTCCGCTAAGGGACAGAGACACTCCGCTCTTGTCGTCGACTCGCCCCACACACACACACACACATACGCACGAACACAGCGCTCGATGATTGGCACATGGCCAAAGTGCAGCAGCTGTGGGTGGTCTGTTCATACGTTCACTTCCCCCCTCCTCCCCCGCCAAAAAAAATGGCTGTTACTTTTTGAGGCTGCAAAACCCTGCATGTTATGAGCTATGGAGTGACATGTGTTTCTGTGTCATATCAAGGCCAAGTGCGCTGTGAAAATGATATGCAGCTGAGCGTGTGTAACAATTAAACCGAGAAGGACACTTGTGGGATTTAAGGATTAGCCTGCCTCTTTTATCTCAAGTGTCTGAATAACTGAATCTGATGAAACGATCATGTGAACAAGTCACAATGCCTGTAAGACAGATGTGATTAAATCCCACACTCTCTTGAGATGCATATATTACGTTCCATAATATGACTGTATAAATACTTGTGTTAAAAACACACACACACAAATATGAGCACACGCACACACACAACCTACATGGCATGGGTTTAATGTTAATTGGTCTGAATGAACAAATTTGGTGTTTAGACCTCAAGTTTTCTTCTACATGTTTTGCTGCTGATTATATTCCATCTATTATGATAATTAGCTGCATTAATGTGATTATTTTTTCCAGTGTAGATGAGCAATTAGGACAATTGAGTTTCATTCTATTAGCCTCTACAAACACTATAATTGAAGCCTCTGTAGCAGTGCTTGGTGGTAAGCGCGACTTGTTTACAGACAACAGGAGGGAAAACAGCCTGTGACTGAGATACTGCTTACTAACAGAACAATTAAATATACTGGGGGGGTAAAACTTTTTTTTTTTTTGCACTGCAACAAATATGTATAATATTGTTTCTGCTTCTGAAATATGTTTAATGCAAATGAAGGACACTTTTTCCACCTACTACAGTTGTTCTTAAAATCAAACAGTGTTATTTTTGTTCATATTCCATTTATATTGATTTTACAATTCACATAATTAGTCGAATCTAGTTAAAAATTTTATCTAGTGATAAAGGTAAAGAAACGGCAAGGAAGTACAGTAGGGGTGAAAACTCACTGATGACATGAACTCATGATTCGGATTGTGGGACAGTTTTTAAATCACTGAACAGATCTTTTTCTTTAATCAGAAAAAAAAACAGAAGTGAGAAATACAATTTGAACATATACTCAGATCAGTCATAAGACTAGGCAGCTGCATACACAATAAACTGTGATGTACTGTGTGATCATCAACAGTAGCTCTTCTGTTGGATCAGACTACACAGACAGGCCTTCATTCCCCAAGTGCATCAGTAAGCTCTGGCTGTCCGTGACTCAGTCACCGGTTCACTGGTTTTCCTTCTTTGGACCACTTTTGGAAGGTCCTGACCACAGCAGACCGGGAGCAGCTCACAACAGCTGCAGTTTTGGAGTTGCTCTGACCTACTCATCTAGATGTCACATTTTGCTCCTTGAAAAAAGTTGCATAATCTTTTACAGGATTGTCCCATTTTGTCTGCTTCCAACAACAACTTCAGGGGGAAAAATGTTTACTTGCTG
Source organism: Clarias magur (assembly GCA_013621035.1). Taxonomy (NCBI): domain Eukaryota; kingdom Metazoa; phylum Chordata; class Actinopteri; order Siluriformes; family Clariidae; genus Clarias; species Clarias magur. Next base: position 140,724 of record QNUK01000309.1, on the reverse strand, counting down.
CCCACTTTGTCAGATGATCTATCAGTGGCCATAATGTAATGGCTGATCAGCATATATTGTTATTAAAAGCAAAATGTAGTCAATTTAATACTTATAGAAATACATCACATAAAGCAATGATTTTTTAGGCATGAAGATTCTTTTATTTTGTTTTTACTTTTTTGATGATGTGGACATGAGTCACTTTTTCCTGTGAAGAAATAATGTGTATTGGTGAAAGTACTTCTAGTACTAACATTATTTGTACTTTTTTTCCTTCTTTTTATAATTAGAGTGGGTGGAGATTCATCCCTGTCTAGGGAGATTTCTGTCAGCATGATCTGGCAACCCAAATCATCTCGCACTTGAAACTGAGACTGAACAGACAAATATACAGTTAATGAGTGACACACAAAGTCAAACATTTGGACACACCTCTATTTCCATGGTCTTTCCTGATTTTAATTTCTTGTAAAACAACACTGAAGGCATCCAAAAACAGGCAATAATCTCCTCTGAACAGTAAATATTGAGACGTGTCTGCTACATATTTTTCTCACATTTCATACACATTTCCATCATTTTCTTTTGATTCATTTCAAGCTGCTTTGCGACAATGACCATTGTTACACATTGCTACACAAGTAAAATTTTATTTAATTGTAAAGGCTTTATAATGGCATCAATCTGAGGTCGTTTAAACTGGCGATTTTTGATTTTGGTAATCCTAAATAAACTTCTGTAAAATGATAGATGACAATCATTAGGTGTCAGAAGTAAACCTGAATTCTGACCACAAGTATGAAGCCCCAAATGAGCAAATGTTGGCCGCTAATGTTAGAATGTCAAGTGCTACCCTGGACCTTATTCATCCATGCTCTCTGTCATGTCATCTCTTCCTCCCTCCCTACATCTCTCTCTCTGTCTCTCTCTCATTTTAGCAATAGGCAGAGAATAACTTGATCGGTCTGAACAAGTTCCAGGGTAGACTGGAGTTAGAGAACAAGTGATGCAGTGACACAGGATGTCCAATCAGGCCTGCATGTGTGTTACACCAGCCAAGCTGGCAATTAAGACATGCTGTTATGGCTTAATATGACATCATGAGCATCAGCTGCATGGAAACAGGAGACGAGGGAGCTCGTAATCAACAGCATGGATGTGCCAATCATGCCAGTGCTGAGGCGGTGAAGAACGATAAGTGTGTGAGTGTGTGTATGACTTGAATTAGAGGTGCTTACATGCAGGCTGGGGTGGTAGGTCAGAACTCCGTTGTCACAGAGGGTGACGTATTTCTTCTTCCACTCTTTGTTTAGTGACTTTCCACTCCTTTTCATGAGCATTCCCTGTAACAAAAGAAACAGACATCATGTACCAAAAAACACTCAAACACTTCTAAACATTACACTCAGCACTTTGATTTCTTTCTGCATTTTTCTGTAAAATCAAAATGGCCATTCTGTAGGAATTCTATTTTTGTTTGTTTACTTATATATTTGCTTATCTGTGTATTTATTGAAATTATTTTCTTTCCTTTCATGTTCATTTACATGCTGAGCTATTGTTCTGTTTTTTTATTTCTCTTTTTGTGTTTGAGAAAAATTGTTTTAAAAAAAAGGTTCTGTCTCTTTATAAAATCTCTTTATTTAGTCAAAAACAGGATTGTGACCATCGGTGAGAATGGTGCTGAGGTGCTAAACACGCCATCTGAAACCACGCAGACGTGTTGGCAGAGGGGTGAGCCCCTCTCTCCTGCTCGCGCCAGCGACCGGCCGTTTAAGGCTCGGCCACCCACACCTCGTTTCAGCTAAAATCATTAGGGGAGACGCGGGATAAAACCCGAGCACTGATTAGCAATTAAGCGTCGACCGTGTCACTTTGCTAGGCTTGTTAAACACTAACGCGCAGACAGGATGGATATTAATAGAGTCTGTGACCCAGCTGCCTAGGTGCATGACAGCACACAACAAGTATCTGGCTCTCCTCTTTTCTTTCCGCCAATCAACCGGCAAAAAAATTCCCTGAGTGCCGTTACGTCGTAATTGGTGTCTAAACAAAAGTTAAAAATAGAAGTGCAAGAAACGAAGCACTGAACTGCCTGGCGGAGCGAGAACAGCAAGCTTAATGTTGCCTCGGACGCTTTATCTATGATGGAGAGAGGCCATCCTGTGATCAGTCTACTATTGAGGCTGCAACGTGCCTCACCGAAAGCTTTTGTTGTGGCACCGGTCAGTTTATTACGACATTAGGCGACTCCGTCACTAAAAGCACCTGCAGTGCAATGTGTTACAGGATCAGATCTTTACTGTAGTGCTCCAACAACAGGGACGGTTGAGGGCTGATACATGCTTGTTTAGTGCAGACACGTTACTGCTACTACGACACTAACAGGATTCTGTAACCGTGTTCTGTACATACATACAGTACGAACGTGTGTAGCCTCAGGTGTGTCCTGATATTACACAGGGAATGAAAGGGCCTCACACTGAGCACCAGCAGCAGGATAAGGATTTCTGCAGTGAGCTTAACATAACCTGGCGAGGATTTTATATTTTATTCTCACCTCTCAATGACAGTAGCGTGGATGCCACTCACAAAGAAGCCAAGTGAGAGAGAGAGAGAGAGAGAGAGAGAGAGAGAGAGAGAGAGAGAGAGAGAGAAGGCACTAGATAATGCTAGCCTCAGGTTCACGCTACAACACATTTCTGGGAAAGAGGCTTATTCTGTGTGGTGTTCAAACCCAAAGCTGAACAGCTATACATATACAGAGATACATATATTCCCTATCCTACTTTATAATTATTTATCCTTAATTATTCAAAACATACGTTCTATGTAGCACAGAGCGATACAGAGAAAAAGTGAAACAGAAAAAAAGAGAGTACAAAATGCAGAAAGAACGAAACAAAAATCAATCCAAAATGATTCATAGAGATACAAAGAAGGACTGGAAAATAGAAGCATAAAAGAAACAAAATAAAAAGAAAGAAAGTAAGAAAAAGAGAATGACTCATAGTTAGCCTGATAGACAGTAGAAGAAAGGAGAGATAATGTAACAAAGATAGAAAGAAAGAGAAAAAGAGAAAGCAGTTAAAAGAAAGTAAGAAAGAAATGATTTATAGCTAGCCTGAGAGAGAGAGAAAGAGAGAGAGAGAGACACTGAAATAGAAAGAGAGAACAAAAAACAGAGAGAGAGAATGCAACAAAAAAAAAAGAACAGAACAATTTAAAGCTACACTGATTGGGACAGACAGATAAAGAGATGAAAGGAGAGAGAGTGTGCAAGAAGGAAAGGATGAATGATCGAAAAAAGTCAAATTAATAATGAGCTATAACCCAATGACCAAAGAAAACAAACAGCGACAGCATGAGAGATACAGAGGTAAAGAGAATAGGAGGAATACATGTGACAGATTGAGAGATGTAAATACAAAGACAGAGAGGGAGAGAGATGGAAGGCAAGTGTGTGAAAGCAAAAAAAAAAAGATGAAGCAGACTGAGAAGGAGAAAGAAAGCGGAGCCTCACAACACGGCATGGGTTCACAGGTGAGAGAAAAAACCCCAGTAAGGACTCGGAACTGGGACAGTGTGTGACGGAATGGCGGTGTACACATGTGACAGAGACAGAAAAGAGCGAGAGTGTGAGAGCGAGCTCTCTGCAGGCCCGGCATGTTACTCCGCGTGGCCGTTTCGTCCTCCCGCGCTGGTTGTGCACATTCATTAGGAAAATGACAGGCGATCATTTTGCACCAGAGGCTAATTGAACGTCACGTCGGGCTCACTGATGGGAGTCGCCGCTCGTTATTTAAAGCGGCGGCCACTGACACCCCGCCTGCCCCTATTTTACCTGCCACGGCGTGACAGGCTGCAAGGTCTTCCCGTCCCACAGAAATAGAAGAGATAAATAAAGCGGCTCCCTGCACTTCCTCGCCAGGCTTTCAGCGCACTGCCGTCAGTGACGTTAGCACCGCTACATTTTACTACTACGTCAATATCGACAGAGACTAAATTAGCCGATAGGTGTGACTCGATGAAGATTAATAATAATAATTAAGTGACTGAGATCAACAGATCAGGATCGAATACATCGAGAGAAAAACACAGCTGAGGTTTTTTTTTGTTTTTTTTCAAACCCCTAACAAAAGCTGCTAATCTTCTCTGTGAAAGCAGGACGAACAGAGCTCGTATCGGCCACGGGTTCATTTCCACTATCTCCTCCACTTCGAACAAAAGCTGGAGGCCACTTTAAGATAACTGTCCGAAACGGACAACAATGAGGCAGACGTGCATCCATGGCCGGCTCATTGTTCTGAGAAAAGTGGGCTAAATTGAACATGTCATCCACACACACTGGGCTGTCTCCAGGCCTGTCAGAGTCCCTCTGTGCGGTGTGAGGGAACCAGTTACGGGGGAGATATCTGCCCCATGCTAGAGGTGCTCTATCACTCCCGGGATCTGATCTGGCCGGTGCAGACATCAAGTGGCGAAGATTACGAAAAGGACATTTATCATTAACAGCTAGTTAAAGTGCCGTGTCCTGAGAAATTCCTGACAACCGGACGTCCAACTGACCGATGTCCAAAGCAAACACAAAGAAATCGAGGACTCGTCTTCCAACAGGCTCTACAGAAACAGGGATAGGCAGCGCCCAAAATGGGGGACAGTTTTCTGTGCCGTAACTTTAATTTGGCGACGAAATGAACGTTATACATCCTGCAGTGAGACACTTCAGCTGAGCTGTGTGCATCGGCGAGACACAATATCACATCAAGGTCAGAATTAAACCCTGCAGAAATGACTACAGGAGCGATATCCAAATCAAAACCCTCAACCATCATTGACTAGATCTAAATTATTCTCAACTAATAATAAAAAAAAAAATCAGATGCAGAAAGAAGGGAAAAATCTAATTTGCTGGAAGTTAGCTTGCATGACAAAATTGCCATCTTGGCCAAAATGGCTCGGAGCGGTGACAACCTTTCGTCGGGGAAATGATATTTTTTCAATCCCACGGAAGGCGGATCGTGTCGCAATCGTTAAAGGCTTGATAGCGGGTCTTTAATATTCACCGTCTTAATTAGGGCCGCAGTTAATTTCATTAAATTCTTTCGCTGCTAAATGAAGCAGATTATGAGACATCTTTTATTGCGAAGCGTGAAATTACAGCCTGCCCGCTGCCAATGGCAGGGCCAAATTAATGAATTACAGGGTAAATAACACCCGAATTAACCATCCAATTTAACTCCTGTACAAAGCACCCTGCTCAGAGGGAGTGAAACTTTGTGAAATTCACACAGCTCAGCACCCATCCATGCACCACAACACACAATTACAACCGCCGCACTATTTTCCCTTTATGATGAAGAGACGTTGTCTGATCCTTTACCCCCACCTTTATTTATATATATATATATTTCAAGAACGAGCGAGGTAACAGTGAAATGCAGCTACAGAATTTCATTTTAAACAGAGTGATGGTACCGAACGCACTTTAAAATCATGCAAATGGGACATTAAAGGTTAAAAAGGGTAACGCATAGCTTTGGGAGAAAGATATGTGCTCCTGTAATTAAATAAGTGCAGATTATTGCAGATAGCTAAGGAAAGATTTCGACACTTTTCTAGGGCCATGTTTGTCTCTGTTCTTCAGCTTAAGCTTGCCTTTCCATTATCTTGTTCTCGCTCTCGATCCATCCTTCAATTAGTGCCACTTGCTGAAATTAATTTGTTGAAATGCTCTCACCAAAAAAAAAAAAAAAAAAAAAAAAAAAGCCTCTGTCAGGTGCCTGACAAAGCTTGCACAGACCTCTCTGCTGTAATTATCAGCTAATTAAGAACGCGGAACAGATGTCGGCCCACTCGGAGTCATGCAGGGTTCGTAAACAAAGCTGGCGACCATCACAACAGTAGTTAGCTGTTTCGCAAAACACTCGACAACTCAATAAAGTCGTTTTCCATACAAACGCGTCTTGAGTACACTGGGGAGAAGAGTGCATTCGTCCAGCTGGGACTAGACAAAATAATTCAGCAGGCTAATGTTCAGGACTGAATAATTACACGAAACGAGCAGTTAGCGTTTTAAGGCTTGTAATCGCTTGGCCGTCAACACGACAGAGATTGCTGTCGTGACCGGACACACATTTATAGTCAATAAGAACAAAGTGTTGGGTCAAAGTTGCGGTGGTAATTGGAAGAGCTCGGAGTGGTCGCGGTGAGCCCAGGTGCCAGTGCTGACCTTGGCACACCCCCTCGGTGGGGCGACCACAGGCGCAGCGCTCCTCTTCAGCTTAATTGGTGCAGAGTGGAAGCCCGGCCCAGCCTCGTTACCGACGGGCCCCGCTTGCACCATTTTAATGAGGAGCAGGTTCTAACGAAGACGTTCCGACAAAGGTCTTATCTCAGCTCAGTCAACCTTCAGCACAGGAGGAAACAATAACTGCTAATAAGATTCTGAGTAGCAACAAATAAACTACAGCAAAGGATAAAACACACAAGAGCTTTCTGGAAAAAAAATCAGTGCGCAATTCATTAGTGTCATCTATTTCTACATGAGTATAACAAGAAGCCGTGTTTCTGAGATACATTTTTGAAGCTTCACGAATAAAGATGTACCGCTATGATGTTGTGTATCGCTTAACACCACCTACTTACAACATTTAAGATGCAGAGTTAAGTTTTGAGGTTTAAGCCTGAGGGAATTAAGATACTAACAATTCCACTCAAGAGAAAGGAAAGTGGACTGGTTGATTTAGACTTAGCAGGTTGGTTTTAACAAAATGAGTTTGGGGCAGTGCTCTTTTGCACAATGTTCATCAATTGCTAATTCGCACAAACTTTTTATCTTTGCTGCTACTTACAAGGGCCGTTTACTGTTTCTCCTCCCACTACCTCATCACCACAAAGTACTGAAATGTCATGCTGTCGCATTGTCACTTTCTCACTCTTGTTGCACATGCACTTTTTGTTGTCTCTTTTGTATAAAAACGTAGACAGTTCTCTGTAACTTAAAATGTCAATCTGTCTTGTCCCAGCTAGCCAGTTAGCTTCTTTTAAAGTTAATTTATGTTGTAAATTTATGTTGTCATGTCAATCTGTATTGTCTCTGATAGCCAGCTAATTAAATTTCTTAGTTAGCTAGTTAGTTCTGTTAATTTATGTTGTTAAATTATGTTGTATTATGTAGCACCTTGGTCCTGGAGGAACGTTGTTTTGTTTCACTGTGTACTGAACTGTATATGGTTGAAGTGAAAATAGAAGTCTACTCGACTTGACTCAAGGTTTCTTCTTTTTGCCATCTCAGGGAATTTTTCCTTGCCACTGTTGCCCTTGACTTGCTCATCAGAAACAATTTAATAATTTTGATTTATACACATTCATCTCTCATACAAACTTCCATAATTTCTTTTGATTGTGTAAAGCTGCTCCGAGACGATGACAATTGTTAATAGAACTATACAAATAAAATTTAATTGATTAATGGCTCTAAGCTAAGATGTTGCTAATTAGTGGTTTCTCAGGCTGGTAACTCTAAATGCAGACGCAGTAACTCTAAATCCTTTGCAGCAGAGTTGTGGTGCGGCGAGAGCGTCAAAGCGGCCGGAAGTCATTCATTTTCAGTGTGAGCCGGAGCGAGGAGCGGTGCGGCGAGGGTGGCGAAGGGAGTTTGAATCAGCTCAACTTTAGGGTAATGAGCTATGACGCAGTTGAGCGGCAACCAATTAAAAGTGAGGTCCTCCGCTTGAGAGGATTCCGCGGGATGCAGTCCTGGAACTTTTGTTCCGGCTACATTAGTTCCTAAGCAAAATGGAGGAGAGGTTGATTATTGCGATAGCGGGTGTTTATTAATTATTAATGTTATTTTAATTAAAGACAAAGTCTAGTAAGTGATTCTAATATTATAATAATAAATATAATATAATAAAAAAATATATAGGGTGGGCCATTTATATGGATACACCTTAATAAAATGGGAATGGTTGGTGATATTAACGTCCTGTTTGTGGCACATTAGTACATGTGAGGGGGAAAACTTTTCAAGATGGGTGGTGACCATGGTGGCCATTTGGAAGTCGGCCATCTTGGATCCAACTTTTGTTTTTTCAATAGGAAGAGGGTCATGTGAGACATCAAACTTATTGGGAATTTCACAAGAAAAACAATGGTGTGCTTGGTCTTAACGTAACCTTATTCTTTCATGAGTTATTTACAAGTTTCTGACCACTTATAAAATGTGTTCAATGTGCTGCCCATTGTGATGGATTGTCAATGCAACCCTCTTCTCCCACTCTTCACACACTGATAGCAACACCGCAGGAGAAATGCCAGCACAGGCTTCCAGTATCCGTAGTTTCAGGTGCTGCACATCTCGTATCTTCACACCATAGACAATTGCCTTCAGATGACCCCAAAGATAAAAGTCTAAGGGGGTCAGATCGGGAGACCTTGGGGGTCAACTGGCCCACGATGACCAATCCACTTTTCAGGAAACTGTTCATCTAGGAATGCTCGGACCTGACAGCCATAATGTGGTGGTGCACCATCTTGCTTGAAAAACTCAGGGAACGTGCCAGCTTCAGTGCATAAAGAGGGAAACGCATCATCATGTAGCAATTTCAAATATCCAGTGGCCTTGAGGTTTCCATTGATGAAAAATGGCCCCACTATCTTTGTACCCCATATACCACACCATACCATCACTTTTTTTGTTCCAACAGTCTTGGAGGGATCACCAGTTGAACGGCCCCCAAGATCTCCTGATCTGACCCCCTTAGACATTTTATAAGTGGTCGGAAACTTGTAAATAATTCATGAATGAATAAAGTTACGTTAAAACCAAGCACACCATTGTTTTTCTTGTGAAATTCCCAATAAGTTTGATGTCTCACATGACCCTCTTCCTATTGAAAAAACAAAAGTTGGATCCAAGATGGCCGACAATACATAGAACAATACATGTTTCACATTGTCCACACCTCAAGATTTTCGCTGCTGGCACCATTGAAACCGACGTTTGGCATCGGCACGAGTGACCAAAGGTTTGACGATAGCAGCCCGGGCATGTACATTGACACTGTGGAGCTCCTGATGAACAGACTTAGAGGAAACAGGAGAGTAGAGGTGCACATTTAATTCTGCAGTTTGTTCGACAGCTATGGTTTTATGTTTTTTTAAGATACAATCCGGGTTAGCACCCGGACATCCCTTTCAGACAGCTTCCTCTTGCGTCCACAGTTACTCCTGTTGGATGTGGTTCATGTTTCTTCTTGGTGGTATGCTGACATTACCCTGGGTACCATGACTCTAGATACATCACAAAAACTTGCTGTCTTGGTCACAGATGCGCCAGCGAGACGCGCACCAACAATTTGTCTTCTTTTGAACTCTAATATGTCACCCATAATGTTATGTGCACTGCAATATTTTAAGCAAAACTGTGCTATTAATCTGCTAATTAAACCTTCACACTCTGCTCTTCTTGGTGGAATGTGCAATCAATGAAGCTGGTCAAATTTAGCCATGAAACCTCCACCACTAAATTGGCCAGTGTTTCAGTTTCATTGTCCAACCTCTGTTTGTGTTTAGTTTTGCTTCTTAACCCAACTAATGATAACACTAACATAAATAAAACTATCTAAAATTTTATCGAAAAGCAATGAAACATACGCATGTCATCCGTGATGTCAGCGTGCTGTGTAACGATTTTAAAACCTGATATCCTACTCTTATTATTTTCACGCTGACAGTTAAGATGACATAACAATGTGTCTGTTAAACACGGTGTTCCTGGAAGCTGTAGAGGAACAGCAGGAGGAGATCACCTCTGTGCACGGCAGAGCAGAGGACATGATGTATGCAGTCCATTGATTGATCTCCTCATGAGATGACAGACTTTGGCACTGAACATGCCCCTCATCTGCATACATGTGTGTGTATGTGTGTGTGTTGGTGTGAGTGCATGGGGGGGCGTGTACAGGGCTCCTTGTGACACGATCGAAATTAATTTCTCATTTACGTACCTGCAGACTGAAGGACGCTCGAGAAAGAAGGCTCTGTGCCAAGCCCACCCTGACACGCCCACTATTTAACTGGCAAAGGCGCTTTTCCGACATGGACCCAAACACTATTCACATGCAAGCAAACCATTTCAAAGCACAATTTTTCCCCCCCGTTTCTTTTTTGCACCACATACACATCGTATACAAATGCCTGCATCGCTGTGCCAGGAATGTTCTCATTACGCTATTCCTGACGGTCCTGATCGTCTCCCTACCACACTACAGCTGGACGCCACACTGTCCAGCCTCCCCATCTGCCATCCCTGCTCCACTCAGCCTCGTCCATCAACTGGATGCGCACCAGAATGGACAATGAGCTGGTAGCTGCAGATTCGCCTCTGCGGGCACGGACTCTTGATAAGCAGTTTCTATAAGCAGCAAACTATAAATCATATAGGATAAACCAAGGATTCAGAGTTAAATTCCCTCCAAAATACAGGAAGAGCAACACTGACAGCGCAGGGTCTAGAAGTGGATTGAGTCCACTGAACGTTTAACAACTCTTAAGATGTCACCAGGGTCTGTGCCAAATCTATCCCGAATTACACACATGCTTTATTTGCACACTGCCTACTTAACATATGAATGTGAATAATCGGTTGAAATACTATCATGGGTAACGGTAAGCAGTCAGTCAAAACTAGTTTTTCCACACACAAGCTCATTTAACATGCTGAGAAATGAACAGCGGTCTTGATAGAACATGGGCAGAACTGAGGCTCACCAATCGTTCCCACAGCCTCTGTGGCGCATGCTAACATTGCTAAAGGGTGTCAGTGGCGCACTAATGAACACAGATCTCATTTAAAGGGAGAGCTAATCAGAGGCACAATTTGTTCATTAGAAAATTACAAACAAGGCCGCCGCGCCGACATGAGAGGGCACGATTAGCAGCGCTAATTACCTGATTCTTACACTCCAGTTGAGATGCGTAGCAGAGAATGTCTAGCCCTCCCCCCACTTCGCTCGCTCCTCTTGTTTGTGACAAATTAAAGCCAACTCGAACAACCTCTCCCAGAACGCAGCAGGGAAGAGTGGTGGGAGATTTAGGCTACGGCGCCAATGGTCTAATCAAAGTGTTTGCCTCGACAGGAAAGGAACCGGGCTTTGAGGGGGGATGGGTCCATATGTTGACCCTCGGACCGCACTTCATTAGGATTCTTTTTAGTTCTTTTTCTCTCCCTCTTCTGTTCTCGACAGGAGGAAAAAGATGGTAAGAGAGCGAGAGGTAGAGAGACGGACAAAAATCCCTTCCCACTCTTTATCCTAATGATCTTGTTTCGATAGACAGGAGATCCCTGCTCTAACTGATGTCAAGTGCACACTTTTGCCGCTAATCAAGGAGACGGCTTCAAACGGGCCCACCGCGGGTCTGAGTCCTGATCACAGGCCTCCCTGGCTCACAATGCACCGCCCCTGGACACCAATTATTGCCGTGCAGACGGACGGGCTGGATCCTACCTGCTTAATTGGGATTGCGCGGCCGCTTCCGATACTGTCCGCTCGGCCCTCGAGTCCTTTCTTCTCCTTGTCTGGTTCGCTTGCCTTGCGAGACTGCGGAGAGAGAAGAGAACATGTTTTTTTTTTTTTCCTTTTTGAGCAAAAGACTTTATAGACTAGAGTTGTTCTTCAGCACGGTTGGATTCTACTTGACCTTGACATGACCTCTGTTTCACACAACGCTTTAAATTTCCCAGGAAACCACAACGCCTTTAAAACCACTTGACTGATTTCAACAATACTTTACGTATATGCATGTGTCATATACAACTATCGGATTTAATTGTGTATGGGATCAGGACTGACCGTGAACAGGTTGGAGCGACGCTTGGACTGCTTACGGACCGGCGTTGGCGTGTTGGCCGTCTGAGGCACGTCGATGCGTAGCTCCTTCTGGCTTGTGCTGGGAGTGGAGGGTACAGAGGAGGAGTAATCGCTCAGACTGCCTCCTCCATTACTGGTCTGTCATATTGCACCGAAGAGACCAAGAGAAAACAGGAGTCAAACCTTTTATCAAAACCCACCGACCATAAAGTGCAAGCTGTGGAGTCTGTTTAGTACAATGAGCACAAACAGCATGACACAATACTACGCTGCTCAAACGGCTTGAGAGAAATTGGTCATAGAGAGCTCTCTTTTGTTTTCATTGTTTGTTTGTGCATATACTGTCTGGGACCTTTAGTCCTGAACCCACTGCCAATGCAGCAAGCAAAATTATACTCTAAATGTTATAAATTATAGGAGGAAGTTCACAGAAACAGCACATGAAATACTTTGGCAGCAGAACATCATAAATCGACAGAGTGTGGCTTCACTATTTTTCCTCTACAGAGTGAATAAAGCATGGTGTATATACATACCTGTGCTATGTGTACTGCTGTGACGGGGGCCGCACACACTGAGGAGTGACTGGGGGAATTGGGGAGGGACTTGCAAGGCCCGATGGATAGCTGCTGCTTCTTCCGGTTTGCAACAATTTTCTGAGCCACTGCACATAAAACACACACACACGGCACGTGTCAGAGACGTACAGGAGGGAAATCGGAATAAGATCAAGACGCACAGCCTGAGACACAGAGACAGCCGGTGATTTAAACCACTAAAAATGATTTTCACATTGACATTTTCGTCTTCCCCTGCTCGCACTAGTCCACTACATTACCTCTCATAAGGGGCTGTCGAGCAGTGCTGACCCGCGGCTCTAATTCGGCCATCACTCACTCGCCGAACCCCCAGCACGACCATTATTTAACTATTATAACACCACTTTCATTACTCAAAGATTCCCGGGGAGCGCTATCGGCGCGGGCAATATGGCTGTGTCGATCAATCGCTCTGCACAAGTCCTTATCGATCAACGGGCAATCGGCCACGGCCATGACACGCCGATGTTCAGGCACTCCGTCATCTTCTCACTAGCAGCTACATCGATCCCAGGCTTCACCTCAAATATTCCTCTGCAGCCACAGAAGAAGCACGTACAAACCTGAACATCTTTACACAGTAACTAGCGCATAATGTGTTGATATTAAGTATACTCTGTGAGAAGATTCTCATGTCCAGCTTTTTCAGGGGAATTGTTTTTTTTTTTTTTTTTTACACAGGAGATGTCCAGAGAAGAGGAGTGTTCCTGGCTGAAGCACTCTTGGACAAGGTGAGGGTTAAAAGCTCTTCTAATCGCCAGAGCTAAATTACTGTCCTCCCAATAAACATGGCAGAGTCTCATTCCCCTCGAAATGAAGTCATTGTTTTAATTGGATCTATTAAAGGATGAGCTTTAACGATGAGTCAGCCATAAACATTTACCTTCAGGTGAGAGAGACTTCTGTCCAAGGGCAGTCATGGCACAAGTCTGACACACACTCTCTCTGTCTCTCTCTGCCTATAGGCTACATCACAACAGCATCCTTACAAAACAGAACATTATTTAATGACGCACACTTTTGACCATTTCAATCCTCAGCTTCAGAAACGTTTCTATGGAAATGGTTACCAAAAAAAAAAAAAACACACACACACAACCACTCACCGCACCATAACACAACAATAACACTACCGCTACTTATGTCCACGCACCATGAAACCCTGAAGGCCGGGAGATCCGCTTGCAAATCCACAGCTATATTTTACTTTAATCGTTAAGAACACTTATGATAAGCCTGGGTTAAATATTTAAACTACGCAAGTAATGCAATTTAACTTTACCCATCAATCTCGGCTCTCCTGTAAGCGGCAGCCATTTATCCTGCTGGGAAAGGACGAACGTTTGATCAGATTTATGGCAGGTTGGCGCGCGCCCGGAGCCGACACTGAAACCCGGAGCAGGCTTCTCGCTGTTTGCTGCTTGTGTTGCACTGATTAAGTGCTGGAAACTAACAACATCGTGGACACAGGATTCTGAATCTATTCATACAAACGTACACTTCAGCACATCTTTTTCAGTTTTATTAACGTGTTACAGGACCAAATTACAGCGGACAAGTGTTTTAGCCTTATACATCAAGAGAGAAGCAGAAGGGAAAAGTGTGATGCGGAGGAACAGAAAGAAAAAGCTGAAAGAAAGAGAGAAGCAAAGGAGTGAGGGAGAGATGGGGGGGGGTGAGGGAAGAGGGAGCGCCCTGCTGAGTTTATTAGGCTGCTGTCAGGCTGCTTAACAGCAGAGTGCTATAAATATTAACTAATGAGTTGGAGGGAGCGGGAGTCTGGCAGATGATCCAACACAAAGGTCAGAGAGCCATCTCACTTACCACTCAATAATTACACCACACACACACTATACACACACACACACACACAAATATGTACACAGCAGATATTCCCCCACACATATTATTGTCTCATGCAGAAAACTGCTACTGATTTAACATGTGAGATATTCGATGAAAGTGAACATACAGGTTTAAAAAAAAAAAAAAAAAAAGATAGAGATTGATTTAACAGATGAGACAAGTTCATGTAAACACACCCGACATTGGCTTACTGACCACAGTTATAATCATGTGTCGAAGCCCATTCAAGAACATTGACTTGTAAAAATCTGCAAGTTAAACCGTAAGCGTTTTATTAAAGAGATTAATAAAAAAAAATTAAAAAGAAGAAAGGAATTATATATGTTTCAATCTTCAGTCACAGATAAAGTGTTGCTTTTAGTCTGGACACAATTTTGGATTTATTTTCTATATTTTATAATCCCAGGAAAGCAAGACCAAAACTTACCTCTACTGCAGACGAGAAATTAATTTAGAGTTACCAGCCTCGTAAGAAATTACTGCATATTTTAGACGCCTTCAGCATTGTTTTACAATGTAGATTGAAATAATAATAATAAAAAAAAAAACAGGAAATACCATTGAATTAGAAAGTGTGTCCAAACTTGTGACGGGTAGAGAACAAATCTCAACACTAAGCTTGAAAGATTATATGCTGCATATTTTCCTTTATAAATAACTTAATATAAATACAGCTTAATCCATCACAGCTGCTTTAAGATCATGTAAATTATTATAATTATTTCAAATTAAAATAAGGACATAATTTAAATAACTACTTAACTGCTTAAACAGCAATATAGTTTTATATATGCTTTTATTGTTTGTCAATTTATATCATCTAATTTTATCTAAACATTTTCAGACAAATTAAAAACAAACACTCAGCAGTAAAAAAAAAAAAAAAAAGTTCTCTCGATTTAAAGAGGTTCTCCCTAAACGGTGGGTTTCTATGAAAGGTTTGGAAATTATCATGATGTAGAAAACAAAATTATTCATGTCTAACTCCATCATGGATTTAAGGAATTGGCTTTCAACATATATAAAACAAAATGTGATTCTAGAGCATTATTTATTATTATTTTATATTTATTTATTTATTTTATTTATTTATTAAATTAAAATCAGCATCTATCCTACACTACCTTATAAGGCTCTTCTACGCTTTTAAAGAAGTTCCGTCTCTGAGTGAGTAAACAAGCCAATGCTGAGAGGCCGCTGGTGAGCGTTAAACAACAGCGACAACAACTGAACTAATTACAGCAATAAAAATATATGACAGTGACAATGGCGCATAATCAGAGGACATTAAAGGCCAAAGCGGAGAGGGAGAAGGTATCGGGGGGAGGAAAAGGAGGTGAGGGACACACTGCACAGTGACGCTCGTTAGTAGTTAGCGTGCACTAACGAAGCTCTCCGTCCCCGGCACTGACACCGCCGCCGAATTGCTAGCGGGGGGAGGGGGGTAATTAGGATAATTAAATTAGTGCGCTGATGGACGCAGTCTGGGGAGATGTCAAGATGCCTCACCTTTAGCCAAAGACCAAAGACGTACACTTTTCTCTCGCACACACACACACCGTTCATATTATATCAAAAACACGGGACAGATCCACACAGGCATCCACATGTAATTACACACAGACATACAACAGACTAAAACCCCTGGCTGACCCTGAGTAAATAAATTGGCTCTTCATTTGTCCACTGGCGTCCCATAAACGCTGTGTTATATAAATGTAATACAGATAACTACTACGCCAATTATTTTTAATGGTTAATGCGCTTGTTATTCACGCAATGGCATTCCGTGATCGCTGCAACTCGCTGGCCTGCAGTATTTGATTTGCAATTCGAAGCCGCTCTATTACTGTGTGCTCAACTAGCGACAATTATCGTTTATAAGAAGCGAAAGGCCAGCCAGGGCCGGACCGGAACACGGCACGACAAGTTTAGATAGACTTCTGTGCCATAAAGGTTTATAATTTCACGATGATGATCGACATAAATGCCAGAGCACAAAACATGCGCCTATCATTTTTGGCTTTTTTCGTTTTACTGAAACGTTTCCATTCAAGCTAAAATTCTGTGATATAACACGATATTTCATACCACAGTTAGCAAAGGCATCACACTTCTGATGCAGGTTATATATCAAGGTGTAAATGTGTGAGTGAGTGTGTATAGCGCATCTCAATTTTTTTACATCATGAAAAAGCTATATACGAGCTGAAAGCTGATATTAAAGCAACCAGGTCTTCGAATACCACCTCAGTATTGCCACAGTATGATCGCCCTCATGCTACGTTGATGCTGTAATTCATGCTAAGGAGCCCCGACCAAGTACAGAGTGTATAAATTAACAAAAATTTTCTTGAATTTATATATTGTCTTTTTTTTTATTGATCTTAGAAAATATTATAATATGTCGAGATACTGAATTTTGGATTTTCATGAGCTGTAATGATAAAAATTTTAAGAAAAAAAAAAAGACTTGAAATATTTCGCATTGACTTTATTTTTTTCACTTTTTAAATTACAGAAGAAAATGAACTTTCCACATTATCAAAATATTTGATTTGACCTTTATGTCCATGTATATCCTGTATATGAACGCTGCATACAGTATATTCTTTTATAAATAGCTTAATACTAAATACAACTTAACCCATCACAGCTGCCTCAAATCATCTTCTAGCTTACATGTAAAAAAAATTTTCATGTTTATTTTGTACACAAAGATCATTAAAGACTGAATTAATTTGTCACAATATCACTATACGTTGTCATATTGCTCAGCCCTACCCTAAAAGCTTAAGTTTAAATGAGATTAATAATGCTGCTCCAATAAACACACAATATAACATTTTAAAAGATATCGATGTCAGTCTGGGGAAAAATAAAAAAAAACAATGTCCAGACAACTGAAATACACACTACACACAGCTCTCTGCAGTGTCGCACTACAAAAAAAAAAACGCAACTAGCTTCAAACTCTGAACAAAAAGAAAGGCTAATGTGGAAAGGTTAGTGCTTTAGGATGTTTTACAGACCGAATCAGAGACTGAAGATTCAGTCGGAGCGCATCTAACGAGGGGATGATGTCATTAAATAGCTCGTTATTTTTTGTTAAGCGTGACTCTCGTGCCATGCGCAGACGCTGCACTTCGCCTGTAGTGAAGAAACGGACCAAGACTGCGTCGCGAAATTAAGGTCATGTGCATAGTAATTACGGCCGTGGCGTTGCGCTGATGCAGGAATGAGCCCAAGTCAGGCAAATGAAATGGAGTGTGTGGGTCTGCACATGAACACACACACACACACACACACACACACACACACACACACACGTGTGCACCTCTGGGCAGGAAAAAAAAAAACCCACCAGAGAAGCTGTTGCGACACAAAACATTAAAATAATCATTTCGGTACTCATTTATGAATTCCACTACAGTGCGTAATTAGAATGCGTGATTAATTGAGGATGATGGCATAACAAATACGAAGAGACAGCGTCAGTAATGATAAGAAATTTAGCCTTTTCTTCTTCTCATTTGGAGCTCCTGATGAGCCTGGCTACCTCATAGACACTCTCTCTCTCTCTCTCTCTCTCTCTCTCTCTCTCTCTCTCACACACACACACACACACACACACAGGAGTAAATTATAGCAGACTTGGCTGCAGCCAACAGTGTAATAATTAAGGAGATAATGGCTGAGCGTTTAGAGTGTAAATCTCCCTCCTGGGCCGAGGGCTCGACGCTCTTCAGACAGCTCGACTTCTCCTCCACAGCTGCCTGCAACTGCTACGACCTCTCTCTCTCTCTCTCACAAACACACAACAAAACCAAAAACACATCGCACTAAGTCGAGTCCACCACAACCGCTTTGTCTTCTTCCACCTGATTTCCTCAAAGACAGAAATCTATCACTAACCTCACGCTTTTTCATGCATACTGAACTGCAAACACCAAAGAACAATGATAACCACTGATTTATTCATTCAATAAATTAACCAGAAGTAACTAGATACCATCATGGTCACATTGGCTTCCCAACCTGTAACTGTGCTCATAACTACATCTTCAACAGCATTCTGTAATTCTATCCATGACATTATTTGTGAAGAAATAGAAGTACTCTTTTGTTGGCATTTGGCTCCCTCTAGTGGTCAAACCACAAACTGAACAGCCAATGGATTGCTATAGCTCTCATCCCAATATAGTACCTTCCTACAGAAGCGAACACAGAGGTTTGTATAACAAGAAATAATTGAGATAAAAAGTGTGAAAGGTGAGTTAAGAAACATCACTGTATCTTTCCAGCACAAGATGGAAGACTTATTTTTTGCTTGTTTCCCCTTTACATTTTCTCTCTGATTTGGCCACCTGCAGATTCTTACACACCAGGCAAAAATACATAGTCTAAGTGTTCGAGACTTCTCACACTGCTGCTTAAGTCGTATAACATGTTTGAGACGGCTCAGAGTCACACAGAAATGAAACACACTTAAAACACAGGAAAAGAATCAACGTCTGGGCCATAGCACATCACCCTGTCGTTCATTCCTGTCCTTCAGATAAGAGTTAGTTCCGACCACGTAATTTGTTTGGAAGAGAAGTCCGTGAGTGCTACAGTGATACAGAGTAAAGTACTGGTACGATTAACTACATCATCTCACTTCAAGCAGTCTAACAATAATGATAATTTATGCTAACTTTCTGTCGCCAGCTTACCGTTACACTGCCAACATGGTAATTGTTGCTTAGCAACAGTGAAGTCCCGGTCCAGCTGTGGAACTGTTTGTGTTGGCAGAGCCAAATAACTGGCTAAAGAACTAAATAGATGATAATCTGTTGATAATAAATGATGGTTGTGGGACGTTTGTATAAAATCAATATCACACTTGAGGTTGCAGTGTTGTGCTGAATATCCTCAGCTGATAAGTCAACTTCACTTTTCAGTTCCTCCCACAGCTCTATAAACACGTCTCACAGGAAGATGGGGAAACCGTTCTGTACTGTCTTGAGCCATCCTTCATTTCTCCATATTACCTTAAATTAAATGGTGTAGATGTAAGAAATGGAAACAAATGTCTTACTGTGACAGGCTGTAAAGTGCCTAAAGATTTAAAACGTGATTGCTTATGTAACAACATCAGCAGCAACCTCACTGCAACAACCTTCCCCTCTCATCTCTTCCAGCCACTCAGATTTCAGCATCAGCGGTATACTAAAACTGATCTTCTGTCATCATCTGCACCTGTTTCTCATTGGTTCATGAATTCAGGGTTTTTTTTATGCTTGAATGATTCATAGGTCACCGTGTGACTTAACAAATAAAAAACAATCCCCTAAAAGTGGTCAGATACAGGGACTGGACTGAAAACGAGAGAGAAAAAAGTCCTTCATAAAGAGTGAGAACTATTCCACTATTCAAGACTACATTAAAAAAAAATACCTACAAGAAAGTCTAAATATTTTGAAGCAAAATATGAAGAAATGTGAGGAGGGGCTTGAGAATACAGCACTGTAGTTTTGCAAAAACGCACCTGACATTTGGACAAATTTGAGTAAAAATGAAATGAAAGTACAAATGTTTATACATAAGCTATAATCTCATGAGGTCTAAAACAAATGTATTAACACAATAAGATGCTCTCTCACCTAATCCTGTTTTCTATTTACACTGATTTATTGTCACTGTGCACAAAAAACAAAAACAAAAAATCCCAATTCACCATCATCAGTTATTAGTTACTATATATTATAGCTATTAACCTTTTTGACTGATCACAAATACGAATGAAAAGAATCAAAATTGATGAACTCTGTTCTATAAATAAAAAGGCCTATTCCTAAATTATGAAATATAATCTATGTTTTGAGGGGGGACTGTGGAGTTCAGTGCAGAGCAAATAAATAAATAAATAAATTTCTGCCCTCCAGCAATAACCATGTGTCAGTTTAACCATCTTGTCGGTCTTAGCTTAACAAAACAACCTGAACGTACTTAACACACATCAGTTCAGCTGTTTGCGTGCTGCGACATTTAATGTTCAATCAGCACATGATTAACAGCTACTCCATAACAAGTCACCTTGATTGGAGCGTCTTTCTAATTCCTTCATTAAGCGGTGTGATACAGAGCTGATTATCCGTCACAGTCGTTATGGCACTTTATATCCAAATTACCAGGAAGTGTATTAAAACTTCAGCACAAAATCTCAGAACACATTATCTGGAAAAAAAGAAAAAGAAGCAGTTTTCATGTAAGAACTCTGGCACGTACCGTCCTGAAAGACGCGTTCCACGTTAAGGCCGTAGGTGGCACATGTTTCATAGTATGTGCATCTCTTCAGATCGTTGGAGAGCTTGCGTGCTCGAGCGTCATCGATGACACGCGGGTTAGCTGCACTTATAGCATCTAAACACAGGAAATCACAACAAAAGACATTAAAAAGTCCAAACGTTCAAGGTTTAGGCGTTTTGCCACCATAAACAGAAGTCTGAAATCTTTGTGTGTGGCACCCTCTAGTGTCCGATACAGGGGGGAACAATATGGCAGATTTCTGTAAAAATTTTAAATTGAGACATGAAATAAAATTTTTTCATTCTTATTTTTTAAACTCTTCTTATTCTATTAATTTTATTGGATTAAATTTTTTTTTTTTTACTGTACACTTTAGTGCAATTTATTTAATTGTAGAAAAATCTTCCTTTTTAGGTCATGGCAGTCGTGTAAGCATTTTACATCACTGTGTATGTGTATGTGACAAATAAAATTTCAATTACTTATTTAATAAAATGAATTTATTCGTAACATTAATGCTGTAAATAAAAAGTTTCAGGATGGCGTGCTGGTGCAGTAGTGTACCTCAGCCAGTAGAGGCCGCTAGAGTATCACATTTTTTTTACATAAACTGCGGCATAATAAGAGCAAGGCTTCTTGTTTTCAGGTCATTATTCTGTTCGTGTAGATTATATTCTTAACATTTCTTATACGAAATCTTTGTGACGAAGGATCAGGGTAATCCTCAGAAATAACACTTTTTGGTTACGGTTTTATAAGCATGCATATGTGTACTGTACATGAATGTTTTTTCTTGGGGGAGGGGGGGTACGACGATATTAATTTCTTCATCTTCTTCACTCACCCTGAGTTCCCACTAGCACCAGGGGCACGTCAGCAGTGTTTCGGTAGTTTGCCATGCGGCTGTAGTAGTGATACACGGTCTGAAAGCTGATCTCATCCTCTAGACTGAAGACAAATATCACTGCGTCCACCCACAACGCAAACTGCAAGACAAAGAGAGAGCAAGAAAGTAAAGGGCATTAACACACTTCAGTGTGCTGGTTTAAATAACATGATGTACAACAACGTTGTAGGAGTAAATCTTTTTCTGATCATTTCCAGCAACCAAAACTTCCAGCCTCACTACAGATCCCAAAGCTTGAGTGAGGGAACTACTACAACCTGAGCAGAAGACATGCATGGAGACTTGATTTAAGTTCAGGCCCAGCACGACATCCTAGACTTAGGATTTTGTGAGCGTCCTCAAAATATTCCTAATACACTTGGCACAACAAAAAAGTTTCACATATTAATATTTCACTCAACTGCCTTTAGCTTTAGTTGCAGTATGCAGTGTGTTGTATCCAGTTCATGTCTGAAATTGATTCCTCGTTCTCCCAGAACCACTTTTTTTTTTTTTAAGACTCTTCAAAACTCTATTGATGGTACATCCTGGTCATTCAGTACATTCAGGTCGTCAGCTGACTTCATATTATTGCCACAAAATGTTGCAGAGTCTAGACCTGACTAACAGAAGCACCATATACATGACGACATCTCTTCATGCACTTCCCTTCTTACCATGATGCATTATCACATGACCTTTTCCATTGCTCTAAAATCTAATCTTTATGCTCAGTAGCAATCTGAAAACTTTTTTCCTGACTATTTTCACTAACAAATGGTTTCTTAGGGACACACAACTGTTTATTGCCAATCCTGAGACTTCTCATCACATTGTGTGTGGAAACCTTTTTTTTCACTATTAAACACAGTCGTGAGTTTTACTGTATTTTTTTTTCTTTTTAAAGAAGAACTTAAAACAAATAAAGATAATAAAAGCACATTTCTCCCACAAAGTTTAGTTCCATCTTTCCAGGTTTTGATAATGTACTGAAGTGTTTTTAAACCAGTTCCAGTCATTTTAAATCTCCTTTAGTAGTTTTCTTTGCTTGATGCTGCAAAATAATTCGGCGCTTCTGAAACAGTGACCGTTCTTCTTGCCAGCTAACTGATGCGAAGGAGTTACACGTCTAATGTTAGCCAAGTAAAACATGACAGCTTTAAGTTCTCATAAAATCTGCCACCGTTTCTCACGACTCACAAACGTTGTGTGACGAGTGTGAGGGGAAAATAGGAGACATGCATGTTTCAAGCAGGATATCTGAGTCAACAGTTAAATCTAAATCATTAAGCAAAGGGAAGGGAGATGTACAACACCCTGCACACCTGTTGTGTGTCTTCACTAAAGATTTTTATGTTGATAATCAGATGGGGAAAGATGGCATTCATTTAGTGTTTTTTTTTTATGACAAGTTGCATGTTAAAATACAAATGACAAGAATTTGTATTTGCATGTATTTGCCAAAGTATCAAGTATTGCACTAATCATTTTTGTCTTATCTGCAAAAGTTATTTAAATGTAAAGTTAGATTCCTTCAATTTCTTTTACTTTTGAACATAAACTGTCCATCTTTTGGTAAATATAATATAAAAATAAGTAAATTATTCCTAAAACACGTACCTGAGCCTCCGGAGGGCCCCCTTCATCCCTGATAAGGAGGAGATAGCTCTGCCCATCCACTACTATCTCCTTTTTGAAGCGTCCACCTACAGGACGGAAAGAGAAACTCAACAACCAATAGGAACAGTCTCGTACCAGGTAAAGAAGGCGACTGAAATGGATGGAGTGACATGACATCTGAAAGTGGATAAACATGGGGGAGGGAAATGGATGATTATTCTTATTTCCTCATTTCTTACTATGTTATTAGTCATTGTTATCTGTACAGTTCAGCTCCTTCTTCTAAGGCGAGAAAAAGTGACTGTATGAGCAAATCCCTACGCAGGGCACTAGGAACCTTGTAATTAGACACAAGCCTAAGGATTTTAAAGTTGTACGTCCTGTAGCAGGTGAACCTGAAGCAAAGTCATAGAGGAACCTCTGTGCCGTGTCTAAGCTGTAAGACTGGAGGCCACATGAGAGAGAGCAAGTGTGATGAAAGGAAGTGGAAGATGACCTCTCGGCCTCTCTCTTTTTTTTTTTTCTTCTGACACACTCAGAGCAAGCGCTGGCTGGTTTAATAAAGCATAAGAGGATTTCGGAGGATTGTAGTGTGTGTGTTTCTATACAGGGTGTGTGGAATAATCAGACTTGACATGAGCTCCGCTTTATACCTCTAAACAGCTCGAGTAAAAAAAAAAATTTAATTAAAAAAAAAAAAGCTTCACACTCCTGTGTTACCAAGCAGAGCTTTTCTAGGACACAGCTTTCGTTTCTGAACTCAGGCAGCTCAAACCATTGACTTCTACACCGTAGAACTGATGCATGAAAGTGAAAAAAGAAAAAAAAACTGTCCCTAAAGAGATGTGTGGGAGCACAATCATGCCTTATTGGCACTTCTGCTTAAAAACAGTGTAAGTGTCATGAAAGAGTATGGCTGATCGATATACTAGACACTTTTGCAAATCAGCATCTTTGAGCGTCCTTGAATGCGAGACCACCAAGTATTAGCATTTGCCTTAACATTTGTGTGTAACTGCTATTTAAAAAAAAAAAACAGGATGTGAAAAGGATCAGCTCTGGGAAAGCTTTGCATCTGGGAGCCTCTCTGTGTGCGGTGCTTGTAGCTCGAGCGGCCTGCTGGCTTTTCCATAATGACACGGTTCGTTTTTTTTCCCTCCCACGTGGGAAAAGGAAGCAGAGTCGGGGCAGGAGAGGCAAGGGCAAACACGCAGAGGGCCGGGTCTATTTATAGCCCTAGTATGGTAGCGGGGCCGGGAAGAGAGAGAGAGAGAGAGAGAGAGAGAGAGAGAGAGCAGGGCATTTATAGGCACATACACACTTGCTAATTAAAAACCTTAGACAAACAAGCCACATGGGTAACCTCAGCTGAGTTTAGATGCTGCAAAGGCATACGTAACGCTGGAAACATCACACTGCCTCATCGTTTCATCTCGGTAAACGTATAAGAACAAGAGGAACACCTTACTACAGTGTGATTGCTTAGTGTACATTTATTTATTCTAGATACACAATGCAGTCTCAGCGTGCAGTCCTCCAAGGCCCTTTCTTACAGTACTCCCAAGATGAAATGTGTGAAATGGAGAGAAATGGCAAAGAACAGAACTACTGAGAGAGAGAGAGAGAGAGAGAGGGAGGGTGGCACGGGACCTCTTTTATAGTGGCTGTTTTTTTTTCTTTCTTCAATTTCGTCTGGCAGAAGCATGAAAACGTTGCATTGCTGGAGCTATAATAACTCTTGAGCAGAACGCAACCAAAATAGAGCAAAACAGTTTAATGGGACGTTTGCTATTTCTGAAGGGTACAGAGGGCAAAAAAAAAAAAAAAAACAACGCAGCCAAGCCACGAAAAAAGAGGCTACACGCCTAGCCCCGCTCCTTTTGTGTGGAAAGACTGCGCGTCCCCACAGCTATAGTGACACAGACAGAGACTGACACAGGAGTGACAGGGAAATAAGAAGGGGAGGGGGGAGATAAAGTCATTACCTGCATCCACGTCAGCTAGTTAACAGTGGCAGCCAAGGAAAGAGCGGAGAAATAAAACAAGAAGCAAAAAATCAAAAGAGGCAAGCCAGTTAAACATGCACAGTCATAACAGCACAAAATAAGTGTGAAAGAGAGATAGACATATTGAGTAAGAGACAATCCTTCATATAGTGCTCTAACTGCACAGTGAGGCTGTGGAGAGAAAAGAGTCGCATTACAAGTAAATAAATGCCACAGGGATGTTTAGTTCAGCGCCACTCAACCTCAGCACCTACACTGACTGTCGTGTAACACACATCAGAGACAGAGAGGGAGCGAGAGGGAGAGAGGGGGAGAGGGAGAGAGAGAGAAAGAGCGAGAGAGGGAGTGAGAGAGAGAGAGAGGGAGAGAGAGAGAGAGAAAGAGACAGGGAGAGGTGGGGAGTGAGAGAGGGAGAGAGAGGGAAAGAGGGGGAGAGAGAGAGAGAGAGAAAGAGACAGGGAGCGGTGGGGAGTGAGAGAGAGAGGAGAGAGAGAGAGAGGGGGGAGAGAGAGAGGAGAGAGGGAGAGAGAGAGAGGGGAGGGGAGGGGGGAGAGGGGAGAGGGGAGAGGGGAGAGACGGGGAGAGAGGGGGAGAAGGAGCGAGAGAGAGAGAGAGAGAAAGTGTGGGGGGGGAGGGTATTTTGGGAAAGAACAACTAGAAGGAAGAAGAAAAAAAAGAAAAAGACCAAAAAGAATATTGATGGACAGAGAAATAGTGCTAGATAAAGGCTGCCCAAGAATGAAAGCGATAGAGAAATACAGATATAGAGAAAGACAGATGGGGCAGACTGGAGAAATAAAAAAAAGTGAGGCATCAAAATTTTTGAGAAACAGAAAAGCAGGAGAGGTTGAAAGGGATTAAAGTAACAGATGCACTAGAAGAAAGGAAAAGGAGAGATAGAGAGATTTTGAAGAAATCGAAAAATTGACAAAAAGAAAGAGGAGCAAAGAAAGTGCAATAAGCAGAGAGAGAAACAGAGAGGGATATCAGATAATAGAGAGAGAAAAGATTAGAGGAGGACAGAGAGGCAGAACTCCCTGTTTGGTGTTTTGTACAGCTGTGTGATAAGCGCAGCACGGACGAGCTGTGTTGTGTACATAAAGAAAACATTGGCGCAATTTTTTTTTTTTTTTTTGGTAGCTTGTTTTCATGTGGTGGAAAGAAGAGCCTTCATCTTTTCCCATGATGCCTCAGTGTTGTGACAGCGTTGCTGAAATGCTGGAGAATCGTTGCCCCAGTGATCAAGTTTCATTAAGCTTGTGAGCAGCGTGCTATCTCACTCCGGGGGGGAAGAAGCCTGCAGCAGAGCTAGAAGCTGGGTTTGGGGTAACTACACCAAAACTCTCCCAGCCTATTTTACCCTCTAAAAAAAATGGCAACATTGGGAAAAGCGGAGGGGGGGCTTTCTAATCCTGGATCAGGTCACAGAGACAGCAACTCTGCAGATTGTGTTTTTGTTGTTAGCTGGACATAAGACTAAAAAATAGGAAGTGAATCGGTACAGGAAATCAGACGACACACTTTGGCATTCACTGATGTCGTGTGCTGTTCACTGTGGCACCGGCTGTTGGAATGCAGAGTGACACACACACACACACACACACACACACACACACACACACACACACACACACACACACACACAGACACACACAGGCATCTCAT
This sequence comes from Clarias magur, assembly GCA_013621035.1. Lineage (NCBI taxonomy): Eukaryota > Metazoa > Chordata > Actinopteri > Siluriformes > Clariidae > Clarias > Clarias magur. The sequence continues at coordinate 113,933 of QNUK01000309.1, read as the reverse complement.
TTTCTGAGTGATTTCTCTGCTGACCGCCTGAGATTTTCTAGCACTGAGTGAGACTGAGAGTGAGAGAGAGACTGTTTTACTGTGCTACACTGTTTATTCTCCACTCTTCTTCTCTCCACACAAACTTCAGATTCACTCCATCATGCAGCTAACAGCTAAACCTGACCTGACAGTAAGATTACTGAAGAAATGAAAAATTAACACACAGCGCTGCTGAAAGCTGAGTCTCGAGATGGACGCACATCACAGTGAATCTGCCTGCGTGCTGCTCGCACTTATACTCAATTATACATGGAGAATAAAAGCAAGGAGACAGAGCAAGTGACCAAGTGCAGGACAGAGAAGAAGAAGGAAAATGAGACAGACTGGCAAAGCCGGAGGAAAAAAAAGATGCACATAAAAGAGACAGTGGCAGATTGACAGAGAGAGACGGACAGATTGTAAAGACACACAAAGACAGAGAAAGGAAGGGATAAAGGAAAGGACATGTACATCGGATAGAGAGAGAGAGAGAGAGAGAGAGAGAGAGAGAGAGAGAGAGTTAAAATGATCAGTGTCAAATCAGAAGTAACTACTGAGTCAGTATAAGGCAAGAGAAAGGACGAAGCGAAAGTGTGTCTGTGCTCTCTGTGCTGTCTGAGGTCTTTGCTGTCTCTGCTCATCTTTGCTGTCCACGATCTCAGGGCTGTCTGCAGTCCCTGTGCCTATCTTCGCTCTTTGTGGTCTCTGTGCTGTCCTCAGTCACTGTTCTCGTCTTCGTGATCTCTTGTGCTGTCCTCAATCCCTGTGCCTGTCTATGCGGTCTCTGTGCTATCCTCAGTCCCTGTGCCTGTCTATGCAGTCTCTGTGCTGTCCTCAGTCCCTATGCCTGTCTATGCGGTCTCTGTGCTGTCCTCAGTCCCTGTGCCTGTCTATGCAGTCTCTGTGCTGTCCTCAGTCCCTGTGCTTGTCTATGCGGTCACTGTGCTGTCCTCAGTCTCTGTGCTTGTCTATGCGGTCCCGGTGCTGTCATTCCCGCTGTGTTCATTACACACACTGAACTCTGCTCCAGCACAACATTCACATACACAGAGGCAACTCTTACCTTCTGGGCTCTCTTCCTGAACATACGTCCCCGTCAGGTACCTGTGCACCAGAGCAGATTTCCCACTGGCCAGGTTCCCCACAATACCCTAGAAAGAAAAAAAAAAAAAACACACACACAATACAAGTTAGAAAGAAGTACTGAATTACTTAAACTCACTCATGTTGCCTCTAATTTAGAATAATTTTTGCTTCATTTAATTGTTCTTAGATTTTAATCTAAAGCGCTGATCCAAATTGTTGTATCACACCACTAAAAAACTGTTTGTTCGAGAGAAAAACAAAGAACACAAAAATAGTCTAGTATTTATTTATTCTTTTTAAAGAATCATGCTGTTCATGTCGTTTAAATAGTACAAATCATCACTAAGGGATTTATTCACACTGTATTGTAGGATGGCAGCAACAAAACTGACGGCCAAAAGAAAAGTCTGGCATCACTGGTGATGACCCTCATATGGCGCGCGGGTTATGTAACACCAAACGTGTTGATTAGCTCACAAGAACTTTCCCATATTCCCGGAACTTTTGGCCATTGTGTGCTGACCAACATTCAATGGAGACCGGTCTCCAATTGAAATCCTTGATGGTTCTTCATCATCGACTCCATGATGTCACATGCCTTCTGTCACATATGAATATTTACTATGCCTTAGCTATGAAAGGTGAAAATGTAAACTTACAAATGGCCCAGATTCTCATATTTTTCACAGACAAGCTGCTGAACGCTTGGCTGATTCCAACAGTAGGACAAGCACAGGTTTATGTAATACTCTGCTCAAAAAAGCGTTTTTATTATTAAAGGGGCGGTAAGGGCGGTAATGTTCCTGAGTATGTTGAAGGTGAGGACGTTACGGACCACGATGAAAAACGAACAGTTGCCACAAGCTAGCAGAAATAAGTCAGAATACACACCACTAATACACAATGATGTTTAAAGTTTTATTATACAAGAGGTAGTTAAAGACAGATCAATCTGATTGGACGAGAGGTGATAATGGACAGTAACAGCACTGGGACGTTACCACTCCGCGTCCCAGATGTTCTACAATCATTAATCACACTAACTGTTGATCGCAGCATGGGTGAAAGTAGGTCAGGATAGAATGAAGTACCGAGGAGAGAGAGAAACTAGCTGCCAAAATACACATTCAAAACCAGTCACAGACACATCAGTTAATGTTATGGCATCTTAAACAACACTGCACAAAATCATTGCGTCATTCCGAATTGCCTCTATGTTGTTTTATTTAGGCTGAAGTCGAGCTATGAAGCGAACAAGCATTTAAAGCAAAGCTCAGTCGCAAATCCCTCTGTAATCTCTGATCAAGTGATTGTACACATTAGTGCACTAGCTTTCAGTTTAACACTATTCAGGATTTAACCCTGGAAACCGGAAGTTAACAGAGCTGATATTCTAAAACTGAATAAGTAAAACTGTATAAAAAAAATATATATATATATATATATATATATATATATATATATATTTTTTTTTATGTATAAAAATTCTAAGACTTAGAGGACTGTCCACAACCTACATGGTTTATTCTCCTTAGTACCAGTAAGAAATTAAACCAGACTACCTCTTGTGCAGTGTTAGAGGACTCTGATTACTTTTTTGATGTAATGAGTAATCTAACGCGTTAGGTCCGCCATTCAAGTACTCAGTTACTTAGTTATTCTTTCAAAAATGTAATCCATTATTCAGATTGTGTGTGTGTGAGAGAGAGAGTGTGCGCGTGTGTGTGTGTGTGAGAGAGAGAGAGAGAGAGGTTTGACTGTGCGAGGACTACGCGCGGAAAGATGGAAACCTAATCACAGAGCCAAAACTCACGGTGAATCATGATGAACCGTACCCTAAACTGCGTAGGTGAAATAGGGGTATTAGTGGTTAACAGATTACAGGCCAAACTTCGCTGAGTGATGATAGTAGAATAATTATAAAAATCTTTACTAAAACAACATGCATGAGGAAGCACAAAGAGGTTTTAATTTTCTGCAGTGGAAAAGTACTCTAACTAGTGCACGAAGTGCAATTTGCTTTAATCTAAAACTGGACAATACTGTAATAAACGGTGTTACTACACTAGCTACCTTTCTATCTTGATGGGTCTTTTGTACATGATTACATCATTTCATAATCACAACTTCTGCAGCTGATGAAATTTCTTTCATTATGCTTTCTCCTCAGTTTCTTGTAGTGAATCAGATGCAGCAGTTTTGCCAGCAGTCATCGTGACATTGAGATGATGGATGTTGCAAATCATAGGAATAACTGAGAATCATTAGAGATTTAAGTCACACTGTTGTGGGTAAAACAGCAGCGGAACAGGAGGTAGAACTCACCACTTTGAGGTCTGGTACTGAGCGACTCAGGGTCCATTCCTGACTGTTCACAAAGGCGTCTGTAACACACAAATAGACACATACAGGTCATGGATGATGTGACAAAATGACATGAATGCAGCACATGAATGCAACCCTACAGTATACACAGAGAGCATACACCACCACCAGCTCAACAGTAATGCTCTGTTAATTACATGCTTTTAAAGCCACACCCCCAATCCCACGCTGTAAGAGCCATCTTAATAGATCCAATTCTACTAGACCCTTCCTACCTGATAGACCGCTCTTCTTGTCACTCATCCTTTTAGACCTAATCTACATATGTCCATCCTTCATGATAGCCCCACGCTGCTCGATCCGCCCCAACTGCCCCAACCTTCTAGACACTTTCTAACTTCTAAATAGGGATGGGACCATCAGATAATAGTCTATCACCATACCTATGATTGGGTCTATATTGCTTATATCCTATATTGATTCTTCTTTGTTCAGCATCAAGACTTTATAAATGTCCCAATTTGATATATACATTTTTCTTATTTTGTTACAATTATAAACAATTTTAGAAAATAATTTGCTCAACCACATAGGAGGCTGTACTGCAGCATCCCAAGTGTGTGAATAGTTTAGTGCCCACCAACTACAGGATTACACAACAACGTTTAACCACAACAAATGCAAACGCAAATGTATAAATTAATAACTTAATTTAAAAAAACATATCCTTCTAAACTCACCATATCGGAAAGACCCACCCTACTTGACAGACCAACCCTCTACTTGATGGGCCCGCCCTTCTAGGCCCACCCTACTTGATAGACAGCCATCATCCATTCAGACCCAACCATCTAAACAAATCCTAATTGACCGACACACCCTAACTGACAGATTCACTTTAAGATCCACCCTAATGGATAGATCCACCTTCTAGCCCCACCATAAGTTTTAAACTCAATCTAAATAATGAACACACACTACATCACCCTTCTAGACCCAGCTTAGTTGATTAAATGCCCTCGTAAACTCGCTATAATTAACAGACCCACATTACTTGATAGACCAACTCTACTGGACCCAGGCTCTTAGACCCGACCTTCTAAACCCACCCACATCGATAGCCTGTCCTTTCTAGAGTAGAACACCACAGTATCTAATAAGGAACCTCTCCATGTTTTTAACCCGCAGCAAACTCACAGTCCTGCATTTATGTGATCTAATGGCTCCCAAAACATGCTTGTAAATTTTCCTAGATCAAGTGTGTGTAGTGAAAATAACCATGATCAAGTGCACATTTATCACATGGTGTCTTCAATGAGCTGGCTTTTCCACCAGGACAATTTTCACATTTGTTATCACAGCTGTTATCGTTTTTTTTTTTTTAAAAGAGAGATAAGTTAAAGTGTAGACGTGGGTACGGCTGAAAAACAGGCACAAACTTAAATCATCAATAATAATTACTGCATTACTGAGCACAATAAACTTGCTGAATGACCTGGTTTGCAGACCAGCCTTCTGGATTTTCTACTTTCAAAGTTTGGAGAGTTTTTGGTTTGTGATAGAGTCCACGCTGCCAATCTAACCACAGTGTAAGGTTTGAAAAGAAACAGAGCTCAGTGTGTTTAACACCGCTGTGCATAACATTCACTGTAGTTTGAACTGGAAACCTGATGGACAGACATGTTTTTGCTGTGTAGTGGATGTTTCTTTTAAATCTTTTGGATATGCCTGAGTGTGTGAGTTGCATCGTATCACGTTGTGGATTTTCACAAAATTTACACATATATTATTAAAATTAATAATATGTTCAGATTTTACAGTTGTATTATTGATTGTTATTATAAATTACAACTGTAAAAAATCTTGGGAAAACGTCCATTTAGGGTCACTTTTACGAAGCTTTCACACACACACCAAGTTCCCAAAAAGGCCAATTATTTCACAAATGGGGGAAAAAAAAAAAAAAAAAAAACGTACTGCAGTTCATCAAAATTCCATATTGTGAAATGACCACAAAACAAGTTAGTTCCTGTTATAACTTGTTTGAAAGCAGCTCCTTCTTTTTTCTCCTATTTAGTTAAGCTCTCCACCCCAATGACACCCCCAACACTCCTCCTCCTCCCCCCCGCACACCCCACCAAGTCTACTCCTTCTTGTTACTAATTTGAATTCTTAAAATTCTCCAAAAAGGGAAGCTATTATAGAAAAACTGCCCCTGACATCTGACCTAGCCCAGACCATGACCCTGCTTAGGATCAACTTTAAAATACAAAATCTCTGACAAATGGACAGACGACAAAAATCATAGAAAAATCAGTTCATCTGCCAGTTACAAAGAATAGTTTTTTTTTTTTTTTTAAATAACTGCTACAAACAGGGTGGAAAACGCTCACAGGATTGAGGTTTTGAATCTCGCATCCGTTCTGTGTGTGTGTGTGTGTGTGTGTGTGTGTGTGTGTGTATACATACTGTATATAGCGTTCACATATTCTCCTTGGTTATTTTGAGTTTTTCTCCCACAGCGATGCGGGCTAATTGATGTTTCCAATTTGATTGTGTGTGTGTGAGTATATATTTGTGGTGGGGATATAAACAACGCTTCATACAGTATACGAAGAATCAGCCCAGTCATTCTCAATATGTTGTACTTGCAAGAATCTCAGACACAAACAAAAGTTTACCAGTAAGTCTGATGAAGCCCTTTCCTAGAGCTGGGCGATATGTCCTATAAACTGGATCTCCGATTTTTGAGACAAAATTTGTTTTTCGATTTCAAAATGATCTTAAAATCTATTAAAAAAAAAAAAAACACTAGAGCGTAAAGGATTGTTTTCATTTAAGCAAAAAGAATACAACCAAACATGTACCGCTTATTTTGGAAGTGCAAAGTGCAAATTTACTTTCACTAACAAGTTTTCTTGTTATTTTAGAAAAACAAATCATTACAACATGCATACATACTTCTTTTTGAAAATAAAACTTTGGTTATTCTAACAAAATATGAGGAATTGGTAAAATGCAAGCTGGAGACTTAAATTAATTTTTATATAAAAAAAAATAATTATTTTTAATCACTGAAGAAAAACTATGTTGTAAACAACATTTATACAACGTTTAACGTTAACACATTTATTATTTACATACTAAATAAAATCAAACATGTGCCTGAAAGCATTTTACATCTGTTTAGTAAGGAACACAAGCCTGTCCACTGCATCAGGCATGAGACATAGAGAGATAAAATAATAATAATTATAATTTGTTTTATAGTCATAAACCATAAATTCGAATTAATAGATAATAGCTCTACCCTTTCTGTTTGTACAAATGTCCTTCATCACCCGTTTCCAAGGACCACGTAGGAACCTCCACTTGTTCTGCTAAACCAGAAGCGCTCGAGATGTTTATCTGGAGCAGCTCGAGAGCAGCCAGAAGCCTCATTTCAGACCGACGCGTATCTCAGTGTCATCACAGCAGAACAAACACTCATCTAGTTTTTAAATTAAAGCCGCTATCTGACCGATTTAACACTAATGCAAAGCATGGATGCATCCGTGACAGGCTGTCAGACACCTAATCTAATCGAATTATCAGTGGAGGGAGCGAGACAGCCCAAGGTCAGAAGTCGTCTCTTCTCGGTCATGCTTCTTCTCGGTTCCACACGCAATCTATTTTCGGATGCAAAGAGTACACCATCACACGCTGTGTGGCAATCATTTGAGCTCTGTGGAATACAAACAAAACGTTAACGTCAATCTCAAAGAAAAAACGTTGATGACGTTAATCTCAAAGAAAGCCGACCGTGACATCCAGGAGATCCGGTCCTGATGTGTTCGTTGAACAGTTCTGTTCGTTATTTCGCTACATTGCAACGAATATGAGGAACAAATTGTTTCAGTAGATTAATACTTGATTACACTCCATTTTACACCATCATAAGTCTCTCTCTTCATTAACTCTAATCATGGTTTGTCCAAAGTAAATAAATAAAAACACTGTTTTATGAAGCACATTAAACACTACAATGAAGTTTAGCTTTCAGTCGTAGTATTTCCGTTGTCCTGTAGTAGCCAATTAAAGCTTCAGCACATGTAGCCTATCACAGATTCACCAGATTTGCGTGCGCGCGTGCATTTGTGGAGAGCGGAAGAGTTTGGTTATTAAATCAGCCACTCATCATCCATTTCTACTTTCCCATGACCTGCTTAGCCTTCCCATCCGCTTAGTCTGGGATCCGACGCGACACACACAGCAGCAGCTACAGGGTTGTGGACGACCACTTACACAAATGCTGGTGTGTGTAAAAAAAATTTTAAGGGTGGAACAATGTGTCTTTAGCAGATTGAAAGTGGAAACTGGGAAGAAGAAAGAACGAGACGATGATTTTATGGAAATCTCTGATTATCTTTTCAGACCAAGTGGAAGTGATGTCACATGCCGCGCACAGGGAAACGGCTTCCAGCAGGGGAACACCGGCAATGCTGACCTTCTGATCGGGCCATGTGCATGTGCACCTGTATCTTATTCAGGACTCTTTTGAAGCACCATTTAAGCACTTCTCGTACGTTCTCCCGACAGTATTCACCTCTGTGCATTTGCTCTCACAGATGCTGGCTCCAGCCTGAGGGGAACTGAAGAAGTAGGTCACACACACACACATACGCGAGTGCTCGCACACAAATCTGCCTGGCATCAGCAGGAGAAGCGCTGATGGTGACAGCTTGCGTGTTGCACAGCCCATTAAAGATGCGAGTCAGATTTATGAAGGCTGAGTGAATACCCAACACCGGAGAAGCTAACTGGAGAATTAGCTACGCTGTTAAAAGATGTGAGATCCATCAGCCACCACATCACTCTGAATTAAAGCATCAAAATATGTCAAACGGCCAGCGGATCAATTCATCCTGCAACACACACACACACTCTCACAGTGATGTTTCCCCGTCGCTGATATCAGATACCCATATGCTAAAACCCACCATCTTTCTTTTTTTTTCACACAGCAAACCGTTATGTTTTTATTGAATCCTTTGCAACAAACGGCTTCCTTTTTATTGTCACGTGATGGAGAAAAATCTAAAGGTACGGCGCTCAGGACAAAAACAGCCCATGTATTTAAACTAACCTATTTGTATTAAGAAAACTCCGCTCTGTGCTGACTTTTGTAAAAGAAAACCTCCGATGTCTGTTTCAATATAGCACGCTTGGACTGGCTCAGAATTTCCTCGACCCTGTAGTGCGTTACCCCATCTCCACGTTCTACACACATGCATGCGCGCGCACACACACAAAGGATGTGGTCTGGCTGTTGGTAGTAAATATTATTATTAAGCATATGATTTATTATGAACAGATCAGGGACACTTTCATTTCCAGAATCAGGAAAATGTGGAAAGAGTGCAGTGTTACATAAAGTGAAGTTCGTCGGATTTCAACACTTCAAGTCGGTTCAATTCGAGTACGGCGTCTGTACGTGTGATGAGAGAACTGTGAAATGTTAGCCGGCGTCATGCGTCATTACTGAAGACATCATCAATACACTGTTATTCTCAGAGATTCAAGCACTCGCTTGTTTTTCAATAGTTCATATCAATGCACATAATTGAGGGTCGTACATCTGAGTTAGCTGCTCATGTTACAAGCAGAACATGGTACTGGAAAAGCGTGTTAGAGCTGCGTGAAGGGCTAGCTAATGAAATGATCATTCGGCCACCTCGTAGAGTCATACTCGGGAACCCCCCGGCCCTGCTCATCTGATTTCACTAATCAGGGAATAAACAAGGTTTTTTTTTCTTCCTGAATTGAGGGTTTGTGTGTGACAGAGCAGGAAAAGGCCAAAAATGTGCAGGACAGACAGTTTAAATTTCACTATATATATATATATATATATATATATATATATATATATATATATATATATATATATTATTTTTTTTTTTTTTTTTTTTTTTTCCCCTACCACTATAGACTGTTGTTTTTTTTTTTTGCACCAAATTCCAGACCGAACATGGCGCGTGGATTTTCCCATTCGGCCACAAAATCATTTTGAGGTTGAGCCGAAGTGTCAGGGATTACTGTAGCTCTCGTCGGGTCAGCATTCCAATTCATCCCAAAGGTGTTCGCTGGGATTGAGGTCGGGAGCCTGTGCGAGTTCTTCCACTCCAAACTTGGTAAACCACGCGCACATGGAGCAGGCTTTGCTGGAACAAGTTCGGGCTTCTTCATTCCAGTGAGGAGAACGTGTAATAATAAATAAATAAATAAATAAAACAACTACAGCTTGCAAAAAACACTTCATACAAGCATGTGTGCTTAAAGATTTATGGAGTAGATATTAGTATCATGGTCAGGTGTCTGCATACTTTTGACCATAGAGTGCAGAAAATATTTAATGTACAGCCTTCAACGCTTACCCTCCCTCACTCTCACACACACACACACACACACACACACACACAGTCAACATAGAGCATAAATCTCTCATTTCTCAGTGCAATACCCGACTATAAATATATCACATAGGCAATATATAATTCAAGTAAATTAATCTGCCCTTATGTGTATATTGTGCTTTTTCTTGGTGCAATATTTTATAAGTCAAGCTACAGAATGATTCTCTTCCTCAGGGCAATAATAATGATGTTTTTCTTTTCAATATTACCATCACTTTCTCTCAGGTTCTCTTGTCTTACATCAGGGTTACAGAACTATTTTGTTTTTTTTACCGAGATGTTTTTTTCCAGTCCTCGGCAGTGCTTTTTTTTTTGTACGAAACACCTTCACTGAATATTTGTTTCTGGTCGTTATATCTTGTTTCTTAAACCATACAGCACTTTGTTATATTTGTCATATTTCTTATCTAAAAAAATCTTATCTATAACTTCTTATTTAAAAAAAAAAAAAAAAAAAACTTTAAATGAAGTAAAAATAAATGTCTCTCGGTTCATCCCATTCAGCCATTTCACTGCACCACAACTTTTACCATTCTGGGTTTCTTCTGGATTCTATGCAGGGGTGACCGATACAGACCACAAACATCTACACAATGTATAACTTGAGATTTTCTGTGCAGTGAGCCAATCGTTCGGTTGTGTGTGTGAAGTCACAAATGCTTTTGTCAAAGAGTAGCTTGAGATCAAAACTAAATTCAAAAACGGCGTTTCAGTCCCTGTGTGAGACATGCAGCAAAAAATAAATCTGTAAAATAAACAGTCTATATTAAATAAAAACAGGCCCGTGTCTGAGAACGCTCTTTCAGTTGATGTCAGTAACAATAACAGTTTGATTAAAATGGAGTTAAATTCAACAATAACAACATAAACAGAACAAAACTTCCAACAGACTAGTTTTCAGCTGAGGTCGACTGCAGAGCTCCTAGATCTGTCAACGTGAGAAACACACCCACACTGAGGGAATGATTTCCTGTACTGAGCACTCCAGATGTCTTGGTTCATTTTTGTCATATATCTCGATAATATGGAAAGCCTGTATTAATGACAATCGACTAAGCGACTATCCTTTTCCTTTTTTTATGTCATTATGAACAGACACGCACGTTCAGTCTCAGGATGCAGTATGTCAAGGCACTGTCAGGAAGTGGCGTTAGTCTTAAAGCATCTTAACGTGGAAATTAAGGAGGTCTAGGCATCTGATTTACACAAATTCACCAAAACATGGGAAGGAATTGTACCATTTGGAGCGATCGATGTAGTAAGACATGGCCTCAATATGTATTTTTTCTCCTCTCTCTATAACCATCTGTAGCTCCACAGGTTTTGTGCTGCACGATTCATTTCATAAAAATCTGAATTGCGATATGAACCTGTGCGATTATTCAGCTGCACAAAAAAAACTGCAATTTATTACAGGTAAGTTACTCACAGGGATTTATGAAGAGAATTTGTTAATCATTTAAGTATTTATTTATTTTTTAAATACCTTTATAGGTGCTCGATAAATAATCACAAAACATCCTCTAATAAATGCGTTTGAATTCTAAACGGTACATTTAAGAGTTAAAAATCACAGTTCAAATTGCAATCACAATACGGGCCTAAATTAACATAATGTGATTTTTATTTACTTTTTTTTTTTTTAAACAAATCGTGCATCCTACATATGATGAATTAAGCTTGAAACCTGTTTCTTAAGAGGCAAAAGACTTTTCAGGCTGTCGATACACCTTCAACTTTAGATAGAGGAAATACCTACTAGACCTACTTCTAGTCTCCCTTCATCCTTGTCACGGTGGATCTGAAGTCTGGCAAGAATACACCTTGGATGGTGTCCCGATTGATTGTAGGATCAATGCACACCAACATTTAAACACACATTCACACCTAGAGAGAATTTAGAGCTGCCTATAGTGGAAAACCACATGCATCCATATTTAAGCTGTTAAACCAGAACCTGCCCATTATGGCACTTTAAACAACTTTACTAAGTCTTATTTTAATTTATATAAGTAGTCCCTGACTTACGAACATCCGAGTTACAAATTTCCGTAGATTCAAACAAACTGCGGGTTTAGGAACATTAATAGATGCGAACAAATCACAAAAGTAGCTTAAGTGTATTGTACAAAAAATAGACACTGCAGTGCACGAGATATTAATATTTAGAATATTTTCAGTGTGTAAGTGAATGTATGAAATGTCCCAAGTCATACATTTTTATTATAATGTGTAAGCGGGGGAAATGAGCTGGCTTTACCGGCCTAATTTTGGAAAATCCTCAACAAAACAGAGTTCACAGTGTGACAAGTGAGATGGATTTTTTTAGGCATGGTTACAGTTTTTAGCCACATGATGACAGTGTGGAGAAAAGAGGCAGGGATTTAGTCAAGCGAATTGGTATGCTTGGTATAAGACTTACTTTGTCAGACTTATGAACCAATCCGACTTACAAAAATGCTCCCAGAAGAAAAACTCATTTGTAAGTTGGGGACTACCTGTAGTATCTTATCTCCCGAACAGACTGAACACTTTTACACAACCAGTCAAAGGTTTGGATGCACCTACTAATTCAATAGTCTGTCCTGATTTTTACATCTTTCTACATTATTAAACAGGTTAATGTTGGGATGTGTTAATGTGCAATATGTTAATGTTTAATTTGTTTATGCTTTTGAGACTGGTAACACTAAATAAACGTCTCCTCTGCAGCAGAGGTAAGTTTTGGTCTTGCCTGCCTGGTTTGGTCTTCATGAGAGCCAGTTTCATCATGGTGCTTGATGGGTCTTGCAAACGCACTTATGCAACTCTTTCAAAACAGCTGACCTTCGTGACTTAAAATCCAGTATTATTCCAGAATGATGAAAATAAAACAAAACTTGTGTCTGAACTTTTGACTGGTACCATCTGTCATTTATTAACTCTCATAAAAATGAGTGACGAGTTGAAAGTTCTCATCTCCAATGCATGCGTTTATTATCCAGCCAAGAGGACCACTAACTAGTCTCTTCACTTCATTCCGTTAACTTACACGCACACTTTCCTCTCTCCTGGCCGTGCATCCTCCCTCCTCAGATCTCTAAACCCTCTTTCTGTCTTGCTCTCTGAAGACTCTTGAGAACAGACTGTTTCATCTCCAGTGCTGCTTTTCCCTAAATAGCAACACGAAGCCTCGCTTCCCAGGGAGCTTTCACTGCAACCCAACAAACAAAACCCAGAACGTCACATTTCATGAAAACTTCACCGCACCACAAAAGTCGGGAGGGGAGGGGATGGGGGAGGGAGCACACGCTGGACCACACAGACACAAACACAGATACAAACACACACGCAAACAATTTCTCTCCCATACTCTGCCACATTCGCAGAGCGAACATGTTCAGTGGTTCAGTGCCGAGAGCCGCTGAGCAAATGGAAAGAATGCAGCCGGTCGTCCCCTGTGGACCGAGGAACACACTGGCCTGCATTGTTGCCTCACTGCCGCCTCTCTCTGGGGCTACTAATAGCCGCGCGTTTGCTGCTGGTCCTCTCCCTGGATACTACTCGGCTACAGGATGTTGCTCCAGCTGTTTCCTGTTTTTGGAGGAGGGGAGACTTTTTTTCTCTCCAGTCTTCCCATCAAAAGAGGAAAACCATATTTCACTTTCATATTAGAACATTTGATCACAAATTAAGCAAAAAAATAAATTTTAAAAAGTGCCTGTACTGGTTATCTCCAGAACATTTGGCACACAGCAGAGCATCACTTCTAACGTGCAGTGCATGTGGTATATGTTTACTCGTAATTGCTCCGCAGTTTATCAGAGGGTATAAACACGACTTGGAGGAAGTGATGATGTTATGAAAGCGCTTGGAGGGAGAATATCATGATATATTGTCTAACTGATCGCCGGGCATGCCACATGGTGACCACATGTCTGCTGCCTTCTGTGGGTTTGCTGCGCTCCATGTGACAGCACACACTCACACACACATCGATTGCCGAGCAAAATCAGCGGATGCACACACAACAAATATCTGCATTATATTAGCCGGCTTAGGCTGCTAAATGCAAAGTGATAAAGCTTTTCAATTCCTCTATGGGGATAATTGGGAGGAGAAATGATGGCAGTGTGCACAAAGTGACCAGAGATTTAGTCAAGTTGACTGGTATGCTTTACATTATATATTCGTGTCAAAGGTGTAAAAGACTCGCTTTGTCCGACTTAAGAACAAATCCGACTTACGAACGCGTTCCCAAAACTGAACCTGTTCATAAGTGGGGGACTACCTGTAAGGGAAGTAAAAAAAATTACTTTCAGATTGGGAGAAAAAACTGTCAATCATCGTGACCGCAGTCAATCTCTGCAGTCTGTACATGCTCAGAAGATGACCGAAAGCAAGACAGCCCAGGTTAAACCGATGAGAGTTTGAATGATGGTGACGTGCATCAGCAGAAGATCCTATTTAATCCTGAAAATCCTGTGCGATTTCTTAGATTCTGCGATCAGGTCTTTAGTACCTGCGTACTTTTATAAAATGATTTAGCTAAACTCACAAATGTGAAACGGTCTAAGGTACCCAGTGATTCTGCAAATACTTCTGCAAATACTTCTGCCAATACTCGCATTTTGCCTTCTTCTTCTTTTGAGTTTATGGGTAGTTGGTGCAATACTGCCACCTACTGAACTGGAATGGAAGATTTTGAGAAAAAAAAATTATAGCTTTGTACGAGATGCGACATTGACAAGTTGTACAAAATTTCAGTGCTGATTAAATACTACTAGCAGTTTTTATTATTTCAAACCCTGTAGGAAATATGGCTGCTTGAAACAAAAAAAGATTAGTGCTACTGAATCAAAATAAAAGAAAATCACAATGCTTGATTGATTCTCAGCTCTATTATTCATTACGGTGTCTTCCTAGTGGAGTTTAATGCTCATGTACTGTAAGCTCTGATCAAGACAACATTTAAACATGTGATATCTGATCTGTAACAAACCAACAGGCATGGTGATGTATGCGTTCCTCTTGACTGATTCATTATTACTTCCTGCATCAACTATACAGGAAAACGGTAATGAGCTGAGGTACGGTACTATGCAAAATTCTTGTGCCTCCCCTCATTTCTTCACATTTCGCTTCTTGTATTTTTTTAATGTTCTCACATTGTCGTCTAAGAGAGAGAGAGAGACAGATAATGCTGACACTGACTCTGTTTTTAAATCACTAATTTTCCTTCACATCTTCCTACTTCTGTTCACAGTATGAGTAAAGTCATCACCGTCGTCACGTGAGTGATCACACTCCCAAAGCCCCACAGGTAATATCCACAAAATTCACAATCTACAAATAACAGGAAAGAAACTCTCATGTGTCACACCTTAACTCAGAAAAACACAGAAGGAAAGCAGCAGAACATAACTGGACATGGAGGTCCGATGCAGTAGTTTTGAGCCATTAATGTTTCTTCACATTTTGCTTCCAAAATTTCAGATTTTCTCTCTTTTTTTTTTATTTATTTATGTAGTCTTGAGGAATAGTTCTCCAGGCTTCCTGAATTACTCATTTCCAGTCCAGTGGCTGTACCTGAGCACTTTCAGGGGAATGTTTTTTTTTTCCTTGCAGTGATTTATGAATCATTCAAGCATTAAAAAACCATCACGAAACATTAAGGCATGAACCAGCGAGAAACAGGTGCAGATGATCAGGCCGGTGATTAGTATACTGGTGAGGCTGAATGCTGACTGGTTGGAATAGAGGAGAGAGGAAATGAAGTTGTAACAAACAACCAATTTTTTAATTGCACTTTGCTGTAAAACATTTTCTCCCTGTCTTTAATTGAATCTACATAATGTAATGTAACTTATGAAAAAAAATGAGGGATGGCTCCACACTTTTGCACAGTACTGTGGGAATAAAGATCCTAGCCACCATTCATTCAGGAATTCATTCTGTGTGAAACACGCAGGTTTAGATCGGCATGAAAATTACCAGTTCAATATATTCACTACTAAAATGACGAGTAACAACCTTGAACATTCAACTGTTGTGAACTGGATCTCATTCTCTAGTTCATTACCAATATCTGAAATATAAGCAGTCTCATTTTTCATTTGTCCTTCTTGTAATGCATCATCTTTTGCCAGTTTTGCAGCCATGTTCGGTCACTCAAAAGTTCCAAGACGTTACGTAAAATTAAGCTAAAATAAGTTTTAGGTTGAAATGCGAATGCTTATATCAAAAGGGTATCGTATCAAAGGTGAACTGTTTGTACAACGCACTCTCACACGCGCTGCGATTGGTCAATAACATGTTCCATATAGACATATAGCATGTCGGCCAATCACGGTACGTCTTACATCCAACACCAAAATGCAGAGGGTTAAGATGTCGATGTTTCTTTGACTGAACACGATTTCCAGACTTCATGTAACATAAGAAAATGCGCGTTCAAGAATCTAGAAACAGAAATGTATGTTTGGATTCAGTACACTTGCGGAGTCGCCACACTTTACACCATAGAGACACAAGACTGGAGTCTATCAGGACATTAGTGTTGATCACCCGATGCTGTGCTCAGTCGGCTCGCTCGTTCATTAGCGTCTATGCAAAACTGGGAAATCACAAAACTGGAGCTGTTTAAAGCCCGCTCCCGGTGGTGTTAAACGGCGTAGGCGTTATCGTACTGCGTGTTTATGCGACTCTGATATGTGCGTGTGTGTGCAGGACAAATCTGCTCTTCCTCAAACATGTGCCAGACACAGGGACCAACGGAAGAGCGAGAGGGGGAACAAAACATGTGCAGAAGTGGATGTATTTTAAGTGTCAGTGAGAAACAGGCAGTAGGGACACAGTGTGTGTGAGGAAGTTGACTGGGTAAGAGTGGAAGTTGACTGGTGCACCATGGATACCGGCCAAACAGCAGAAGTATCTCTCTCTCTCTCACTCACGCACACAGACACTCACTTTGCTATGTGCTTAATATTGCTGATTAAGAAAAATCTACAAAAGCAAATTGCATGTGCAGTGGTGGAATCTGGTTTAATGTTTAAGGGAAGGGTCAGCGGTCTGAACGTCAGACACTGCAGTGAAACACCGCTGTAAAACCCTGCGTTTTTCCATTTTATTCCTCATGCACAGCCTTCTTATTTCTGACTTAGCTGGCTAGGCTGACAATGTAGTTAAAGTGCTGGAGTGTGCAACAGTTAATAGTGACAGAGATGCACCACACGCAACATGAAGAATCTTTTTGCACCGTTCAGATATTCTACTGCAGCCAAGAGTCTCATCACTGTACTGTTCCTGAAGCCTTCTGAAAACAATCAGTTTTTAACGCCTTCATTCACGGGAAATTTCATCACAAGTCCTGGTTTGACTTGAACACCCCTTATGAATAATACGAGTGCATTTCCAGTTAACAATCGGCTCTTGATTTTGAAGTAAATAATGCACAACATGTTGCACAACTCTATCTGTGTTTATGAAGCTGATTTTCTGACACTAATAATCAGCTTTCCTAATCATGCATGCACCAGACAGAATCGCAGCATCTCTAGGTCAAATTGAAACTTTGAAAGATTCATATATTGTTCATGTATTTAATGTTAAAATGTTGCTGATTTAATTTTTTCTGTCTCAGGAAGGGGCAAATCTGCGTGTGAGGCCTTTTTGTTGAAGATTATTTCTCCATAAAATCCATCTGCTAAAATTGCTGCAAAAAAATTTTCTGCAAAAATGACTGAATAAAAGTTTAAAAGATTAATCAGCAAAGTTATAGTTATTATTTACTTCTATTATTTGTATTAATATTTAAGCTATTTATTGGCAAGTTAACAAAAGCATTAACTGCCCATCCGGAGAATATTAATCATTTGTGAAATGATTATTAATTATTAATATTAATTATTTGTGAAAATACCCGTTACAATAATCCACCAATTGATAAATAATTCACAGGTTTGACAATTAAAAATGAATAGCTACTTGCGGTGCTAGTTAACAAGCGTACATTTTGCGATCTTCACCTTCCTGAGACATTAGATTGGATAAAAAATAAAAAAAAAGCGAATTTAGTTGACAGCTACATGAGA
The DNA here is from genome assembly GCA_013621035.1 of Clarias magur. Classification (NCBI taxonomy): domain Eukaryota; kingdom Metazoa; phylum Chordata; class Actinopteri; order Siluriformes; family Clariidae; genus Clarias; species Clarias magur. The sequence continues at coordinate 95,977 of QNUK01000309.1, read as the reverse complement.
CATCTGTGCAGACCGATAAACAGCACAGGCAGTAGTTTCTTTCCACTTCCTCTAAAATCTTGGCTCCATTTTCCACCTTCCGCTATTTTCCTAAAACAAATCTGTAGCACAGAGAGGAAGAAGAAGACAGCAATACAGACAGCGACGGAGAGAAAGAGAGACAGATACTGCTGATTTTCCATCGCCTTTTCTTCCATTTGTTCACTGCCATTATTACAGTATGAGTAAAGTCATCAGCGTCGTCACGTGACCGATCACACTCCCAAAGCCCCACAGGTAATATCCAGAAAATTCACAGTCTACAAATAACACAGGAAAGAAACGCTCACATGTCACACTTTAACTTGAAGAAGTGAAGGGGCTGTAAATATGTGAACGTGCAGTACTGTTCAAAAGTCTTGAGCAACACCTCGTTTCTTCTAAAATGTTTAATACAGTCTTGAGAAACAGCTCTCTACTCTTCATGAAGGTCTTTTTTGGCTCCCGTTTTCAGTCCAGTCCCTGTATCTGAGCAGTTTCAGGGGAATGTATTTGCTTGTTAAGCCACACAGGGATCTATAACTCATCTAACTTAAAGCAACTGGTGAGAAACAGGTGTGTATGATGACAGATGATCAGGGCGGTGATGCTGAATGGTGATGCTGGAACGAACGAGAGGGGAAAAAGACGTGGCTGCAGAGGTTGTTACATAAAACAATACATTTTTGAGTTGTATCTTTAGGCACTTTGCAGCCGGTCACAGTAAAACATTTGTTCCCATTTCTTTATTTGATCAACATCATTTAATTTGGTCTGAAGGAACGAGGGGTGGGTGAAGACTTGTGCACATTATCGTACACCCAAGTCACTTGGACAAACATTTAGAGCTGCAGGTCCTTAATAACACCGCTCTACACACTTAATTCAGTTATGTGACCGCTTAACAAATTATGTGTAAGGAGTATACCTTAACAGGAATTTACACTCGTACACTTTTTTTGGGAGGATTTGAGATTGAGGTTTGTAACGGGGAGGTGCCACAGTCGAGCCCTTAACTCTTTCTGCTCCACGGTACCATGTCATCATGGTTGACCCTATGCTCTAACCCCAGTTTCCTGACAAGTTTCTACAGTATGTGCAATGTATATGTGACGAAGCTCTTCTTCTGTATTTAGGTGCACACTAATGTCAGGCTAAGATCTACTGGAACTGCCCCACACCTGCTGTCATAAGGCTGTTTAATCTTCGCTTGGAGGCATGTTTACATGTCTGACTTGGTAGGCTGCAACCACAAAGTACCTTATTACACCCTCACATTTCAATGAAGCCCACAGCTGCATACCGAAACACCAAACGTACACAAACCCACGCACACATTCCCTCGCTCTGGAGACAGGAGTTTACACGGCACGACTAATAAACCAGCAAGAAGGGGTGTGTGGGGGGCATTTTCTCATTCTCTCGTTTTTTGTGTGTTTAAGCTTCAACCTCCTCCTCTTGAATTTGATACACCTCAGGATTAACACTCATTAACTGTACATGTCACACCACATCTCAGCTCAGTACATGGCGCTATTTTAGCTTGCTAATTTCAAACCTTCCTCTCCAGCGTGATTAGATCGTCTACCTGCAGCACACAAACGCATCCCGAAGCAGCTGACTGGACTCGAGTGGGTCGGATTTAATTTACATGTTGAGTGAATTTGTAAATCTGCCTCAATTGTGCTAGATCAACAACAACAATAAAAACCGCTGCGTGTCAAGAAAGTTAACAATCCGATTTACCAATCAGATTAATTCAAACTACGACTCGCCTGAGAACTACGTACTTGCTGCTGTGTTCTATAAACAAATGATTAATAAACCGCCATCAACAAATCACTATTATAGTAGTTATATAAAAGTTTCATTAAACTCCCTTGATCCAAGTTTTATTAAGAGCTAAACAATGCTTGTCAAACATACTGATGTAAACAATTCCATCAACTATACATCAACTGATGTAAAAAAAAAAAAAAAAAGTATAAATTATAAGACCTCATCTATCTGAAGTTGGATCCAAGTATGTAGCAAAGCAACAGAGAAGACAGAAGATTTACGAAGTAAGTGTAAGTGTACAGTTATTCAACAATATGGTCTACATGCCACAGGCACCCACTAACGAGCACTAACGATCTCACCCCATCCCCCGGAGAGTGCAAGCTCGAATCCCGTGTGATTCCTGCAGCCGGGAGCAGAGAGAGCTGTTTGGGTGAAGTCATTCAGAAGAGGGATGTGAGGCTCAATCGTGGCCAATCATGGGCGTCTTGTGAGCTCACGCAAGTGGAAGGAGCGGATCGCACCGTCATCTGAGTACGTTGAGCAAGCAGTAGTTTCGAGGGGCCTCCGAGTGGCCTATCATCCGGAGATCGCTAGTTCGAATCCCGGGTGGTGCTGTAACCTCTCGCAGCCGGAGGTCTAGAGAGAGCTGATTGGCCGAGCTCTCTCAGAGGGGAGGGATGAGAGGTATTTAGCGCTCCCACATTAATCACGGCTCTACAGCCAGTCAGGGGCGTCTGTGAGCTCGCGCAACAGGGGGAGCGTATAGCGCTGTCCTCCGAGTGCGTTATGCCGCCCCAAACGGTGCCCGAGCGAGCAGTTCGAAAAGATGCGGTCGGCTGGCGTCACGTGGTTCGGAGGAAACACGTGATAGTCTTCGGCCCTCCCGGCTGAGTGGTAGTAGTAGCCTTAATGTGGGAGCCCCCTAGTGACGGGGAGGAATTGGACACGACTAAATTAGGGAGAAAATCGGGGAAAAATCCAAAAGAAAAAGAAAAAAAAGAAAAGGAAAGTAGTTTCGAGCCTTTTGGTAGTTGTAGCCTTGATGGGGGAGTGGTCTAATGAGTACAAACTGGCAAATGAAATTAGGGAGAAAATCTGGGAAATCCAGAGAAAAGTGTGTGTGTGTGTGTGTGTGTATATATATATATATATATATATATATATATATATATTATATATATATATATATATATATACACACACACATACATACACACACAGGCAATCAAAATTAGAGAACAATTTATAAACAACTGAACAATTCTGAAATAATGACATCTTCACTGCTCAACAGTTGGAGTTTTTGTCCTGTCTATACCGTGCTACCAAAACACCTTTCCCACAAAATAACTAAAGACATTTCAACAAAAAACATTATTTTGCAGAAAACACACTGATCAAAATTAGAGAACAACAATGACTGTAGCATGGAAAAAGATGACAACAAAATTTTCTGAAGGTTACAACAGTCAGCAATTAGTAGGAAGTGTACAGGCCTTTGCTCTGAATGACTTCAGCACATCTGCGGCCACAGGACAGCACTAGTCTCTCTCACTGCTCTGGTGTGATTTTGGTTCACTCTTCTTCCAGTCTCCTCCACAGTTTGGTGACTGTAGTGGGTTTCTTGGCTATAACTTTGTCACCAAAGATTTTCCAGAGGTTCTCTATTGGGTTTAGATCAGGACTAGATCCAATGTTTTCAGTTTCAAGGAACTGCTTTACCCGTTTTGCTGTGTGACATGGAGCGTTGTTCTGCATGAACACTGTGGGCTAATTGGGTGATGGAAGGAACCATACGTTGTTGAAGAAGGTTCTGATAAAAATTTGCATTCACTCTGCCATGTAGCTATATAAAAGGCCCAAGTCCTGCTGCAGAAAACATGCCCCAAACCATGACACTTCCTCCTCCACTTTTCACTGACTTCTTCTCACACTTTGGGTTCAGTCTTTCTCTAGTTTGTCGCCGAACATAATGTTTCCCATCGGACCCAAATAAATTAAACCTGCTTTCATCACTGAAGTGAACTTTGGACCAGTTCTCCTCTGTCCACACAACATGCTCCTCAGCAAAGCTTAGTCTAGCCTTTTGATTCTTTCTGCTAATGAGAGGTTTGGTCACTACAGAGTGGGCTTTCAGTCTGAATGCTCTTAAACATCGAGACACTGTATGACGAGACAGATCCTTACCCTGTTCAATGCTGAACTGGTGAGCAATTCCAGCTGCAGTGTGGAAACGATTGCCCATTGAGATCCTCCATGGTATCCTGTCCTCTCTTCTGTGGACAACCAGCCTTCTTGGAGGACTTGAATGAGTTTGTGATGTTGTAAAGATTCAATATTCTTGAAATCACAGATTTGGAACGACCAACTTGTCTTGCTAAGGTATATTATATATATATATATATATATATATATAAAACTTTGATGCAAAGACTTGCTGGGGAAATCAAATTTAACTACTTAGGCATCTATTTGATCCATTTTATCACTTAATATTGTGTAAAAGGTTTCTTGAAATGAAACGGGCCTTTTAGAACCTACAGGTTCCGGGTTCTATTCCCGCCTCAGTGTGCATGGAGTTTACATGTTCTCCTCCTCTCACAGTCCAAAGACATGCAGATGAAGCTAACTGGCGTCCACATGAGTATGTGAGTGAGTGTGTGAGCCCTGCAACGGACTGGTACTCCATCGAGGGTGAACACCTCTCCTGTGTAAGGTCTATTCCCTGCGACACTGTATACAGGATAAAGTGGATGAATTTCTTAAAAAGGGTGGTTTATAGAGGTGTGAATGATACGGAGACTGTTCGATTCGATTCATTTTTAGGCGCTGGCATTTTTTGATTCAATAAAGTCTTATTTGCCTCAAACAGCTCCTGTATATGTTCCTCACAGATTTTTTTAAAAGTATCAAAACTGCTAAAAGCATTTAGATGTTGTCTTGTACACTGTTTAAATGTCAAATCTTGTACAAAGCGGTAATCTTTTCCTACCTGCTAGTCAGTAACAAACTCAAAAGAAGAAGTAGTAGAAGAAGCGATATTCTCTCCAAAACGCGAGTATTTACAGAAAATTAAAGCTGATTGTATTTTCAATGTTGTTCAATGTTTTTAAGGAATTAGTTTATTTTAGACAACATAACATTCGAGAGTTCCCCTAAGTAATGTAAAAAGAGTGAACTGAATCGGAAAAGGAATAATTCAGTTTCGTTGAATGGACTGGAAAATGATCGGTTAAATCACACGACTCTAAAGGCAGCTTTGATGCTGAGAATTGCTAGAGAATCGCTAGCGAATCAGATTCACAAGCCAGCGTCCTTAAAGGCAACTGGATCGTTCAATATCATGTAATGGGTTTCTGGAAATGGTGGTTTAAAATGAAAAGTGGGCACAGTTAAAAATAAATAAATAAATAACTACTAAGCACTGCACTTTTTACCCACAACCCTAATCATGCCATGTAATGAGCATTGCAGCGCTCGCATAAATTAGGATGCATCTCTCATAAATAAAATGTAAATCAGAGACTGATGCGAGAGGCTTGTTCATAATTCGCACCCATGAATCAGACACTTTACACGGTATAAGCTCCTGTGACGGCCCAGGCTAAGGATGTCCGACTGATTTCCTGCCTCTGACTAGATTGGAGTCTATTATCATTAACACTGAATGCATCATTTCCCTTCCACACACTGATGGATGTTAGTGGCATTAGCCATCATTAACATTACACAAGCCTGACAAGTGAGATTCATTCTGTTATTTTTGTTTTTTTTAAGCAGCCTACAGCTGAAAACGCCCCTTCTACTGCAAATTATTGAACCTTGAACTTCGTCAAAGTCGACCTTCTCTACTTTTTAATTTGTTAAAACATATACAGACAGAGTAGATTAAGTCTGTAATGCTAAACATGCCACTGAAATCTTCTTGCTAATGCGACACCAGTTGGCATTTTTTTCGCCCAATTCAGAGTTTAATGTTTGACTTGCCGATATCGATACTGAAGAATTTTTATGTTTTTTTTTCCCTGCAATCCACAGTATAGACACCAGCATACATGCCACTTATATTGTTTATTAGTAAAGTAATAAACAATATAATAAACAGTGATTTTTTTTCCCTTAAACTTTTGTCATAGCAGAGACAAAAAAGTATTTCCTCCACACAATAACCAACACTGGCTAATCTTTTTTGTAGTCTTGTACTTTGACATACGAGTTTCTATAAACATGTTACAGCCACTTCCGGGAACTGGGTGTTACTAGAAAAAGTTAGCCTTAACCAGCGGGACAAGATTTCCCGCCCCATACACACTCACATAGTGGGTGGACGACGTGGCAGGATCACGTACTGCAGAAAGGACACACACACTTGCACACCTACCTGATAGAGAAAACAAACATCTAGACTAAAAACAGGGTCTGTATTGTTTCCCGTCAAAAACTGATAATTGTGTGCGCGTGTGTGTGTGAGAAACTCCAACTTTTAAACCGTTCAGGACTTAGTTGTAGGCATTAAATATTTATACACCCTCAGTTTCTCTTAATCCAAACCTTACTTGTTTGTAAGCTAAGAGTTACGAGAGAAATCACTCAATCCTGTTTCTCCGGGATCTCTCATTTCTGATTAACTCTAGGGGGCATGACAAAACTACAACACTTTATTTAACCTTATCTGATATCAAGTGTGCGCTACAAACAGGAGCATTTCCGATCATTACCCGAGTACAATCCTCTCATCTTTGTCCCATTTAACCAAATTTCTTTTTTTTTTTACTGGCAGTAAAAGCTGATATGAGATAAAACTTGAGGTAGCCTATGACGTATGCTCTAAAATGCCTTACATTTTAAGGAAAAATCTAATTGACACTCTACTTATGAGAAAACAGGAAATCACAGAGCTGTGAATTTTCAACAGACTCAACTCGAGTCAATGCAATAGGACACATGTTCACTGTCTGATTTGCCTCAGGCAGCTTAGAGAGGCTTTAAGCATTTCTAAAATTATCTAATATGCATTGAAATGCTGCCAATGTTCTGCACCACTCCGGTCCTGTAGGTTGCAGTTTTGTAATAAGAAAAAGAAGAATGAGAATTTAAAAGCGGTTTGCATTTTCTAGAGACCGGGATATATTTTGAGGAATCTGTCAAATTTATAGTATTTAACATTTAAATCAGTAAAAGAAAATGTAAAAAAAAAAAAAAAAAGGGGGGGGGGTGAATTGTTTTGAATTAAAAAAAAAAAAACTCAATCAACAATAAAAAAGTTAAATATTAAATTAATAATAACTATTAAATATCTCACATTTTCTTCAAAACCGCTTAAGATTCCAGGACTTTTTCTACATTACTGGTCAGAGGTTTTTGGCCATGTTTACATTACCAGTCTGAGGCTAAAATGTGAAATAGATTTGTGAGATAGTCATAACTGAGCTGTTTTTCCTCTATGTTTAACAGACACTATTAAGTAAAAGCGACTGACATTACTACAACTAGAATACAAGCCATGGATACACCAATGATCCATGATTTTCCATTCTTAGCGTTGCACTATGAAAGAAAAGACATATTTCAACCGAGAGCGAATTTTTATAACAACGTGAGTACGAAGTAATGAAACTGTGGAGAAAGATCAGTTCACACGCCGCACTGAAACAAGAGAGACATCGCTCTGTCCTGCGAGTAAAGCACATGGGGGGGAGGGTAAATAAACTTTCACTTTTAACCCTGCTGAGCACCTTATTAATCTACTAATAAAACACTGGGACGCGTGGTCAGCAAACAATGAACGTCTCACACACCCACTCAGCCGCATGTGTTTAACCACACTCCTCAACAATGTCAGGAAAAGAGCTGGGGAAAAAGAAAAAGAAAAAAGAAACACAGCCACAAATACACACAAGGTAAAGTGGCTTGGCATCATGCCGACACATGATGGAGAGATAACACCAGGTAGCACGCCAACATCATCAGCGAGGCTCTAGACCACTTTAACCACAGAAGAAACAAAACACAACGTACTGGAGATAGGACTAACTCAGTAATTAGCAATGTCATCAATAACACTTTGATAGTCCACTTCCACCGCAGTGTTTTGTCAACATTTACCCTTTTTTTTTCTTTGTGAACAATATTTTTTTGCTACCATATGTTCTTGTTATCATACACATTAGAGTAACTTTAAACAGTCTCTCCTGCTCTCAAAACAAACAACTACACAGCCTGTTCAAGTGACGAAGCAGAGAAGTGCAAATGTCAGCTGAGGTTATAAACTCCTCGTACGGAAAGCTTGTCTTCGCTTAAACAGCAGCTTCCTATTTGCCTTAGATGATGTAGATCAATAGAGCAGGTCGATGATCTGCTCAAAAGTTTGGGATCACTTTCTAACTCCATAGTTGTTCCTGATTTTTATTTATTTCTACATTATAAAGCAATGCTGAAGGTGTCCACAATAAGCAAGAGTCTCCTTTGAACAGTTAATGTTGAGATGTATCTGCTACTCATGATCTGTAAAGCCTTTATAATGTCTCTAATCTGAGGTGCTGTTTGTTAATTGGTGATTTCTCAGGCTGTTAACTCTAAATGAACTCAAAAAATAAGATTTAGTCCTAATTTCCTGAGAAGGTGTTTAAGAGCAAGTTTCATTATGGTTTTAAACTATTCCAGAATAGTTGATCTATGGGTCTTAAAATAACACCGACTGTCGTCGTTATATAATTAACTAATTCCATGTGTTATTTCATAGTTTTGAAATCCCCAGTATTGCTGTAGAATGTAAAAAAATAATAATCACTAAACAAAAAACAAAGAAGCGTTGCGAGTGATCCCATACTTTTGTGCGGTAGTGTAGATCAGTCGGCTCTACGCATCTGTGATTAGCTTTAATATAAACCTGCCAGTGGAAGATCTGCTCTTATACGAAAGCCAGCTGTGGCACAAAATTTCTGTCAACATACTGCATTGTTCTTTGTATCCACTGCACTTGAAACACCTGCTTACATACACACACACACACACACACACAGCTAACCAACTAAGCCAACTCTATAACTCGTTCATTTCAAAGCCACATGGACCCTCTCGGTAATGATTATGTGGAAGACAGTGCAGCGCTGTCTCGGGAGAGGAGTGTGACCGACCCTCATTAGCGCAGTCATGGCAGGAAGCTAAAAGGCAGTTGAGGCCTGGACAGGAGCCCAGATGCCTCTCTATGTGCCACTTAGTGCCAGTCTAACAGCCCAGTGAGAAGAGAGAGACATCAAACCTCGGCTTTCACCTTTCACATGCCATAGATGGAGGAGAAAGGAGAGAGACAATAGAGGAGAATTCGCTTATTTAGACTACTTCTTGAACCTTGGTGGGGAAAAAAGGAAATAAGAATATTAAGTATTGACAATAGAGTCAGCTTCTTTAACAGCACACACACACACACACACACACACACACACACACACACACTCGCTCTCTCTCTCTCAGCTGCCGTTTTTTCTGTTCTATTCCTGGAGCAGACTGAAGAGTGATGTGACATTCAGAGCCCTCCTCCAATAAGATTCAATAACAATCTGACACATTCAGTCACACCGCTGCTGTAAATCACGCGACAGCCTTCACCTATACACGACACTCCCTCCATGCATCTGCATCAAAGACGAGAGGAAAAACTCATAAACCCATAGAACATTATAATGTTATACGTTATTTTAAGGGAATAAAATATATATATATTTGGATAAAGGCATTTTTTATGCTTTAAGCCCTTCTGCATATGATAAACAAAACTACAAGTTGTTTTTGTACTTGGGTTGATGTTCTTAAACAGAATGATAAAGACATGTACTAAATATCTGTTACTTCATAAAGATTTAACACAGAAGTGGCGATCAATACGGTCAAACGGATTTATGGTGATGACGATTAAGGACAACAATGATGATGTAAAACCTTTTTAAATAAAATCCAGTATTTAAGCTATTAGAGGGATTGGTCATTTTCAATGCCTTAAGTTTTTGTTGTCCAGATTGAAATAAGACAACAAATAATATGCAATCCTAATGCTCATGTGAAACAAAGAAAACCCAACATAGTTTTAAAAAAAAACTACCCTAGGCACTTTCTATAAGCTAATTCAGTGCTCGTTCATGTACCAAATGTGTCGGAAATACATTCGCCTTCTGCTTTAAAAACAAGAACAGATGAAATGAGTGTTAAGGTGCTATCCTTGCACATTGCACGATTCCCCAAATGCAATGCTCTGCTCAGTAGAGATGTGAGGAGAAAAGAATATTCAGTGTTTATATCTTGATTCTTCTGTGTGGCAATTCATGCATCACCACCCTGACTCCAAAATCAATTATTTCAAATTATTTTTTAAATTTATATACATTTGAATTTGAGATCTTAAGGTTTCTTGCATCTCTTAATGCTAGAATGCGCCCGGTGTTGTCATTTGTACTCTTTTTAAACTTAAATACTATTAATATTATATCACTGTGTTACCTGCTAACTGCTTACTGTTGTTTAAACCTCATGACAGCATGTCGCGCGTCTCAAATCCCACAAAACAAACTTCTAATTAAGCCTACAATCAGTAGAGGATGGGGATTATAGTTTGAAATTTTCACTGTATGTTTACAAAAAATTCACTCAATGTTAAAAAAAAAAAACACAATACAACTTTTAATTTGACTTTTTTTAATTGTTAATTTTTCATTAATTTGTTAGCAGTATCAGAATAGGTCCTGCATAAGACAAAAATATATATTTTAAAAAAGAAAGAATAAAAAAAAAAAAGACATTTGCATAGCAGACAAAACACAGACAGCTGTTTAAGGGCGTTTTCACACTGGTAACGATCTGTTCCGTTCTGTACCCGAGCACGATTTCTCCCCCTCCCCAATCCCCCCGCAGGTCTGCGTTCACACTGTATTAGCGATTGTGATCCCGGGGACACTTGCGTATTTACACAACAGGAAACAGTAGGTGGCGGTAGAGAGGTAGTTGGTTTGGTTTTCGCCGGAAGAAAACTAAGAAATAAGAAGAAACGCTACTCGGGTCATGAACTGTGAGACACCTGTTAATGTTCCGTGTGGATGTTTTAATTTTTATGACAAAAACAACGGCACTGTAAACAACATGCCTACTGACACATCTGTCGTGCAACTAAGAGGGTGAAATGAGCGCGTGCTGCACGAACACAGCACGAGGCACTGAGGAATGACTTTGCATCTCTACTCTGTAAGGTGAGGAATCAGGTGCGTCTACATTCTCTTCTAATTCCCAGTCAAATAGAAATAAAGTGCTCATTAAACATTACTTTCTTTAGTCATAGCACATTTAAAATTTTTACTGTTTTATCATAAAAATAAAGTGTTTATGTACACTGTAAATTAATCAGATGTAAACAATTAATAAATGCAATAAATGCTACAAATAAATATAATGCCGGCTAGAATAAAGTTCAACAAATAGCATAGATACATATAATAAATGATAAATATCTAATCATGCATTTTTCTGTTCTCCTCAGGATCATCTGGGTTTAGAGAGGGGTGCTGTGTGCTGGCAGGATGTCCTTGTGACCAGGAATGGCTACTAAATACTCCTATTAAGATGACAACAGTCCTACAAGAGAGATGCTTGTGCTCTTTTTTTCTTACCTTGCTATGTGTAGATTTTCAAATTTAGCCGAGATGCTGAAACTATTGAATTTAAAACCTCACCGTGCATCAATGTTTAGTGTTTAACAAGTTTTGTGTGCCGTGTGTTTATATTGTATTTTTGTAAATGTAAAAATAAATGTTTACTGTAAAATCCATGATGAGTGTGGGGGATTTGGAATAGAGACAGGGTACTGGATAGAGTGCAAAATGTTTTATTAAACATTATTAAATAAAAATATAATAAAAGTAAATTTTGTAACAAAAGTAGCTGTCAAATAGGACAAAAAATATAAACATTAGAATGTAGCATATTTTATATTTACTTGTACTTGCATAGCAAGAGGGTGTGTGTTAATGAAATTAAGACAACAGTTGGTCCACCGTCTGCATCAACATTCTATTCGATCTCTTGCTGTTCCTTCCTCTGTATCTGTAGTCGGCACTTCTCCATCTAAATTTGAGATTTCATGCAGACATTATGAGTCTCCTGCTCTTGCACGTCAGGTTTTGCCTCTTTCTTCTGTTGTTAGCTGGTCTTGTGCTACTGTCAGAGGTCTCAGTCCGTGTTTCCTCCAGTGCCTGTCTGCAAGAAAGTATAAACGCAAAAAAATTAGCTGAAAATTGCAACCATAACAGCTTGTACAAATTAAATTTTTCCAACATTTACATTTTGTCACCGCAATCACAGATAACCTGAAACTGTGTGTGGATCAGTTTTTATAAGTGTCTCTGAGATGTGTTGGAGAATATGCATGAAGTTTATATATAACATATGAGTAAAGAGTAAAGTAGCTGTAACTCTAATAGTTACATAAGCACAACACTGGAGTTCATCACATTCTGCTCTTCTGAACAGTGAAATGATCTGAGGCCTTAAAGTGAGCAGACATGAACATTCAAAGTTAACTTTACTGTGAGCTAATGTGAAAGGATCATCCTGTATATCTTATTATATGCATTTAAATGTCACCACGAGATCCACAGACAATTACCTGGAGATGCCGTGCTAATATGAGACTCTCTTTAACAGTGTTAATAACAGGAGTTAATAGTATTTAATATGAACTTACCGTTAACGAGCAGGCTCTCTGCTGGACCAGGCTCCACGCTGTCCGGTTCGGATAATGGAGGTAGATGTTGTTGTGGGTTTGAGGGGTTCCGACTCGATCACACTGGATGGTTTTTATCCTATTGTTTTGTTTATCTTTTCCTCACTTCAGTATCGCACACGTGCTGTGTGCTGCACGAACCGAAGTTCGTTTAACTCTGCACGGCATTGCTCAGTGCTGCTGTACGCGCGGGCGTCTAAATACTTACGGATACTTCCGTAAATATCGGAGTTTTATGTGTAGTGTCCGATTATCTCCGGATATTTTTGTCTGTCTAAATTTCTAGCAAATGCTATACTTCGGCATTACTTCACAGAAATTCTTCACGTTGTGTTTGTGTACGGAGTCGAACTGGAATTACGTCACTTCCTCTTTTGAGCACGAGCGTGTACTTATGTCCCGCCTTCCATTCTCGGGAAGGTGTGAACCGTTCCCGACACCACCTCTGCACGATTCGGAACGATTACATTCTCACAGACAAAAATCAACTGGTCCCGGGGCCAAGTGTACTCGGAAACGGATCCGGGACCCCAGTGTGAAAACGCCCCAAGTTAGTTCTGGTCAACACTGTATGTTCGTCTGTGCTTTCAATACTGTGATGTGTATAATAAATTTACAAACATAGTATTGTTTCATGTTCACAACATAAACCAATCACACAACTGAAGGGTTTCAGGAGAGTCTGTGATTCCTGCTGCAGGTTGATGCGGTATGATTTAAGGTGCGTCCAGAGGGAAGGGGGTTGCGAAGGTCACAGCCTGGAACAAAGGGGGTGAGAACCTCTGGAGTAAGGGGATTTAAAGAAAAGAAAGAAAAAAAAAGAAGCTGTGTAGACAGAAGACAGAAGTACATTTGCACACTGACGTCCACTGACATGGCAACAACCCTAATGCTGGGTACAAACTTAAAAACTGGAAACAGCCCGAGAGATTTGATGTAGCAGAAAATAATAAAGCGGCAGAGAGACGAACCGGGATCCAGGTCGTCCCCTGAGATCAACACTCATGTAAAAAGACGACAAAAAAAGGACAATTTGTACAAATATTTGGCTAGGCTGTGTGTACAGATTCTCAAAGATGAAATAAGGTAAAAAAATAAAAATAAATAAAAACACCCCGCGGTGTGGGTGAGGGGTCCAAGCTTGAATGCTGCACATGTCTGTGTGTGCGTGTCTAATGGTGAATTAACGAGAGGCTCGGTATGACAAATCGGCGCGGCCTTTGCCGAGCCCTCATCACTCAGCCTGGCACCCCACACTCATTTATTCACCCCACCTCCTCAATGCTTCTGCTGTTCATTTGTCTGTGCGCCGTCAGGGCACAAGCTGAGCCGTTCCACGTCTACACTCCGGCTGGGCCACTAACGTCCCAACGTCTTATCTCCACTGAACAAACACACATACACATGCAAATCCGCCGGAGACTGCGATAAGGCCTTGTATGCTAATGCTACACCGATCTACAGCTGTGGCTTAATAAAAAAGCTAAACAATAGACTTCATCGGAGTAATTACGGCTGGATCCGTCATCCGTACGGGATTATAGCGGGACGACGAGACGCACATGAACACTGGATTTAATTGATACGGCGCTTCGACGCCTCTGGGAGTTAGATATGTCTCTCTGAAAACCTGTCATGCTGGTTCTTTTACATACAAGACCAGAGATAGAACACTATTATACACCCACACACACACATACACAAAACAGCACATCTGTCCAACACACACACACACACACACACACTCAGAAAACCGCAGCTAGAAAAAGCCTGGGTGATGTTTTGAAGCTAGTGCTTATGTATGCGGAATGAGAAATCATCCAGATAAACAATGGTTTAACGGAAAAAAAAAAAAAACAGGATTCGAGACAAGAGACGATACGATTTGTGTTGTAAATGTACGTTTTTGTACACATCACTGAGGATGTAAATGTATCCATTGAAAACAGCAAATGGCCATGAATATTTATATCAGCTTCATATCCTCCTCCCGACACAAAAACAGACGCGGGCTCGAACGCGGTCTCCACACGCCACAGTCATGGCACACTCCCGGACCCGTGGGGGCTTCTGGAAACGATCCCTGTGCCGCGCCGGTGGCAGTCATTAGTCCGCCGCCGGCAGTCACTCAGTTGGCCTATTGTCCTTGTGACAGATACACACATATCGGGGCCAAGGCTTGCCCCAGGACTCAACCACCCACCACACTGGGGGAGGAGAAGCAGTGGAAAAGAAAAAAAAACACATTTTAAAAAATCAGGAAGCCCTCCCCCATAAAGCCCGTGACTAGAAAGGAAACTGTTCTGGGTCAACAGCCTCGTTGGAACACCCTTCCCCTCTGCACATACACATTCTCTCCCGTGTGACCAGGCTACCAGTGTCGAATGATAAAGAGAGACCTAATTTAAACATCAGACACCCTCTTCCTGAGCTCATCACACCTTCTTCACACGTCCTGAAGTTCACCAGGAAGCCGCAGCGGTCTTACCAACCCAAAGCAAACTGCAGAATGAGCCAGGCGTTCTCACATCTGAGACTGAGGAGTCTCTTTCACTCTCCTGTACTGCTATCCTAGGGGTCCAGATCTGCAAATCAGCTTGTGATGGACAGTATGATGTCCGGAGACTGGAAAAAAATTTAATTAATGAATTTTGAAAAAATAATACAAAAATCAGGCTTTCAAAGTATGCTCTTAAAGTGAAGCCTGTGCATGTGAACCTTGTTTTTTTTGTGTGTTTTTTTTTATAAAAACAAGAGCTTGAATAAAATAAAATTGAAATTGAAATAAAAGACAAAATGACATTCATCATATCTTGTATTTTTCCAAAAACAGAAAATAACCCACCATATCTGTGTAATCAGCTGCATTTATTTTGCTATTTCTGCATCGCATGTGGTTAAAAAATATATATATATTTAAATGATATATTTGTGGGTTTCTTCAACAATCAAATTTATCCATAACTATTTCTTTAACACACAATGCATCAGATTGTGAGACAATTCAGGCTGTACTTTCTGCTAAAGCGGATCGGATTGGTCAGACTGTGTGATGGAGTGGGTTGTCAGGAGTAGACTCACTCACACCTCGACCCATCAGCCATGAATGTCACGCATTGCTGCACTTCTTCCTGGTAGCAATTTTACAGGTAATAAAACCTACACAGCTGAAACTTTTCTTACTGGACCAACGGCTAATTAAATTACAATTACGCTTTTTTTGTGCGAAACAGTCCAATTGACAGCCTGAGAAATAAGCAGCTCATCTTGTGACAGCTCCCTACACGTATTAGGAACAATTACTGGAAATGTCGCAGAATTCTGCCTTAAAGCACAGCTGCCTCGGGAGCTCAGCTCCTGCAACTGACAAAAACGTTAACACACCTGCTGATGAAACTGATGGACTCAAAAACACACCATGCAAAAATAAAAGGAGTGGGAGAGAAAAAGAGTGAAAGAGAGAAAAGAGAGAAGGAGTAACAGGAAAGTGCTTAGATGTGTGGGAATGTGCGGATCAGCTTGCCTGGGCAGAAACTGCGAGCTGGTTACTCAGGAGAAAAAGCAGCGCCACCCTGACCACCTGCCTAAAAATTAAAAAGCTTAGCTAAAACCTGGTGACAAAAAGGAAGCAAAAGGAAAGATATGACCTCCGTGTAAGGTGAACAAAACACATACAGGATGACAGAAACTGACACCCTCCTACATGCGGTATGAGGGTCAAACTCTGATCTGAGAAATAATCCAGTCGCACATCGGGTCCTCCTCAACGTCGCACACACAGTCGGGTCCCGGTGAGAAGACGACTTAACCGGACGTTAAGGGGAAGCTGAGATTCCTCTGGGCTCTGGAGCTATTTCAAGGCCACTTCTGCTTCCCACAGGCCAGGCACGTCTAACTGACACATTTTCCACTCTGAAAGATGATTATGAGCCTGCTCCATCTGCATGCCTGAGTGCAAACAGGCCACAATGTCAAGCAGAGAGACATGCAGAGACTGAGAAGCTGGGATTGGGCTTCGACTCTTTTTTACCGTTATTACAATCATAGAGAAACTGGCAGACAAGCTGAGGAGGAGGAAGAGATTTTAACATTCCTACAGGCTGCCAGTACAAGGCGGTCTTGAAATCTCCTAAAATCTAACTCTCATATACTGTGGGAATTTACGCTGCACTCTTGCCGAACGATGACATGCCCAGGTTGAGCAGTGTGAATCTTCTTCCTCTTTCTTCTCCATATCAGTTGCCCAGAAAACTGCAGAGGCCCAATCGACGCCGGCACACACCCAGCCTTGTTTTAACATCCCCACCCGGAATATTCCCAAATAACCCCCGCACTTTTTCCCCTCACCCTTTTCCCACCTTAGTCTATGATAACCGAGCTAATCTTTTTGGGCAAAAAATACTATAAACACAATGACTCTCAAACCCTGCAATCGGTCCTGAGGGCATGCAGAATCAGAAAGCCACTTAGCCAGACAACCATGCAAAGCAGCAACTGACAACGGCTCTCAGCATATGAGCTGCTTTTGTAACGGCCATGTTGACCTTTTACCCCATATCTGGCAGGTGAGAGCAACGGAGTGGTTTGTTTTCCCACATTTACAACCTCATATGATCAGTTCATTCTACTGGTGAGATAACGTTTAAAGAGCAGGACGTAATTAAGGTGGAAAGTGTTCATATTAGAGGTGTATCACGAAGTGTGATGTTTTGTGTTTTTTTTTAATAACTAATCATAAAGAACAGATTTTTTTTTTAAAAGAAAGAAATAAAACCATAAAACTGTGCTGTTAATTCACCACATTAACGCATGAAGAACCTGGACATCATCATGGAGAGCAGCAAATTTTTGCCAGGCAACCCAGCCAATTGAGTGGTTAGCTCTGTCGCCTTGCACCTCCAAGACCCAGGTTCGATTCCTGTCTCTGTGTGCATGGAGTTTGCATGTTTTCCCCATGCCTGGTGGGTTTCCTCTAGGTGCTCCAGTTTCCTCCCACAGTCCAAAGACATGAGAATGTGGCTAACTGGCGTTCCCAAATTGCCCAGAGCGTGCGAGTTCGTGTGTGTTTGTGCCCTGCGATAGATTGCCACCCTGTCCAGGATGTACCCTGGATGTATGCCCTCTCTCATGACCCTGTATACAGGATTAAGTTGTATAGACGCAGAATGAATGAAAACCTGACTGACTGTGAATGTTAAGCCAAGCAACCTTGTAGAGGAAAATTATTTGAGCGATTTCAAAAGATTTCCACCACCATCCTTTGCGACAACATTAAAATGTCACTGGGGATCGTCACAGAACCTTGCACGAGCCTGATACAGCCTCGTTATACAGAAATTTATGTGCTGGGAAAGAAAAACCCTATCAACCTTCGCACCAGTCATTTACTTTCACAGAAATTATTTTAAACTGGAACTTATCCCACTGTCAGGGGTGTAAATTTAGCATGAAACCAAAAATGCATTAACTCCTACACCAACACCAACACCCCTCCCCCTCCCGCTTCCTGCTGCCCAGCATCTGTCTCTCCCCTGAGCATGCACAGCAGCACTAATCTAGCCATGCCCTCTCTCTCTCTCTAATATACAAACTCATCCACTGACCTTAATTTCATCATGTCAGTATGTAGGAACTCGTCTGACCTCAGAACAGCACCACAGCTCCCACAGAGCATGCATCTTCCTCTTAAAACACCTAAAGCTTTCGTCTTCTCAGCTTCGTTTCCAGTCATTTCTGTATCAAGTCTGTTTATGGTGCGTTCGGGGAATAACAGAGCGGGGACAATCTGGATCAGGGTCGGGTGGTAATCCACAGGGCCCTCACTGATCCTCTGTACTGACAAGCCTGCTACTTAATTAACCACAAGCTGAAGGAGGAATAAGCTAAGAGGAGAGAAATTCTAGCAGAGTGGACGATGATTTCCTGCACCAAAAAGCTATACACATCATTCTCGTTAGACTTTAGGGGAGAATAGCAAAATCAAACAAACAAACAAACAAAAAAAACACACATCTTCAATACAGGTTTTGAGGATTTCTTCTTGCTAGCCAATATATTATCCAAAGATTGATTCATACACATTTGCATACTTTTCCTTTGATTCTGTAAACATCATATAAATAAAACTGAATTGAAAAAATTAATTTTGTTTTACGTTTCATCCAACAAGACTGAATCAAAGGTGAAGACAATGCACACACAGGCTCCTGACACTCACATTAACAGCTAATAACACATCGCTCTTGTAATCACACACATGCCCACAGTGACTGATTTCAACTGTAGAAGGTGTACAGTAATGTCTCATGTGACGGGTGCAGGCTTAGCTTCACAAATATGTAAGAATATTATGACATCACTGAGCCTAATCAATCAATCAATCAATCTAGATGGATAGCCAGATAGATAGACAGATAGCAATCAGTGGAAGTGTGTGTACTTCCTGAGTTATTGTATGCTTATTTAAACAACAAAGGCACAAGAACAAAATTAGAAAAAAGGATGAAGAAAAACACAGAGTCTGAGCACGCTCATTAGCCTGAGCTAACTATGTGAACAATTCAGAGCACCTTGATTGTGATCGAGATTGAAAATAGAAACTGCTGAAAATGATAGACAACTGAAAAGAGAGGGAGAAAAATGCCAAAAATGTTTCTCCAACCTCGGTGTAGCGGCAAAGACCCAATTGGTGGCAACGCTGTTCTAATGAATACTTTAAACGACACAGAGTTCTTTCTTAGATGCTTGGACAAAATAAATAAAAAGATAAAAAGGCGAGTGAAAATTTCCCTAGCTCCACTGGGAAACGTTTGAAGGGAAAACCAACCAGCAACATGGCTACTACACTTCACTTCACTCACATTCCAGAGTGTCTACGGTCAGATGGCAGCCAGGGACGATACATAATAAATAAATATATAAATAAAAGAGAAAAATAAAGCAAGGCAGCGTTCCAGGGGGTTTCCTCGAGATACCGTGCTCTCCTACAAAGCTCATTATTTTTACACGGTTTTGCTGCCATGCTGCTCCGAGCCAGGACAAGCCACAGAGGGCTCGTTAGGGTAGGGTTTTTTATTTGGTTTTTTTGCTTTGCCTTACATGCACACTAAGTTTTATGCGCTGGACAGTTGAGGCACGCTGTGTAGAGAATGTGTAAAGGCTGTTACGAATGAGACATTTTTATTGAAGATGGAGTGTACATGAAAATCGTGCAGAAGAGAAATACAGACTAGACGTTCAATCTAAGCAGAAAGATGGATGCAATTTCTTTAGATTACTTAAACTACTACTTTAATTTACTTATATTTCTGGCTGATCGCGCATCATGGTTCTTCGGTCATGAGGTCACAATATGGCTGAGCAGTGATGAGTTTTATATATATATATATATATATATATATATATATATATATATATATATATATATATATATATATATATATACTATATATATAATTTGTGCACTGTATTGTGGCTGGCTTTGTTTTTGTTCTTAACCCTTGAGTGCCACTCATATCCAACAACTTTACACCCCACCCCCCTCCACAAAGTCATACGCCCCTCCATCACATACGTGAGGTTCAGTTACTGCACTGAAACGCCTCCCTGAGGTTACCCATGATGTGTAAGTGAAAGGA
Organism: Clarias magur; assembly: GCA_013621035.1. Classification (NCBI taxonomy): domain Eukaryota; kingdom Metazoa; phylum Chordata; class Actinopteri; order Siluriformes; family Clariidae; genus Clarias; species Clarias magur. The sequence goes on along the minus strand of QNUK01000309.1, from coordinate 75,775 downwards.
AAATATTAATATAGATGCTCTGTTGAAGCTAAAACAAGCTTGGGAATATATCCTAGCTTTCCTAACATTTGTTTAGACAGTACTTTGCTAAAAGAGAGCCAAGATTCCAATATAAAGAATAATAAATGGGACTGGGAACAAAAAAACATACATAAAAATCCTGTCTGTGATATTTTTAATCAGCCACTTCAAGAACATACTGAACAGAACCACCGAGCAGATTACAAGGAGACAGACTTTAACATGCCATAGACTTTCTGTTTCCACGTTCAGAAACCTGCCGACATCCTGCCTTTTCTTCTGTGAGCACACAGTGCAGTAAGAGTATACCCTCCTGATTTTTTAAATCAAAAAAGTTTTAAAAAAAGTTTTTTTTTTCAATAAATTTTAAGTACTAAACAAGCCTCAGGAGCTCCACACAATAACATCAGCGCCTCACTGCTTGTACAATACAAAAACAATAAAAAACATAATGCAATTTTAGCCAAAAAGAATCCGGATCCGGATCGGGATCTGATCCATGCAGATGGCTCGCCCTGTGCTGACTGCGCACTACAGAACGCTATTTCACATCCTGCTTCTGCACAGTAACACATGGTACTAAACAAAACTTTGTTCTGTATGCCAGCGCTGCGGTGTTAATTGAACTGAACGGCGCCTAAACAAAGGCGCATCCTTTGTACAGAGACTGAAAAATAAAATCATCAAACTATGCAGCACGTCAGATCTTTTAGTTAAGGATTTCGACAGAGCTCATTGTTTAAGACAACCAACAATTAAAAGCTATCAGGTATCTAACTGGTGCTTTGGCTGTGCGAGAGAGAGAGAGAGAGAGAGAGAGAAAGAGAGAGAGAGAGAGAGAGCGAGAGAGAGAGAGACATCTTAACTTTAGGAATTCCTAAAGAATTTGCAGAATGTGGAAGCAGCCACTCGGCACTGGTAATGTTACACCACACAAACACTTAGGGTCATGTAAGTCAAACACACCGAACAGGTCACAGGCATTACAACACAGCTGTAGTCTGACCTCAGGAAAGAAAAAGAAAAAAAGGAGGGAATTGCTAATTTTTAAATCCATTTTAAGGTCATACTTGAAGAAGAAAACCTACTTCAAAAGCAAAAGCCAGGGCATGAAGAATACATCTCTCAGCAGACGAGAGCGGCCTGTCTTTCAGGACGTGCATCTCAGCCTGGCTCACCTCGGGGGCAGCAGATGGCCCTTGGCTCACACCCAGGCAGGTAATTAATTAAGAGCACTTTCAGAGCATACGAAGTATCTGCCAGAAGCTGCCACATTACCATATCACAGACAGTGTGGTGGGGGGGTGGGGGGAAAGTAGTCTGGACATCTCTAGTGACCTGCTGTCACCAAAATCATTCAGAGATACAGATAATGCAAATGGAACCATAGAGAGAGGAAGAGAGAAAGAGCTGTAAACGATACTGTAAGTGGGCAATTCACTTTTCAGGTCGTTCCATTTAGCAAATTAGGTGTTACACTTATAAAAAAAAAATGCAAAGAAATGCAACCCTTAGATAAGAGTTACACACACAGGCTCGCAAATCAATAGACAGTCTAAATACAAACAATAAGGAGAGATAACAAAAGTCAACAAGACTGCCACCCAATTTAATAAAGTAGCTCGTAGCTCTACCCCCTATAGACAGAAACACTAGTTTTTTTTGTTGTTGTTGTTGTTTTTTTAAGTGAGAGTGAAAAGGAAAAGGAGGAGCAACTAAGTAAAGACTAGACATACAGTGATGAAATGCAAACACAAACAGTTCCAAAGAATGGCAGCTAAACATCACCCTTGTGTCCAAAATAAACAAACACGTCGACTAACCCCCCCCCCCCCCCCCCTTCATAATCGGTTCCTGCTGGGTATACCCTCCTTTTCTTTAAGATTTATCACGGATAGATAGATAGATAAATAAATAAATAAATAAATCAGGAGCTTATATTACCGTCCCGCAGGAAGCCGTTGACACTCTCGGTGCTGGACTGTGAGCAGACCTTGCCGGCCCTCCTCTGGGAGCCCATCAGGCCATTCTTGCGCAGGGAACGGTTGCTGGGGCTGCACACCGGCGTGGAGGTACTGTCCTTCTTCAAGAAGATCCCGCTGAAGAAGCGAAGAAGTCTGCGTTCATGGCCGCTGGAACGAAGGCCAGCTGCTCTGAGAAAGCTCTCTTTCTCCACCAGAGGTTTCTCAGACAGCCTGAGCAGATCGCTGTTGTCCAGCGTACGGTTTTTTCCCTTAGCACGGTCCCTACGGCTGGACTCTTTTAAGTTGTCCACCTGGACAAGGACCTCGTCGATATCTAGAGCGCTGCCCTTCTCAGACTCCTCAGTGGCTGTGTTCCGCAGGACAGCAGAGGGCTGTGCTTGGGCCTCCTCTCGCCCTATGCAGCCAGAGCTGCTGTGGTGCTTTTCTTTGGAGAGGGCTCGGAGCCGCAGCAGCTCCCCTCCTGCCCAGTGGCGAAAGCTGAAACTTCGACGCAGCAGGCTGGGGTGCCTCTTAACCGGCGGGGTCTGGGGCGCCTGCTTCACATCACTTCCATTCTCTCTGGCAAGTAAAGACGCAAGGCTGTTGTCCTTGGGAAGAATGACATCCTCTTCAGATGCCTGATCCTCAGCACCACATCTGCTGACCTGCTCTTCAGCGCTTCTGGAAGTCTGAAGGATCCTGTTCACTTTAACACCCACGTTTTCAACATTTCCAGCAGCTGCTCTGCAGCCTACCTCAGTCTCAACATCTTTAATTCCGTTGCTCTTATTCACTGCCTTCGCATGCAGACTGAGCTCCTGCAGCCAAGCACCGTTTTGCGTCTGCTCGGCACGGCGCGTGGCCTCCGCTGACGTCTTGGTACATGTTGCAGTCGAGTCCATCGAGTTATCCTTCCGCAGACTAAGTGCTTTTCGAGAGATTTTCGACCTAACAAGTTCCAGTTGTCCAGTGCTAAACGTTCTGAAGTTCCTGTACGCCTGCGAAGACAAGTCGTCCGTTTCATCCTCCACTTCTTTGACCTGCTCGAGGAGACAACTGCGCTGTATTTCTACTGAGCCTTCCCGTCGATATGCGCTCACCTTGGGGTTCTCCAGGCGTCGGTGCAAGGGACCAGCGCCACCACCCTCCTGCAAACTCTCCCTTTTCACTAAGGTTAGAGAGATCCTGTACACGGTTTTCCTCTGCGGCGTGCCCCGATCCATCCTCTCGACACAATTTCCATCAAGCAGATACATTATTCGCGGACAAAGATAGGATATACATACATATATATAAATATATATATATATATGTATTTTTTAAATAAGATTACGTAGATTAAGAACACTGTACCAGTGAAGGAAGATAAAAATGCAACTAATTATTATTATTATATTATCATTTTTATTATTAATAATAACATTACAGTAATTTTTGTGCTTGGAGCCTTAATAATAAGAAGAATGAATAAAATCCGAGTGAATTCGTGTCAGCTAAAACTACAATGCATTCGAGCACCGGATGTTTAACTCTGTGGAGTGACGGTCAGTCTACAGTAGCAGCTCCACAAGACATCATCGGTTAACGAACCAGATCATCATCATCCTCCTCCTAAACTCCATCGGTTCTCAGAAAACTCCCGGATTTAACAGAAAGCGCTCGCTCTGCCCAAAGCTCCAGGTTCGGATCCCGCAGCGACGCTGTCCATCTTGTGAAGAAAAAAAAAAAAACTGTACCTCGAACCGTGCGTCCCGGTCAACTGAGCGGCGTTGCCTATTGTGCGCGCGCGCGCGAGTCCTCCCCCCTGCCGCGCGCCTCGCTCACGCGCTTTTGTATTCCAACGCCGAATCCTCAAGTGCTGTTTGCATTCACATGAAACGCGCATCCAAAAAAAAACAAAAAAAAAACACCCCAATCACATTTCACGCGCTGCACAAAGCCGCGGCGGCTGCAGCAGTGGCTCGTGCCAGTCCTCTCGTGCGAGCGCGCGCTCTGTGAGAGACAGCGAGCCTCCCGGGGAAAAGCGGCGGTGAGAGCAAAAACCGGACTGGATCTGGAGCGCGCGCTCACGAAGTTGCAAGCTGCTTGCATCACCGATTAGAAAAGACCAAGATCGGAATCAGACATTTTTTATTACCGGAACGAGATACGGATAAACGTGGAGCTGGAGAATTAAATACAAGTCGAGCCTGTAGGGAAAGCGTGCGTTCTTAATTGTGTGATGACATACATATCATGTGTGTGTGTATTGTGTGTGTGTACACTCGATTATAGATTTTGCCATTACGCATGCACTCAATTTCATTGTCACTTTCATGCTGCTGTTCTTTGCACAATTTATCCTATTTGCACTGCTGTCACTTTGCCTACACTACAAGATTGCAATCAACTTCATTTCACTTATTAGTTCACTTTTTTAACTTATGATTTATATGCTTTATTTACATGCTTCTTATACATCTTGTAGTGTTACTGTCTCTACTGCTGCTGGATATCGGGATCAATAAAGTGTATAAACAATTTATTCTGAAGGTGGGGAAAATAATCGGAAAATAAAACGCACGAAGCAAAGCACGTGATCCGCTCCGGGATACACAGCCGTCCGGCGCGCGCGCGGGGGCGGGGTTTACCATTCCCGCTGTCAATCAAACGTATTCGAAGGCGGCCGGTCTCACCTGTAAGTATCGAGGACAAAAACGTGGCCCTTTAAAATCTCCAAAAGAGTCTATTACATGCCGTGTGCTCTTACAGAAAAGTTCCAGCTTCACCTCTCAGCAGTCACATTTTTTTTCTCCACACATGATCACAGACAAAAAAATAAAAGTTAAATGAGAAATTTGTTCAATCTTTAAAGATGAAATGAAAACACTTTTTTCCCCTAGCAGTAGTATTACACACAGAAGTTAGATACACGTAACACAGGTACGAGTGCTATAGATTCAATTGGACAAGAATCATGCAGGTAGCAGCAGGATACGCAGGTAAACAGGGTAAAGAGATATCAGACATACAGATGTCAGAAATCAGCAAACTGGCCAAGAGACTCACAATCGGATACGAGCGTCATGTTCCTGTAAGACTATATAAACACCTCAAATGTTAAACTTAATAAAGCAAACAGCACACAACACCCGCCCCCTCACTGCCCCTTTCTCTCTCTCCAGAAGACGGGGGTGTCTGTAATACAGATTACTCGTCTCATCTCCTGTTCAAAACACCAGGCCTCGGTTTCGCCTGACATTTGAGGAATCATTACAGAGATTAAGTGTGGATTAGGGAGGAGTACTTGAGTGTTCATTATCACACAGCTGCTTTCTGCCCCATACTGCATAAAGGAGCACCACCTGCTCAAATGTGCCTCCATCATGACCAAGTTCCTTACACCATCCCATACACCCCCCCCGCCGCCAATCGCACTAGTTTCACAGGGTACATTCAGACACCATATGCAAATATACTGTACACACACCACATGCATATATACTGTACACACACCATATGCCTATATAGACTGCCTTTGTTTGTTTTTTGCTGTTTTTTTTTTTGCATTGACAATGTAAGCACATGTTGAGAGAGAAGAGAAACGATATTTCGATTCCTCTGCATGTCTGCACATATAGCGGTGTTGACGAATAAAACCCTTGAACCTTGAAAACTCAGCAGTGTGGAACAAACAGGTCGATGTTGAGAAATACAGAGTATATTTTATTAAGTGCAAGTCGAATGAAAATTGAGAAAAAAAATGCAGAAACCAACTGCATTTCCAGATTTTAGTATCCAATACTGACTTGAGGGAAAGGTCATTAAGGCAAGTCATTTTAACTTCATAACATGCAGTTGCCTTAATTAGCTGGCTCTTGATATGCATTCCTAGACTATTCAAAACAATTTTTTCCCCCTATGTAGACTTTTTCTCAAAGTGAAATTGAAGTGTAGAAATCCACCTTTTTTAAGGCAACTGTGTGTCAGGAAGTTAAGATATAAGCTGATATACTTTTGGGGAAATTTGTCAAATATCAGCTTCTGCAGAAAGTATAAAACGTATTCATCTTTAGTGAATGAATTTTATCACTTCAAAGCCATTTTAACAATCGTCAATTACACTAACTGCTGGTAGACTACTTGTGTAACAAACAAATCACAATTTGTTGATAATGAATAGTAGCCTACAACCACATCACAGCCATGCAGATATTCAGTACAACAGCACTCCCTCTTGTATGATATTGCTTAATTCTAGCAAGTTGGTGCAAGACCAAGACCTATTGGACCGGAGAATACTGGCAGGAAAAAAGGCTTACTACTTTGTACGAGATATGCCATTTAAACAAACAATAGTTTGTTTACAGTAATTTTACTAAAGATTTTTAGTAGTTTTAATTCTTTAAGACCTGCAGGAAATCTGTTGGAGAAAAGAAATCAGACAATAAACACAACACAATTGAATCAACGTCTAAATACGGTTCACTGATCTACTATAGTGGCATAAAAAACAATCACAAGGTTCTGGAAATGTTTTACTAAAACTGCACAACGTAACTGCTCGTACAGAAACTGATCAACAGCAATACAGCACAAGACGATATGAAACTCAGGGCACTGGTACAAATACGGTGATGGCAATAGTGAAACCCAAATGAAAAACACGCGCGCGCACACGCGCACAGTATGAGTGAGGGAAACGGCTTTGGGAAACACTAGCACAAATAACATGGATGGATAAAACAGTGGTAGCTCGGTCGTACATGTTTTAGACTTTTCTCTACTCCCAACCCACATGATTAAACTACCAGCCCTTCCTGAACTGCAGGAAGACACCTACAATGTGCAGGACCATGGGGTCAGGAGGACCAGGCTCGGGACCCTGTGTGAGTGCTGCAGATCACCTACAGAGGTGGATTTACTTCAACACATTTGTAGGAGATGATTCCTGTTGAATCTGTCCCAAATGATCTTAAAGTCGGCAGCCTGAAAGCTCTGAGCAGTCGAGTGCGGCTTACACACTCCACCCTTCACTGGATTACTAACAGACAGACATGTTTAATAATGTAATATAATAGCCTTCATCACACTGGTGTTGTCAGCCTACAGTTAGTGAACCACAGACACTACTGGTTCTGGGATGTTATTTTAATATATCTTCTTAAAGGACAATACTATAGAAATGAAACACGATATGATAAATTTGTATGATAAATAGTAGTCACTGTGCAGATTGTATAACAGTATAGATTTTATGTCCGCGTACTGTACATTTTTAACCATACAAAATCACATGTCCTATTCATTATGTTCATGTGTCAGTGGCCAAGTTTGTCTCCAGACCTGAACCCTATTGAGCACCATGTGTCCAACATGCAGCATCTCCGTGATATCATTATGGAGGAGTGTAAGAGGATGACATCAACATTATCTGCAGCTCTGGTGAATTCCTTGTCTGGGAGGATTAATACCCCTATCTCACCTATGCGGTTTGAGATGCGGTGTTTGGTACCGTGAGCCGTTTCTCAATGATGGCCCGCTGACGTTCCACTGACGTTCTGCGAAGTTCTGCAAGGTCCGCCAAAAAATTAAACATGTTTAATTTTCCACGCAAAAGATTGAAACGTAATCACAGCACCAAAACTTGCGATGAATCATGAAGAACCGTACTTATGGCCACCGCGCAAAACGGCGTAGGTGAGATAGGGGTATAAGGCCGTGCTATACAACAAACGGTGCTCACAAAATACTGGCACTTTCGACATAGTTTTGATATGTTCACTCATTTTGGTATGTTCACTCATTTTCATTGCCAGTTATTTAGACAATAAAGTCTGCATGTGGAGTTATTGTTAGAGGACATTAAATCTGTACTGCTATACAACCTGAACTTTGGTTATTCTGAAGTATATCCAGATTTCATTTCTATAGTATTGTCCCTTGAGAAGATATAATAAAGTAGTTGCTGAAATGTAAGGGGTACACTGTAGACACAGTACATTGTGAGATACTGTGTCAACAGTGGTGGAAATCATAACCTGACATGCAATGTTGTCGAATTAATTACTAAGTACTTGATAATTATTTTAACTTCAGCACAGTGCTCTTTAATCACCATGAAAATGATCCTTGTGTTAGCGCACATAGGTCTTATTTTATTGGAACAGCTGGATTACGCTAATAAAAATAAGTGCTGACGCCATGTGACTTAAACAGTTAAAATGGTTCTGGCTACAAAATGTTTGTGTACCCATGCTGTGAGACACTTATATCGCTGGTTGTGGAAATTTAGAAAGAATTTCTGGCGTTTATAAAACATTAAAGTGTTGAAATTTTACAATAAAAGATTATAAACTGGTAACATATAAACTGCTTTTTTTATTATTTTTTTAAAACTATTAAATCCCAAAGGTAAGCTGAGCTTCAAAACTATACAGAGCTATAGTCACTAAGCGTTTATTTAAGGTGAGGTTTCTTCAGTGTACAGTGTACAAGTGATGAACATTTGCTTGGATCGTTTGAGCAATAAGCCTGTGTTATATTGAGTTAGCTCGCTTTATGCAATACCGTGCAGATCCTCTTGCATCCGACGGATCCAAATGGAAAGAGTTATATATCCGTCAACGCTCAGGGCAAACGCTGTTTCGAGCTTGGTGCGACGGACGGAGTTTCATTTCTTTTGAGACACAAGTTCCTGAGTTATGCGGGGAAACAATTCAGGAAATATTTCTTTAATTTCCACATTTATTGCTCCTACTGTAGTAGCGACTATAAAGATGTAATGAGAGATTATGAGAATATGTCTGTTTGAATAATTTGTACAATCCAAACTCTTGGCTTAGAACCAAGTTAAAACTTAAAAAAAAAAAAAAAAAGGCACCAGGGATTACATAAACAGGAGTGTGTGCATTTAGTCTGCGTTGCCTTGCTGTGTGTCCCTTGCATATTTCTTAATAATATACTGCTTCAAACAGCATCCCAGTTGCTAGAGCTGCAAAACCAACGCCAGGATCAGTTTCACATAATGCCATTATTTTCCTCCAAAGCAGCTCTAATTGCAGACAGGGAAAAACCCTGAAACAAGCAAGATTGCAGCAAATATCCTACACGGGGGGGATGCAAATTATACACTAACCTACGTCGCCAAGTAATTTCAAACACAAGCCTCCCTTTTATCATTGTCAAATGCCTGACATGAGTAATGTGCAAATGGAGTAAACCGAGAGCTCGGCTGCTGCTGTTCAACACTGTGACGATGTACTTCGTCTGCATTTTAAGAATACTTCAACTTAGTTAGGAAAGCCAAGTGCGTGCTCGGAAGATAAAAGCACAGGCGTGTGAAACAATTACAGGTAATGACCTCAGACATGGGGTACAGAACGGGATTATGTGCAGGGCATAGACTAAAAACGTTGAATACTTAAGCAGGTAAAAAGTAATTACATTCATTAAAATGAACTGGACAAAATAAAGAAAAAAAGAGCAAGTTATGTAAATGATGTACTTGCAAACCCAAAGCAGCAGAGCTGAACATTGTGTTCTGAACCTGGAAGAGCTGCTGAAAAAAATCAGCGTTTATCAGGTTCAAAGCGCACATAACAGTCAAGTTGCTCCAGTATTATTTGCCCTGTTTCTTTATTCGAGCCTCAGAGAGAAACAAAGGCATGTGATAATTACACTGTAATATCACTACAATGCCACTTTAATTAAATCTGAATGCACGTTCCAAACAAGCGGCCTTGTTTCCAGGCAGGATACTGAAGGAAAATACAGCAAAATACATACGTTAGAGATATTCTGTTCATTAATACAGATTTATTATAATAATAACTCGAGAAATTTAAAAAATGCTCTGAATTCAGCCCTTTTCCAAGTCCAATGAAACCTGAACATGTTAGTAAACAGATCTCATCATTGTAAACACAAGGTGCTAGACCACAACGAGCCACGAAACATCCCTTGATGACGAGTCTACAAGCTGTAGGGATGAACGCCGTTCTCTCTCACGATATACTCGACTGGTTATTCAGTGATGGCGATGGCAGTGGAGAGTGTGTTCACACACATCGGTCTAAAATCTCCACACCAAGTCTGAACTGTGATTTACTGTGATTTTTACACTAACGGGTGTGAAAGCCTGAGTGTGTGATTTACATGATATACATCCTCATCAAACCATTTAATGAGCCACAAAGAGATCACTCCCATCAGAATGGAAACGTTTAACTGTGGATAAATTACACAACTATATACGCAAAAATGTATACACACTTCAGGGGAAAAAAACAACTTTTATAAATATTTTAATACTATTATATTAACGCTATACATTTTATATGTATAAATATATGGTAATATGATAAAACTAGTAATGCTATATTAATATAATATACATTGTACAATTTTTCTTTTCCACAAGTGTGTATACATTTTATATATACATACAAGAGAATCATGACTCAGCTGATTATATCAATGACGTCTCTACAGACCACGCTGATACTTCTATATGTCTTTTTGACCGTCTCTGTAACACTGTTACAATATCTCTCTGGACAAATTATTCTGGCAGATATCAGCAGAGAACATATTCAGCGAAGTTACGTAACAAACACCTAGCGAACTGGAACAGTGGGAAACATTCATTAGTGTGATCTGCTTGTTCAGCAAACAGCCGGGCTGGACTCAGCTGCCCTGTGCCAGCACAAATCCACTAGAAGGCAGAACGTCTATGCGCCACCCTGACCAGCACGCAATCCACTGGCCGACACCTGGCCTCCTGCCCGATACGCCACCTCGACAGTATACATCATTCTCAAGCAGCGTTTTGTTCTGATGAAAGGCTCAATAATGGCTAAAAGAATTTCACGGTTCATCCAATAATTTAATTTTAATATTTTTGCAATAGATCATTTTAACCCTTAGGGTCTGAGACCCTTCTGAAGACCTGCAGTGATTCAGTGCTCTTCTTAAATTTGTGTAAATTTCAAATCTTTCCCAATATAGTAGATAACAAATTTTCCCTTATTTATGTAGAGCACAAACTGGGCTTTCATAACGTGACTGATGTAAATAGAATAGAGTCGTTTACATAAATCTTGTATGTGACTGGAGCGCTGAGTGCGGGGGCGGGTCTCCAACGCGTGTCGAGACGAGAGAATCTGACACATATCTGTTTTTTTATTTTTAACATTAATTTAATAACAAACATTTATTTGGCAATAAACTTTTTAGAAAGAAAACCGTCTACTGTTTGACTACAATATAATTTCATTCACAAAAACACTTGCAAAGAAAATAAAAAGTGATTGGCATTATCGACGATGCCATCGACCCCTAAGGGTTAAAAAAGGGTTAAAATTTCTCTCAAGTGGTTCAGGATCGTTATGTTGAGGGTCAGAATACAAGAAGTGACGTTGTGAAAACACAGTTTAAATTTTTCAAATCACATGTCTGAGTGCTCATGCCACACAGTATAAAAACCATTCTTAAAAAATAAATAAGACTGTATAAATGAGAAGTTTTTAGGAAAAGAAGAAAAAAAAATTAACGATCACCTGTTTTGTAAATACACATATCCTCACATTTGCTAAAGAAGGAAAAAGTGTGTAATTAAAATATGATTCTGGTGTGTTACCCCGTAAGGGTATTTCCAAAAAATATAAGCACTTTTTAAAAACACTTTTTACTTTTTTTTTTCTTTCTATTTTCCCAGTAATAAAGAGAGCGACTTAGTCGTATGTCTTACTACAGTAGGTTCACAAAAACTGGATTCTGTTACACAATGAGAGTAGAGGATGAGAGCTCAGACACAAGAGAGGAGGATGGACAGAAGTGGGGGGGGGAGAGAGATGGAGAGATGAGCTGATTGAAGCAGGTGTTCTTCATGCTGTTCTCCACACTCGGTACAGCGAGCAGGATCCTCTGCGGCAAGACTTTCATCCCAGATAAAAGGCTTAAGGGGGATTTTTTAAAATCCCTGTTGAACACGCCTCTTCTGAATTTTTTTGTTTTTGTTTTTAAGTAACTGCGATATCATGTCATGGTACCTGGAACAGAAGAGATTCTTTCACTTTGCGCTGGTCTGTCTTGGGAATAAGGAATAAGGGCAGGTATGGGCATTCGAAATGAAAACCACTGCACATCCATGATCATTTGGAAACCCGCTGTGATATGAACTGAAACTAAAAATGTCGGCATGACAGGACACATGGTCCTTAATCTAGGAGAGAAATCTAGTCTGGGTTCTTATCAAAAACCCACCAGACTCGGTTCCCTGCTCAGCATCCCTATCAGTACGGTCTTCATGAGGACAGCGGTGCGGTCGTTACGCTGAGCCTTTTTTCGATCAACGAGGAAACACAAAGGAAACGAGCAGAGCAATGAGGGTTTGTTTTTTCCTGCCGAGCCCGGGAGTTTAGGGAGCCAGCATTAAAAATGGAGATCAGGAAACCAAAAGCCAGATGGGACCTGGCACTGCAGCGGAACAGAAAAGGAAGAGGTGTTCTCGCTTAATGTAGTCTGTATTTGAACACACCCTTGGCTAGAGCAGCTGCTTCTCCACCCACACACACACACACACACACACACACATTATTCCTACTCTGCATCACATTAAATATGAAAACACAATGCTGCAACACGCACAGGGTTTGTCTTCACACACTTAAACATAAATGCAAAAAAAATGGCTGATGAAAAAAGAAGCAATGACGACAACTCCAGCAACGCCGGCTCCTCCATGATGATGGGATCGGTGTGCAGACCGCAGACCGCGAGGTGCTCAACATCGCTCTGCTCATCGACTCATATTTATTTAAATCTCACAACAATATCAGACACGGGCAAATTATATAACTACAAATGAAAACAGGAATTCATCCATTTGCAGCGACACACAAGTGCACTCGTGAGTGAGCGTTATGGAGGCACAGGAGCTGGAGTGATAAAGTGTGAGAGTGTGTTAGAGAAGTATCACGCTGCCTTTCATCCTCAGAGGAGGAAGAAATTGGGTTAGTCAGTCTAGAGAGAGAACAGAGAGCTTCTGGTGCTCACATACACACACGCTAGCACTCACATGCTACAATTATAAAGAGGTCTGACCCTCAATTCTTGCTCTCACACACAGACTTTGAGACTTAATGTAAGCGTTATGTTGTCCAACAAAGCAACGGTGGTTAAAAGAGCAATTCAAATGTCTCAACTCGATGATGAGCTCAAATGGGTTAAAAAAAGAGAAGAAGAAGAGAAGAGGTGTAGGTCTTACCTGTGAGGGCCACCACCGTCGCCATAACAACAAGGACATGGAAAAGAAAAAGGAAAAGACTGATTAGGAAGAATGAAGGCAATAACAACAACACTTACACAAGAGAGGTGTGATATAAAACAAAAAAAACCTTCTGCAGATAATAACGCACAACGGTTCACAACTCTACTGAATGCTTTGCTAAATTACACGAGAAACAATTAAATAAGATTTAAAGGACTACTGTAATAAAAAGTTTCCAGATGGGCCTCCAAAAAAAAAAAAAGAGAGTTAAAAACAAAAAAAAAAAGCTGAGTTAAAAACAAAAAGTTTTACTGCTATTTGTCCTTTTTCCATTAGACAGATCTTAAACAAGCAAATCAGGTTTCCGCCCTATTGTGACCTCGTATACCCTGAGACCTTCCCCTGACAGGTTCTACTGTTCTCTGCGCACCATATTTAAGAGCTACAGTACATTAGGCTAGGCTAACGAGTTGCTGCTATAGGCTAATGGCTAACTTAGATTTTAAGAAGAGCTACTTTGGCAGTTAGCACCTAGCCTAGCGATCTTCAGCCCATAAAAGTTTCTATAATAAAGTCAAAGTTTTAACAAAGTTTAAACTTTTATGTCGCAAAATATTGAAGAACTCGATTGGAATAAATGCTCTTACATATTTTTTCACCTTATTTTGTTAATCAGAAATGCACAAAAACAGGTGGGAAAATGGATATCCCTGCATCTGTTCTGATTGGCTAGGAAAATGCACTTCCAAAAAGGGGCACTCACAGAGGCAGTTCATTTAAAGCTATAGACACTGAAAAACCCTCAATGTTTGCTTTGAAATCTCAGAAATTCTCAGGCATTCATTTGCTTTTGGATTCAGAAGATCAGAAAAGTCACACACTTTCATAACAACTGGCCATTAGTGCATCCTACTTCCTGTTACCAATCATTTCTGATAGATCACCAGCTGGTGACTAATTTTGGGACGGAAGAAAGTGATGGGGTGGGGGTGGGGGGGGACCCAAGCCCATGGGACCCAATCAAAAAAAAAAGTGCAGCTGTGGAAAAAAAATAGACAGTGGAACAAGGAGTGATGGCAAATAGCCAGTGTGCTCAGTGTTTAGCCCAAGAGTACACAAATCAGTGGGTTTGTCCCCCAGAGCAAGAGTTTGTTTGTAATATAGCTACACTCACTATTTAAGGGCGTTTCCACATTAGTCGTTTTTTTTTTTTTTTTTTACTGTGTCCAGGAATGATAGATCCCCCTCCCACTCCCCTGCTGGCCAGCGTTCACATTATTTTTGTTCTCCGTTCTCGGGTACGCTTGCATATTTATACTCTCCGAAACAGGAGGTGGCAGTATGTATCTACTTGGTTTGTGAGTATCCGTTAAACACGAGAGAAAAAGAGAACACGTAAATTTGCTCGCGTGCTATGCCTAATATTACAGAAAAAAATATCAAGAACAACACTCTCGTATGCCGTCCTAATGCATCAGGTATGGCTGTGTATATCAGAGAATGAGATTGCGCGACGCACACAGAGATTTCAGAGGAGACAGGCGTTGTGTCTAAACAGCAATCTGCTTCTGTGCTCAGGTATGATTGGCTTCCATATTTGAACACCTCTTCAAGCTGTTCCCGAGCCTGGAACGATTCTGGTCTCACTGATCAAAATGAAACGTTTGTGATCAAGTGCTCTCTTAAACAATCCCGGGGCCCTGATGTAAAATAAATAAATAAATAAATAAAATCCTTAACGTACTTCCTGATGGTGAAGCACATTGATGCTGTAACTATAGTGCAAGATATTTATATTGTCCCAGTTGGATGCCATGGCAGGAACACACGGCAGACTGCGCTTCCGGGATCAGGAACACACTCGTTGGGACACAAAACCGAGCAGCTCATAAAGAGAAAATAATATTGTGCAATTAGCATGCAATGCAGAATGAGAAACATCGCACTGCAGAGCCAAAAGTAGGCGCAAAACTACTCTATGAACACGCATTTGGTGGTTTTCCTTCTTTTTAATTAATGAAGTTACAAATCTCATCATGAGATCCAAACGTGAGATTACAGTACGTTGCCAGAGCTTCACACATTTTGCGTAAGAGCTTCACAATTTAACATCCGAGTCTGCTAGTATGTTCATGTTATCACTCAAACACACACCACATGAGCATCATCTTTCTGTCTAACGAAACAAGGAGATGGGTCAGTCAGCTGATCTGGAACGACGTGTACACGTGTGTGTGTTGAACTCTCCCATGTTAACTGGAACCCCGTCCCTTTCCCTCATCCCTCTTGGGACTCGCAGGGTGTTCTCGCTTTCTAACACAGGAAACCAAGAACATACTGAACGCATGCGTATCGTTAATAACAGATCATTCTGTTTATTAGGAATGTCTCTGAAAGAGAGAACAGATGAACAAATTGATCTGAAAAAATTAAACAGGCCTGCAACAACGCAAAAAAAAAAGTTAAATAGAACGATTAGCAAACGAGGTCAACGGTAATGATTAACAGAAAGTGATTAAGTACACAAAAGCGATCACTCAGATGTGGTCTAAAATTAAAAATTTTAAATATAAAACACACCTGCATTTGGACATAACCGATTAGGGCTATGGATATTATTATTTACGCCACTGCCAGTGAGCATTTCCTGCTTGTACAGCGGGTTATATTATTACTCATTCTTCTACTCTCTAATTCTGAAATGATTGACATTTTCTTTAACCTATCTGTTCTGCACAATTACATCCTGTTGATATTCTGATATATTCTGTAGTACAAGTATAAACTATGAACAACAGTAGTAACCAAACATGACACTGGGTTTATGACATTGGAGCTTTTTTTCTTGCCTGATAGATTTGATATGAAAGGTCGGACAACTTTGCCATTCAAGCAACAAACATTTCCCCTTATATTATCTTTGTTTTTTATACTACTGCAACAGTCCATGTCTAATACATGTTAATACTTTTTCAGTGCAGATGCAGAGAATCCAATCTGCTTGAAGTCCAGTGTGAAGTTTCCACAGTCAGAGTTGATTTGGGGCGCCATGTCACCTGATGGTGTTGGTCAACTGCATTTTATCGAGTCCAAAGTCAACTCGGAAAATTTACCCGAGAGATTTTAGAGCACTTGATGCTTCCAGCTCTGACAAGCTTTATGTAGAGGCTGATTTCCAGCAGAAATGAGCTCCTGACCACAGTGCCAAAAACTACCACTTGCAGATTTTTTTGACCACGGTATTATTGTGCTTGATTGCCCAGACAACTCATCTGAC
Organism: Clarias magur; assembly: GCA_013621035.1. Classification (NCBI taxonomy): domain Eukaryota; kingdom Metazoa; phylum Chordata; class Actinopteri; order Siluriformes; family Clariidae; genus Clarias; species Clarias magur. The sequence goes on along the minus strand of QNUK01000309.1, from coordinate 59,262 downwards.
CTAATTCTCTGTGTGATTTTTGCCAAGAGGAAGATGAGAAAAACCCGACCCAACAATACAAAAGAGCTGAAGGCTGCAATCAAAGCAACCTGGTCTTCAAGAACGCCTGAGCAGTGCCATAGACTGATCACCTCCATGCCAAGCCTCGTCGATGCACTAATTCATGCTAAAGGAGCGCCGCCCAAGCACTCAGTGCATAAATGAACGTTTGAGTTTGTATTTTGTAAAGGATTTTTGTAATGGCGTAATCATTGAAATAAAATAAAAATCTCGAAATAATTCACTTCACGTGTAATGAATCAAAAATATATGAGGGCTTCATTTTTTGAAGAGAACTAGAAAAAATGTCAAACTTTTCCATGATATTACTTTTTTTTTTTTTTGCATTTGAGTGCATTTCAGGCAGCAAATGGAGAAACAACAGCAATATGAAGTCTTGAATAAATGGCCAGCCATAAAACCACACGGGACAGCACTGCATAAGCTCGAGTTCATTTCATATTTTATCCAAACGAAGACCATGGCCAGCATGTTTCTCTTGGGCCACCAAGATGAGTGCACACAGCACATGTACACACAGCACATGCCAGCTTCGAGCGAAGTGGCAAAAAAAGGCCAGCAGCTGAGCCAAACCACCGCCCACACCCAGGGCACAGCCATGGCACACATCCCTTCAGATTCGCCTTAATTACCCGACACTGTTCACACCATATGCTCGTCCTCCAGATGCCCTGAAATCTAACTTTTACACACACACACACACACACACACACACACACACACACACACACACACAGCTCTGAACTGCTCCACGCCACACGACAGCACACGCTTACAGAGCGGAAATGTAACTGGTAATCAGGAATCAGAAAAGTAAACCCAAGTATAAACACACACTGGGGAGGAAAAAACATTAACAACAACAGAGCAACGTAATGCACGTGGGCTCGTAAACGTGACTGATGCAGTCATGAAGTAACAGACAGGAAGCGAGGGTGAGGTGTTGAGGGTTGCACTTATGAATGAGGATCTGAGGAGCTGATGCAGGTTCAGTCCTGATTGATGAAGCTTAACCTTTATTAAAAGAGATGTTTCTATAGACAAGCGGATGAGGACTAAAGCATCACTAAACTCTTTTACTGAACTCCAGTAACAGCTCATTAAACTAAATCTGATCGAGGGGAAAGTTCCACATGGACAAATAAAGCCTGAATGCTTCCATTTATCACTTGATGTTCTGTTGCCATCTAGCTGTCACTGCCTCACTGTGCGATCGCAAGCTTCACCGTCGCTCAGTTTCAATCCCTCCGGACTGCATGAGACGTGCCGAACCGCCACCAGCGTCTCGTTCTTCAAATGCTTCTCCTCTCAGAAAAACTTTCTGTGGTGAATAGAGAAAATTCCTATTTCAGGAACTCTGAGATTATCGTGTTCTTTCTGAACGGTAATTCCATGTGGGCGTTTTCCTTCACCAGGGAGGCTACAAGCACAACTACTGAACGACCCGTCTTTTCTTTCATTCCATAAGATTAATTAAGCCGTGACCAGCAATTACACTCAAGAGCAGGTTTTCCTCTTTAGCTCTGTTAGAGAATTTTAGATCTATTACATGATGTAGAAACTCAAAGAATGTGATACAGAGAGAGAGAGAGAGAGAGAGAGAGATGATACGGAGGAGGGTAAGAAGGAGGTACATAAAGAGAGAGACAAAAGAGCAAACGAGGAAAGAGAACAGAGAGACAGAAAGAGAAAATGATGAAAGAGAGCAATAAAGAGAGAGAGATGAGAATGAGCAATAAAGAGAGAGAGAATGATGAAAGAGCAAAATGCAGAGGGGGAAATGGAGAATGATATAGAGAGAGAGAGAGAGAGAGAGAGAGCAAAGAGAAATAAGAAAGATGGACACAGAGGGGGAAGAGAAGGAAAGAGATTAGAGAGAGGAAAAGATGCTGATGATCAGAGAGAGATGAAGGGAGACGGAGGGGGTGAAAGAAAGTAAAAAAGGCTGAGCGGATATTGAGAGAACAGAGAGAGAATACAAAAATGTCTAGAATACAGAGAGAGCTAGAGAGTAGAGAATAAAAGAGTGAAGAGAGAGAGAGAGAGAGAGAGAGAGAGAGAGAGAGAGAGAGAGAGAGAAAGGGGGAAGTTCTCGGCATGGGGAAAAGCAGACATGAGCTGGCTAAAAGCTCCAGGAATGTTGTGGAACACAGGAAGTCTTTGAAGTTTCAGTGTAATGTGGGGAATTGTGGGTTTGTTCATGAGAGAGACGGAGGAGAGAAATAACCCGCGCTGATCCACCGCACCAGCAGAGTGCTCCTGTGTGCTGCGCAGAGGAAACACACACCTGCGCTAACATTTAGCTCACGCACACTAAAACAGTCACGCGAGCTCACTCACGAACACCCACTCACACACAAGCATGCACATGCACACTTTCACACACTACAAACACATAAGGTCGATTGATAATCGCACCCTTAAACCGCACGCTCGCGCGCGCTGGGGCAAAAGCTCTGTGTTCAGCAGGTTCGGCGCGCTCTTGAAGAATGAAGAGAGAGAGAGAGAGAGAGAGAGAGAGAGAGAGAGAGAGAGACTGATTGATTGACAGGCGCATGAAGGACAGGTGTGTGCATCAGAGAGAGATAAGAGAGCATCAGTGCCGTCATGTAGGAGAGGAGGAACGAGGACTACTAGGGAGAATGGGAGACATCAAAGAGGGAACCAAGAGACAGCAGAGCGTATAATCTGCATGCACACACACACACACACTTCCAAACTACTACCCTGGAGACATCATTAAGAGCGGTGGGAGAGAAAACATTAATAATTTACAGCCTCTGTGTATGTGCACATGTATGTGTGTGTGTGTGTGTCTGTGTGTGTGTGACCTTGTTCATGTGTTGTAACAAGCATGTATAATAAAAGAACTAAATTAGCTAGAGCGGAGAAACTGAAAAATGGATATGAAGTGGCAGCTGTGATGTAGCTCATCTTTACAAGCAGGTCCTTTTTTTCCTTCATTCCGCTCCAGTCAGTAAACTCGCCGGATCTCAGTGAACACCAGCAGAACCGCTGTTTGGGTCGCACTGAAGGACGGAGCAGGATGGAGCCGTGGAAACCAGGCAGCCTGATCTAAACAAAAGCCAGGGGTGTGACCTTTATCTATCCGACATGACCCCGATGCCAATGTGCATTAATATACTCACGTGTGTGCAAAACCTAAAATCACTCATGTATGTACTCTGGCGTTAAATTGTGAAGCTTCTACATAAACTGTGTACAGGTTGAAAGCCCTGATGAGTCAAATAAATCTGGACACAGAGGCAGAAAAAAAAACTAAATATGGCGTTACATTCACATACCCAGCCTGAAGCACCTCAATTATAATTTCTTACCCGTATGTGACACAGATGAGATTTTTTTAAGGGCTGTCTGAACGTATAAATCTGATGTTTTCCTGATCAGATCTCATTCATTTTGCTATGTAGTCCTAGATCAGATACAAATATCCGATATGTGGTCACGCAACCTGAATCAGAACAGACAGATCGGAATTTATGCCATATTTTACCTCTAGCAATAGCGGCTAAAACAAACTCAGATGGTGCGAGCAAAGGCATATCCATGTGCCCTCAACGTGCCATTTCTGAGAGCAGGCGCGTCCACATTAGTCAGATTAAAAGTCAATCATAATTATGAACGTGAAACGTCATGACATACAAAACCCCCCAAAAATTTTAATCAGGCAATGTGGCTTGTAATATGAACGTAGCCTATACAACATGCACGCTTGTTCATGTGCAACTGTAGGGCCTGAGGGTTTATACTGAGCTCTTCAGTCTAAGAGATTTAGTCTTCTCTGATATTTTACAAACTTACTCCAACTCGTCAGTACAGTAACAGGCTAAATTTACACAAATCAAAAATCTCTGTAACGCTACACCAGCTCAATAGTAATTCGACTCCCAAGTCAGAGTGTAAAGTTGCTCCAAACCCCTATGTAGAAAGTAGTTTACTGTAAACCTAATACTGCTTTAATTTTGGTAATTTAGCTGCAGGTTGCAAAACACAGAATTATGATACATTGTAATTGTAATAAAGTATGGTAATGATCAATCATTGCTCACTTAATTGACGTTTTGTGTAACATTTCACATCACCGTACCTCATGCGTGTGTGTTTTATATACACAGTAAGACACACAGTGTGCACCAACAGAGGGCGCACTTGCAGTTCAGGTGATGCGCAGTATTTGATGCTGCCTCCTTCTTGAAAAAAAGACAACCATGAGCGGTATTTCTTCTGTGCCTCATTTTGTGTGTGTAGGTGTGTATGTGTTTGTTTAAACTATTTGTGTAATTTGGCTTACATAATAGATTGGGAAAATAAACTGAGAAGAGAAAGTGTGTCATGTTATTATTTATAGTTATTAATGATTCATTGATTATTGGTTGTTCCATAATATATATGAAAAAAATATATATTCCAATATATATATATATATAAAAGATGAATGAAAACATCTGAGTGCTTTAAAAGTTTGAACCAATAAGGATGAAAATCCCAGCCTTTTTAACCTGACAAACCCCTCCTACGTCTTGCGCTACTCCCAAACTGTTAGATGACGGTCATAATTGCATCATCAACGCCGCTGTGTTTGTCTTTTGTTAGAAAAATGTCAGAGGAGTGACGTATACTGTCTTTCTCAAACAGTGAACTGTACAGTCAGAGTTTTAGGCTATAAAAACTATATTTAGGATTAAAATGTCCAAGTTGATTCATCTAAATATAATATACAGTATGAAGTTATACACAGTACAAATTTTGGCCGGAACTGGAAGAAAAATCCCAAGTTGACGTTTGTTGTGGTGGCACTTCACGTCACAGAGGACATGCTCCCAATTTACTCAGTTGAGAAAGAACGGATCGGCAAGTTGTGCAAAAATATAAACAAAGCCATCTATAACAAATAGTGGAACAAATTTTATAAAAAAGATAAACATCCTGTATTAAAAAGAAACATTGTTTGCCCTATTTGCTGTTACTATTGTTGCACCTGGATACCTAGACAGGTATGTTTTTCGAATAAAGAAAGGTATGCGCTTTAGGTACATTCTTCACATGTTCAGGGAATTACAGCCAGTTTGTCACCATGTACAAGCTCATATGTTCACAAGTTAAAATCATAAATGATGTAGGTTATGTTTGTTTGTTTTTTTAACTTCCCTGTCTTGAAAAACATACCAGATCGCAGAGCAGTCTGTGATTGGCTGGTTTTGTGGCAGTTTTGTAACACTGGACACAGTTGAGCACGCACAGAAAATAAATGTTGCTTGCGCGTGAAGGCAGATTCGAGAAGTCGCGCGTGCGCGGAGACCATGTTGAGCGAGCAGGGGAGACATTGCACACGCAGAATCGAGCTGTTGAGCACGCAATGGAGACACTGCACGTGCATAGAGTGCTTTGCCTGCTCTCAAAATGTCAAACCGCGCGCTCAGAATTGTGACAGGAATATAACGCTATAGGCGCGCTCTTTTTCCTGCAGACGCTTCTGTAACCTCCATTGCGCGAGCGGCTGTGTATCTTTGTGTATTTGTGCATATTGTGGTCGCGCTCCTCAGTAACGTGAGCAGTCCAACTAATTGATAACGGCATTCGTCGACAACGAATTTCATTATCGATAATTATCGATTAGTTGTTGCAGCCCTAATCTGCATGTCTTTGGACTGTGGAAGGAAACCGGAGTACGCGGAGGAAACCCACCAAGCACGGGGAAAACACGTAAACTACATGCACACAGAGACGGGAATCGAACCCGGACCCTGGAGGTGCAACATGACAGTCCTAACCACTACACCACATGCCGCCCAAATTCGTACTTTAAAATCCAAATAACGATACAAATCATCTCCCGTGTTTTATTTTATGCGCTGGTTTGGCTTGGGGCCATCATGCAGTGCAGTGATTACATTTTTAAAAATTTATAAAGCACTATCGAGCCAATCCCTGCAAAAATAAATAAAAACAAACATTCAAATAAACAAACAAATGTAAGGTCAGAAAGTTGACTGAAAAAAGAATGAAGCTGACCAAATCTTGTTAAGATAGGATTTTTGTTATTTTCCTCAAATCTTTCTTGGAACTGTCAAATGTCAAACTTTTAAATGTAAAGATTTTTTTTTGTTAGGATTTTTTTTTTTTTTACATATCTATTACATTTGCAATGTAAAATATGCCAATGTCTCAGTTTAATTATAAACAAAGTACAGTGATGGATAAGAAGCAACTGCAAATTCAATCCCCATTTGAATAAAATATAAACATCACATTAACAATAAAAAGCTTTCAGTTGTTGGTCCTGTTCGCTGCCATTAAACTCCATTTGGCCTCTGATGCGCCGAGTGATCGTTTAAGTCCTTGTTACGCTGCACGATATCAAATTCTTGTATTTCTACGCAGTTTATCCTGTATCCTCTTACACGCACACAGTGTAACTCAGCGAGATGTCCATGTCCAGTGATCCAAGATCACAAAACAACAAACCTTCCTACACAAAGAAACCATTATACGCCTTCATACATTCTTATAGAGTTAATATGCACTTTGTGTTTACAGCAAATGCTGCATCTTCTTGTAGGGAAGCTGAACCATCCTACTATCTGTCAAAAGTTAAACCTAATGCTATCTTTTCATCAGCGCTCCAATAGCAACTCCAAATCTAAGCCTTTGCTCGATCAGACGGAGAAAGCCGACAGCCCAGAAGCTTTTCTTTCAGCGAGAAGCCTGTGTACTTGCAAGGCTTTATGATCACAGCGTAACCAAAAACAGCCTTGAGGCTCTGTGATGCCTGGAAAAATCTATAGGACGTGTCAGTCATCGGCGCCCGGTGCGCTCAGCTCGGTGGCGCTGTGGCTCTCTGTCGCCTCGCAGTGATTAAAATGCAGCAGCGCGTGCGAGAACACAGACGTTCATTGTGCGACAATCTGAAGGCTGCGCTGATCTCATCTGTATGCATGCTGACACTGTGTCCTCGACAAAGCTATAAATAAAAAAGCTCCGACCCCCGGAGATTTCATTTCATATCCAGGCCTGATGTCTTCTCGAAATGAGAAACAAATACTCACAAACGTGATAAATATATCCATGATATAAAGCATAAGAAAAACATGTCTTTGGTCTGATTCCCCATCACTGTGTTGTTATTATTATTTGTAAATAAAACTTCTGACATTTTAACAAGAAGGATAATAAAAAAACTGATTTATCACAGAGTGACCAGAAGGGGGCAGTGCTTATATCTAAATAGCCAGACTTTTTAACAATAACACTAAAGGTAAGAGGAGGACAGAAAGGAGCCATTTAGATCGTATTTAACACCACACACAGCTCACAGAGCGCTGATCTACAACACTGCGTATCAAACAAAAATTCTAAGATGATATAAGTACTAGAAGAGACTAAGGCTGGACAATATGATGCATCGGTATCAGGATGCATTGTGTAACACCAGACTTTTTCACAGATATGACGGAGAGCCTGATATTGTGCCCAGTATTGTCCAGGTTTCCCCTTGTGACAGCGGGGCTGAATGCCGTGTATTTGCGAACATAAATGATTTATACACATATCCAAATTCCAGATTACACATTTATCAAGAAAATTTTACTTAAAATTCATATATGAATATGATCCTGTCTACTTATCACTTATATTACAAAGTAAATGTAATTGTCCAGAATTTAAAAAAAAGTGTGCCTGAATTACTAAAAAATAAATCGTCCAACATTTCAACATTAACACTAAAATGTTTCAAAATATTAGAAATGAACATTCCTGAACATAGAAAAGTTACAGATTAGAGGTATGACGTTGCTAAGACACGCAATACAAAAAGGTCCATCTTCCACAAATTGGAAAAAGAAATTTCAAGGTGTTCAGTGTAGACTGGGACAAAAACTAATTATTTATTTGTTATTTATTTATTAATTTCTAAAACTAATATTAATAGAAAATTACAAAATATTGAGAGCAACGAATACTGTGGAAAGTTTTTCATTTACACAAATGTTATGAACATGACTTATTCTTAATGACCTTTTTATTTCCCTAAATTATTTTTAAAATGCCTTAAACTAATTGTCCATAAGCGTAAAAGGGATTAAAAAAATTTTTTTTTTATTTACATATTTATATTAGAGTGTATTTGATTTAATTATAGGATATTTGATAAAGACAAGTGTTCAAGTCAAACCAGGAACTGGTTAACTAAGTGAAATTTCTTATAAAATACGCCGTAAAACTGACTGACATTTAAAAAAAAAAAATATGCAAACATTTTCAAGAAAGTCGTACGTCCGTGAATGACAATGGCTCATGGCCCAGTGTCTCCATGAAGAGTGGCAGTGGCGGCCGGTCAATACGGGGCGCCGCCCCCCTTAAAGTTAGGCAGAGAAGAATGCTCCTTTAACATGTAATTATTTAACATAATAATTATTTTAAAAATGAAATAAAGTCTTTTAGTCACAATATTCCACTGTATTGCTTAATATAATTTATTTGCGCAAAAAAAAAAAAAAAATCTGTATTACGTTCATTTGTGTTCATGTACGCAGGGCAAACAAACGAGTGTCTATGTAGGCACATAAATTTTTGAAAAGCATGTGACCTGAGGCTGAGCTCTGATTGGATCTTTTCAAGTCATCCTTGGGGCGCAGCACTATGCGACTGAACTCTCCTACTTTTGTTCTTAGCGAATCAATATTGTTTTTAAATATTTGGGCTCCTGTGATTGGACCATTCTCAAAAAGTTTTTTCCAGCACTTCTTATGGGAAGCGGAGCTGCTGACTGGATGCGATGTGAGTCATGCCTTTATTTTATACTAGTAGTAATGATGCTTAATGACCTGATAAATAGATTGGACTATTTACAGGCGAGTATTAAAAGCTTAATTTTAATTCTGTTTGAGCCCCCCCAAAAAAATTTTTTTGCACAAGCCACCACTGGCAAGTGAAACGCCTGAAAAACAATGGATAACTTGTCTACAACTTAGCAAAGAGACTCATCTGTCTGTGGTCATTCATAAGCACCAATTGCACATTACAGAAACTCAGCTAGGAGTTATTGCCATATCTCCCATACGGTCCTGACCTCAAGGCATTTAATCTTGTTTAGTCCATCATAAAGGGGTTCCTGAGAGGCCTGCGTTTCAGATGTGAAGCAGGCAGTTTTGATCATGGCCCTGGCGTACTGAGAAAACATCTGTCTTGATATCCAAGCACAAACGAAACCCTGGGATAAGTGCATTAGTGTAGAAAGGAATTATAGAGAGAGATAAAGGGAGTTTTTACTTTCATAACTTGTGTTCTGTTATTATACAATCAAAATCCCCAGGTTGACTTAAAAGCCACTTAAGTATTTATTGTTGCACAAATAAGTATTATACTACGATTACTTTTTTTGTGGTTTAATTGTGTCTAAATTAATGCTGCCCTCATTTTCTCAAACATTATAATTTATTTTAATAAAATTTAATAGTTTTTTTTTTAATGATGTGTTTCTTCATGTGTTTAGGGCTGTGTATTTCTTCTCGGAGCATGTGAGGAAGTTAAATATTAGATGATGCCGTAAGCAAAGTGTGTCGAGGGGGAAAAAAATGTATGAAAGTTTGTTGAAAAATACACCAGATTAAAACCCAGATGCTCTAACAATTGGTATCAACTGATGAGCCATTTCTAATCATACTATTATGGAGAAATGTCACGTCACTGAAAGAAGCAAATCCAGCCTCATGAAAAATATTATGATTTAAATTCAGCTGAATCATAATTACCATATCATAATGATCACATCTCTAATTCAGATTGTATTAATTTTTAAAAAGTTTTCCACTTGCTTCACGCTCACATCAATTCGGTGTCAGTTGACGAAACTCACAAATACAAGCTCTCATATTAAGTGAGACCTTGGGTTTCCAAACACTGTGTTGCCCTTAGAGTCTGAGTTTACACTGAGACCTATGACCACTTCTTTGTTTTGCCTTTCATGCTGTCTGTTGCTGTCAGCTACTGTGACTGTACAGGGTGAGATAATCAAAACAGAGTCATGGAGAAGCTGGAACACACTCACCACTTGATTATTTATGCAGAAAGTCAGCAGCTTCAGTCATACTTTATTACAGCTTCTGTTTATCAATGCCAAGAGGTTCTTTTGTTTTTTTTTTAATCTAAGCTTCAAATTTGTGTAAAGAACAAGTGGACAGAAACCTCAGTATCACTCAACAGAGTTGGGGGTCCATGTTTGGGAACAGATATGCAGGCTAATCAGGGTCTCCATATTAACCAGATACACACACACAAAACGGAGCAGCTTATTGAAAAACCTGGACACATGATCAACATGATGCTGCGAACTTGGGCTGTGGCTTAGTGTCGGGTTGCTCTGCTAATTGACTTGGCTGATGAGAGGCTGGACTAAACACAGGACGTGTGTAAACATACACCGATCAGCCATAATAATAAAATCCACTGATAGGTGAAGTTAATAACACGGAGTATCGCTTTACAGTGGCTCCTTCTTAAAGGCTGGGATCCTGTAGACATCTTAAAGGCAGCAGGTGAACAATCAGATTGTGAAGTCGATGTGTTGGAATAAGGAAAAATTAACAGGAGTAAGAATCTGTGCAGGCAAATTATGAAGTCTAGACAGCAGAGGCAGAGCATCTCCAAAACAGTACATTTCTGAGGAGATGTTTCAGGTATGTAGTGGGTAGTACCTCCCAAAAGGGTCCAAGAAATAACAACCTGCTGCAGACCTGAGAAGAGTGTTACAGGCACCCCAGGCTCACTGATGCACATGGAGAGAGAGAGCTAGGCTGTCTGATCCGATCCCTCGCTTTGTATGAGCTTGCGTAGTTGTAGACCAGTCAAAGCGCCCATTCTCCTGAAAGCCTTCACAATGTGCACGTGAGCATCAAAACAATGGAAGCAATGGAAGAAGGTGGTCTGGTTTTCTTCTACATCATCTGGATGGCTGGACACAAATCAGCAGATAGAGTGCGATGCTCTGGATGATATTCTGCTGAGCAACCTTGGGTCCTGGCATTCAAGTGGATGTTACTCTGAAACGTACCACCTACCTAAATATTGTTGTAGACTGATTACACAGCAGCCGCCATGGCAACGGTATTCCCTAATCACAGTGACCTCTTTCACCAAACATAATGCGCCCTGCCACACTGCAAAAAAATGTCCGGAGATGGATTAATGAACATTACTAGGAGTTCAAGGTGTTGACTTGGCCTCCAAATTCCCCAGATCTCACTCTGATCGAGTATCTGTGGGTGTGTTGGAGAAAACAAATTGGTCTATGAATGCTCCACCTCATAACATGCAGGACTTGGAGCTGCTGAGTGCCTTTTGCTTAAAGCAGATAAAAAGTTGCTTTCAGTTTAGAAAAGTAAAACCTACAGTACATAGAACAAAATGCCAAATGTAATGTTACAATGTTATTATAGACTTTATTTCAAAAGTGATTAAACACAATGTAAATGTTTATATACATTGAGCAATATGAGCAGAAGCAGATCAACAAGTATAAATGGCAAAAGGCACTGTTGTATGATTTTTCTTTTGTTTTTGCTGTTTTGTTCTGCACTGCCGAGTTGCCAACAAGTTCCTCTTCTCCTTAAACCTGAATCTGTACAAGACTTAATTTTCCTGATTTCTCCCTCACTCCCTCACATACACTCTCTGTCCCTCCCTCACTCATGCTCGCTCTCCCTACACCTCCCTCCCTCACTCCCTCCCTCACTCCCTCCCTCACTCCCTCCCTCACTCACAAACACGTACATACACCCACAATGCTTTACCTGTTTAGTGTCACAGGAAACTTGGGCCTGGTCTACCACAGGGCACAAAGAAACAAAAACGAAAACAGTACTATGAATTTGGAAATACCAATTAGCCTCATCTGCATGTCTTAGGACTGTGTGAGGAAACGCACCGAGCATGCACGCATGCACGCGTTTTTAAATTCAAAAACTCTTCGGAAGCAAATTTTTTTTTTTAAACGAACAGTGGCTCAAGGGTGGCTTTTCCATAGATTAGAAAATAAGTAACATAACAGTTACTTCATGCTAGCAGGATTAATAATAAGAAACCATATGTAGTTGTGAATGACATCCTAAACATACTGAGATTCAGGTTCTGTTTCAAGTTCAGCTTTTGAAACTTTTGAAAAGTTTCAAGTTTTATAGTACAGTGAGGGTTAAAATCTGATTCTTTTTTATGATTATGTAATGACACTGAACAACATAAAACACATTAGTCTAAGATTTTTTTTGTTTATTTCATCTTAGTAATATTCAAAAATTCCAGGAATATTAATCTTAGCAAAATCCAGGCTGCTCATAAAAGCGAGTACCTAAGATAAATCTTTTAATTTTTGGTTTTAATTTACATAACCTCCCTAATCACTGATCACTCTTACGATATCTAGGTTTAAATGTGACAAGCTTTTTGTTCTTTTTTTTCTCCCTAATGTGACATTTGTTGCGCTTCATAGCATCTCGGAAATATGATGAAATCTCTTAAAATGGTCCCTTTCAAAAGTTTCGGAACGACGATGAGGATGGAACAACAATTGAGAATTTCAGCTTTCATTTCCTGATATTTACTTCTAGATTTGTTCGACAGACTCAGAACATGACACCTTTTGTTTGAACAAAGCTATTTTTCGCATGATCAAAAATACTGGAACACACGACTGACTGGTGTTTCTTGTTGCCCAGGTGCGCCCTGTTCACTTTATTGTTTTACCTCTTCAAACTCAAAATATCTATTCTTGATCCGAGTCCTCGGTTTTGACTTGTGATGACTGTGTTAAAAACAAACCACCAAGAAGCCCAGAGAGCTGCCGGAGGAAGCAAGTCGATTGTGACAAAAATAAAACGGCATCAAAATTGATCAGTTATTGCACAGCATTGATGTTATTTTACACGAGCAATAAAACACTTTTGAATGTACTTTTGAAGAAAAATAACCCAGTGAGGGTAACTCGCTTTGCGTCGAGTTGTTGGTCTAAAACAGAAATGTCAGGGGCTTCTCTGTGCACTTTGAGAAGAATCGAGGGTCTGTGTGTGCACATTCCCACCACTAAGCCACTTTCCCCCCCAAGAGGGCACCAAGCCAGCTGCAATCTTGAGCATAATTCAATTGCATGGAGTATTTTAAGCTACAAAAGTGGATTTGTGTGCTCTCGGCCTCATCCTCTAAACAGCACTCAAATCTCAAGATGCCCCTCGACGAGCAACAGTGCTCTGCCTTTTTTTTTTCTTCTTCTTCTTCCCCTTCCTTCTCTGTCTGACTCCAGCACCCGAGTAGTCTTTTCTCTCTTCTGTTCAAAGCAAGGCCATGATGTAAAGGAGGGAGACAGTGTTCCATTTCATAGAAAGAGAACGCGAGACAAAGCAGGACAGAGAAAGAGGAAGAGCTTTATGCCAGACCACAGCCCAGCCCTTATTCTTCACACGTACACACACACACACACACACACACACACGCACGCACGCACACTCACAAAGCCAGCTGTGGGTCTATTCAGTTCCCTAACAACAATGCTCAGGGGAACAAACAAAGACCGCCAAAAATCCAAACGTTGTTCCTGTAGCGTAGAGAGAAAAAAAAAGATTTTAAAAACAGCTTCCTCTCTTTTCTTCCTTCCAGTTGTTCTCTGACTGAACACAGTAAGGACGAGAGACTAACACTACTGCGGTTCATGATTAAAAAATGCTGAGTCAGAGGTCACATGGGACAGGAAAGTTGAAACATTTAAGGTGTGGGGAGAGAGTCTGAAGATATAGTTTGAGAAGATTAGTCTGCATTATTTACAGTCAGGATATCGCAGTGTCATCTCATTGTGCGTTATTCATAAAGCGGCTTTCTGTCTCCAGTGTATTGCTAAAGTAAGATGAAACGCGGGATAATGCTTTGATGGACAAGTGAGATTGTGGGCTGAATCTGATACCGTCAGACTTAGATGTTACCAGTGAGAGAAAAAGAGAGAGAGAGAGAGAGAGAGAGAGATGTTCACACCATAAAACGACTGATGCACCACGCATATTTTCACACAACTGGATGACTAAGACCGGAACAGAAACATGATGTCATCCTGCGTCTCGATGCCAGACGACCCCTCTGCTGCAAAAGTGAGTCACTGGCGTTCTGGACAGATTCGCATAAAAATCACTGGCTCAGACGGCCGCCAGCTGGCTACGTGTTCCTTTACAGTCCGAGGTGACTGTCCAAACCCGACGGCAGCTCTAAAGCCACTGCTGGGAGTAGGCTGGTTTCGGATCCGATTAAGGTCGGCTTTCTAGTAGGCTGGTTGTCCTTGAGTCCAACGTCTTTGATATGTTCCCTGAATTTTTACACTTTTTCTTTAAACTGGCACAGGAAATCTCAGCACCACAGTACATCACACTGTGGATTAAGCATTGGTACAATCCTTGAAAGAACACTTTAATGCAAATGAACTTTGAAAGTCATCAGGAATTCCTGTTTGTCACTGTTTGACTACATTTATTTGTGTCCTGATTGCAACTGCACAGGTTTTCATACAGTACGACACATTCAGATCATTTTTTCCAAATATTCTAATCCAGATTAAACGTCTTCATAAATATGCATATAAATACACATTTTTTGTATTAAAACATTCATCAATGCTGTGAATGTTTAACCCAATAAAAAGGGGAAGGAAAAAAAAAAAAAAACATAGCCTCCTTAACTACCTCCTACGGCCTGCGCTGCTGCCAAACACTGCATTGTGAAAAAACGGGGGGGGGGGATAAATAAATAAAAATAACAGGCACGTAGCACACCGCTGAAGACTTAGACATTTAACCATCACTTCTGAGATATGAAATTTGTACAGGTTTGAAATCTCACATATGAGTAAGTTTGCTTGAAATATGATGCCGTCTTGAGCTGCTATGCACCGTTCAGGATTACATCATTTCCAACCTCTCGATAGACGAAGAGAGGAAACCGGATGCCCACTGTTTGTATTTTGTTAGTAACATGCTAGGCAGCTAACTCAGATGAGTGAAAGATACTGTGAATTGTGGAGTCAGTGTTTTAGATTTAACAGATTCTCAAATCTAATACTTGTACATATAATGCTGTCCAAAAGTACTAAGACAACATATGCCATGTATTATAGTTCTCCCTGTGTGTTAATTAGTTTCCATCTATCTGGCTGAATAGGTATGCTAATTAACTGAAAAACTAGTAAATAAAAAAGACCGGGCTATGTGACAATGGGATTCAGCCTCTGGAGCCATGGCTGGGTGAGTGGCTCCAGACCTAAACCCAATAGAAAACTGTTGGACAATGGTGAAAAACATAGTAACAGCCAGGAAACCATTTCATATACACGATGTTCAAGATGCTATCAAGCAGGCATGGATTAAGCGAATGCCACCAGAGTACTGCAGATGTTTGTTTTGTTTTTTTTTTGACTCCATGTCCAAGCGAGTTCAGCAGGTTTTGAAGAATAAAGGACTTCATATTAAACACCGTTTGTTGTATAGCAATTTCACTGCATAAAATATATCAATAATTTTTAATACCTTGATTTTCTGCATGTTTGTCATTAAAACACTGAATTTCACTTTTGTCTAAATACTTTTGACCACCAGTAAGACTAATCAAAGGTGACTTCTTAGTTGTGGTGGCATTTCACATCATGGTAAGTGATGTAATAAATTGTATTATAATTTTAAATCACTCCTTTCCATTCCGTTGGTGACGTAAGCGCTTCTTCTTCGTCTGTGTTTACTGGCGGCTTGCATCCAGAAGCGCGCTGTGCCACGCCAAACAAATAATTGCGCAAACGCATAACGCAAGCTTTTAAAATTAATTAAAAGACGCTTCAAGGCAGAAGATTTTGCCTCGATCATTTTTTGCAAACAAATTATTCGAGTTACTCAAGGAATCGTTTCAGCCCTAAATTATTATTTATCCATTACTTATTATTTAATAATGTAGTCATGTTGGAACAGGGAGTGGCCATTCCCAAACAGTTTCCACAAAGTTGGGAGCTTGAAATTGTCCAAAATATCTTGATGTGCTGAAGCTTTTTCGAGTTTCTTTCACCAGAATTAAGGGGTTGAGCCAACCTCCTGATGAATAATCCCATACCAGTTCCAACATGACAGCGCACCAGTGCACAAAGCAAGGTCCATAAAGACATGGATGAGTGAGTTTGGTGTGGAAGAACCTGACTGTCCTGCAGCTCAACCCAATATAACACCTTTGGGATGAATTAGAGCAAAGACTGCGAGCCAGGCCTTCGCGTCCGACCTCACAAATGCGCTTCTGGAAAAATAGTCAAACATTAACTCAAACACATTCCTCTAATTCATCTTAAAGTGTTCTTGTGGAAAGTCTTCCCAGAAGAGTTGAAGCTGTTATAGCTGCAAAGCGCAGACCAACATCATATTTAAACCCTATGGATTAAGTATTAGACATTCACTCAAGTTTATATGCGAGCAAATACTTTTGGCAATATAGCGTACATCCTCTTGCCCAATACAACGGAGATATTAAAACGCCCTGGAACACGCACAAGCACCTCCCATCATTCACTACCTTTCTATAATGACAAAGATGACGACTAAATACAAATGACTAATCGGCTATTATTCATTACCAAATCAGAGCGTCAAGAAATACTTTATACCGAATTCCTCTTGTTGTATGATAGAATGTATAGAAATTTCCTAACAAATTCTTTCTTTCCTTTTTTAACACCATGCCAGCTTCTACAGCTACATTCATGGAGACACTTGGTTTTTATTATTGGATATTAAAACTAGATAAGATGCTGAAAAAAAAATTTTCTAAGAACTTGGATTTACTTGTCTAAAAACTTTTCAGAATAAAACAGGTTTCTCACAGGAGTAAAAGAATTACAGTCAAATAAAATATGTTTAATGGACTGAAGGGTTTTACATGATGAACACTGTGGTGGATTTTCTCTTGATAGTAAAAATGTGTATATAGCTTTTGAGTGTCCTATTCTGCATCTTGTATGAATGACTTTATCGCATCGATTATTAAAAGGAAATGTGCGTTTTGTTCCAAAATCAGTATTTATTATATTTAGTTTGTTATTTAAATATTGATCCCATTCTGACTGCCATTTATTTTTTATACATCCATTAAAAATTGGTGCTTCTTTGGCGGTTTTGTCTGCTTGCTCATTACCAGGGATTCCCACCAAATTCAATCCAACAACACGGACACACCGCAATCACAGGTTTGTCAAAGTGACTCACAGCTGGTCATGTTACAGAGGGTTTCTTCTGTGCCGCTAACTAACACCGATGCCACTAGGTGCTGAAGCCATTATGTTTTGGGTGTCCGTTTGACCACGGGACCGTCTGAGGTTAGTGCAATAGCAAGTAGGATTTATATGGAATTATCGCTGCAACCAGTAGATGAACTGATCAGCCACTGATCCAACAGAATCAAGGTCATAGCGGGGGGGGAAATTCAATAACATCCTTCCTGTTTAAAAGTATAATTTAAGGCTTGTTCAGGAACACAAATTACCAACGAGACGTTGTCCGGTATTTGTTTTTCAACTGCTTCTGGTGTATCTGGTGATGTGATGTACTTGATTCTTATCACACTAGGATATGAAAAGTGTAAATGTATTGTATGTTAAATCTGTCTGCTAAGAGATGATTAGAGTATCTCTGTACACACAAGGGCCTCCAGTACACACAAGGAAGGCTTTAATTCATGTCATACAAGCTGAAAGGAGCGTTATAAAAAGATGTCGAGGAGCGATGTGGCGTCTGGCCCAGTTCCCGGTCGGTAGAGATGGCGCAGAATCACTGCAGCAGCCGGTAGCAGCCTCCACAGGAGGGTTAATTAGCTTAATGCTGGGAACCTAGCACCACTGCTATAGTAACCCCTGCTCACCTGAGCACCTGCTCCCCAGTGTGCGGCTCACCACGCGTGTTCATTCACGTAGTTTTTTTTTTGTGTCATCCTGTCTACAGTAAATTACTTAAATAGAAGTTCCAGTGCAAGGAGTCTACAGCTGTCAAAACAATGCTACTGCGTCGTCTCATCTGTGCACGACTTCTCCTGGAACAGGATGGCACGGTTTAACAGGACCATAAAACATTACGAAAACGCAGGCGTACAATGTTAACTAACCTTCTACATGTAACACTAACTACTATCCAATTAAATTATCCTAGCAGGAGTCTAGCAGAGATTAGGATGTTGAGGTTCTCTTTGGGGGTGACAAGGACGGAAAGGATCAAGATGGAGTTCATCAGAGGGACAACCCATGTTAGATGTTTTGGAGATAAAGTCAGAGAGGCCAGATTGAGGTGGTTTGGACATGTTCAGAGGATTGTGAATACATTGGTAGAAGGACGCTGAGTTTAGAACTGCCAGGGAGGAAGACCAAAGAGGAGATTTATGGATGCAGTGAGAGAGGACATGAAGTTAGCTGGTGTGAGAGAAGAGGACACAGGATAGGGTTAGATGATTCGCTGTGGCGACTCTGAAAGGGAAGAGTCGAAAAACAAAGCAGAAGAAATTAACCAACCTTTTTTTTTTTTTTTTAATATCATATTCTTTTAATATGATTGGTTAACAAATAAGATTAGTCGGATGCTTTACTACTTGTGAAATAAGTAAAGTCAGTCAGTTCTTCTTCCTTAGACAGAGACCCAGTGGATGAAAGACTGATGGGAGATCTCACAGAGTTTACTGATCAGGAAAAAAAGCTAAATTTCCCTCCCTGAAACTTGTCACGTCTCCTGATGCGACCCCCTCATGGGGCAAACATGCCAAAAGAATACGCTGACTTTACACTGACAAGAGTTAAAGATCATCAAGTGTTTACATGGCTAATATTTACCTACTGAACAGATTATCGACGATGCGGATCAGGTCAGGCCGCACCTACTGGAGGTGGGTACATGATGCATTTTTATTCCGATCAGGTTATAATTCCCATTGTTAGATTGTTGGAATATCAGTGCCGTGCAAAAACGCATCTAGTGATGGAAGATTCTTTAAATACTGGAACTATTTTATGACAATGAAAGATTAACATGTATACGCTAGAGATGGGAGGGGGGGAATCAATTCAGTTATGAATCATGATTCTTTTATCACTGATGCTAAAATCGATTTATTAATTTTTTTAACTATTGTTACATTTATAATAGCGATCAATCACTGATCGACCAGTGACCAGGATTGGCTGGTTTTCAATTTGATTGGCCGTGGCTGGTCATCAGCCTCGGATATAAACGTCTCTATACCGAGCTGCAGAAGAGGCACAATAGACACTGATTTTTATGGCATTACTTTATCAAAAATCTTGTGTGCTAAAAGACTTCGATCTGCCTTTTTCTCCAAACTCTGTGAGCAAATTAGCCACAAACACACACATTACACAGTCTTACAACAGCCCCAAAACACCACAAGTGCAAATTAATCGAAAATCACAGCCACTCAACCCGTGTCATACATCTTTTTAAAGTATTTTATAAAATGCTGGTGTTTCTTTATAACCCTACAAACAGTACACGCTGAACTAGTTCTTCACTTTCATCTCGTGTGCTGGGGGTGAATTATTTGCAGAGTTTGTTTAGAAATATTAATCATGGCGGATGACGGAAATACGTGCTGAAGTTCTGCATCTGAAGTTAGTTTGTATTATTTCAATGCTGCGCTTAGTTTTTAAGTAAGAAAAACTAATGTTTTAAGGAATTGGCTCCATTACTCAAATTTTTTTTAATGGTTTAAAATTCTAAGAAAATCAAGGAAAAATTACATTTCACTCTGGCATTAATAAAGTTCTTTAAATCATGAATCTCGACTCAGCATGTTTATAAAATCATAATACTTTTATTTTTTCAATTTTAATCGAATCAGCACCTACATATCATGATAATATCATATCGGGTTAGTGAATGGCAATTCCCACCCATTTTCTTAAACAGAAACCATTTGGTCCAAACTAACAGGTACAACCCTAGGTCTGAACTGAGCATGTGAAGGAATACCGTAGGAGAGGAGAAGAGTCTGCGTCTACAGGTTAATAATTTGGTTGCGGCTTACGCAATCATGCGCATTTACGTTAATCACTTACAACTGATCAGAGGTTGACTATCCGATAGATAAAAAGCCCATAAAGCTCAAAAGGGTCGAAATGTTACAGGTTTTCATTGTTTATTTTTTAGGTTTTCTTAGCTCTTAATAAAATTAATTAAATTAAGTTTATTATAAAGTTATTATAAATGAAGTCTGTCCTCTTATAGGGCAAGGGTTGTCAATTGAGCACTCAGTGAGCACAGCCTGGGATTTAGTGAAACATATGAATGCAGGGCAAAAAAGCATGAATCTGTAAATACTGTATTGGGAGGGGGGGGGGGGGGGGGGTTTAGAGATCAGGTCTAAAACGGAGTTATTAATTTTAACATACTGTAAAAAAAAAAAAATCACATTATAAATTGCAGATTTGTCCATGATGGCATGTTGAAATATTTATACCATAATTAGTCATGAGCTAATGGCTACTAGATAAGCATTTAAATGGAACTGTTGTCGCTACGCAGTCATCTGAATTTCTTATCTGAACATTTAGTACCGAGACATTTCACCTAACTAGACCTTCACCTATTTTAATCGAATACTTCTGTTGTATACAAAACAAGCTTAGATTTATCTTACAAATCAGCATTCGACAGGAAACTGCAAACATTCCTGAGTATTAGCCAAGTATTAAAAGGAGAAATAGGGAGGCATATCAGAGGATCATTACTGCGGCTGTTCTAAGAACTGGGTCACTGCGCATGGGCCGTACCGCCACCAGACTCACGAGGTGCGGTAGCATACAATAATTACAGCGTTAACACGAGGAGTGGGGGGGCAGGAACCGACAGATGGTGACCCTTCACAAGGAAGGGGAGACATTGATTTTCCCCCCCCTCTTAAACACTGGCAGATGGGAAGAGTGCCTCCTATTGATGCAACACATTCACTCTTAACAGCAATTCAGCCACTCTCGCACACCGAGTAACCCAAAAGGTAAGGATAACACACTCGTTTTTGAGCCGGTCATGAATCAGGTTTCAAAAACTACCTTCATGACACGACTAGGGTCTTCTAAGGTCGAATGGATTACAGATAGATCTATTCTGATCTAAACTGCAAAATAGCAGTTGATTGGTTAGTACTCCTCGTCTGCAGGTATCAGGCTTGCTGTTTCTATTGTGGTGAAATTATTTAGAAGGGTTAATGTGGCTGAAACAAACTTCCCTATACAGCTTCCATGGAAACTGTGAGTGCATTTGAGTTAACACTACACTAAGCAAAAGATCTCATGAAGCAGCATCAAGCTGAAAAAAAGGTAAGGTGTAATAATGACCATCAGCCTCACAGAAGGGTTTTATGCACGAGACTCTACAGCACTGTGGAGTCCTAGGCCAAAAATAGATCTACTGTCCATATCTTTTCTCTCATCGAATTAGTTTCAAATGTAAAACATATGTATTTCCTTTGTTTCCAACATGAAACATGCTGAGGGGAAATTCCACTTAAAAAAAAAAGGCAAGGGGGGAAAGAAAAAAAAAAGAAGCAGCTGACCAGTAGTCAAATCTGTTTCTCTCATCCACCTCCTCTTAGATGCAGTTTTCTCCCTCAGTGACATTTCAGAGCCTGAAAGAAACTTCATATCATTATATCCAATCAAAAAAAAACTGTAGAGTGAAATTAAGGCATTGGCCAATAAATTACATAAAAATCCATCTAGAATCTGATTAGCTGCGTCTCCGGAGCTATATAATCCTGTTGCAGTGTAATTAGATCTAATGATAGACACAGCTTCCCCATCCCCTGCTCCTTCCCGTCCGGAAAACCTATGTAAACGCTTTCGACAAGCAGCATATTGATCGGGAGTGATGTTGCAACTGATCCATCAGAGCGTCCGCAGTTGTCCAGACAGCTCCTTAAGAACCGGCAGCATCTGAAACACCGCAGCTAGTGATCAATGCACAGGAAGTGACATCAGGTACCCGGGTCCTTGGGGACACTGAGGCAGGGGGGATGCATCATGGCCAAACAGCAGGAAGACTATTCTTGTCTGAATCAGAGCTTGGCTATTGTCTGGGTCGGGATCTGACTCCCGTGTCCTGCTTTACAGATTTTTGCAGCTGGATCACACAGCTGGTATGCACTGGCTTCCTTATATTTTCCTCCAACACAACTACGTACATTTCCCAAAGCTCCACCCGCCCCATCCAGTCCCTAAAAGGAGTCACCTTCCCCCACTGCAGTGCTGTAAATTAGTGTCACAGGGGACGTCCATCCGGGGCTAAAGCAGTGTCTACAGCTACTGCAAATCATCTCCTGGCAATGCACTTAATAACACATGAGTTAAAAAATAAAAAATAAAAAATAAATAAAAAAAGCACACTCACTAAGTTCCCACTGAGAAGAGAAAAAAAAGAAGAACTACAGGCGAATGTGCGTGTTCCTCTTAAAACGTCAGGCTATGGCATCGTAAACAAAACACTGTAGTAGTTCTCAAAAGGATCTACTGTCGTGACACGCAGCAGGAGTCTGACGAGCATCACAGCAAGGCAAGGTCACAACAAAGCACTGTTCTGAAAGGCATGACATCACCGCATCCCCAGATCAGAGCTGCCATTTCCTCAGGGAGTTCCAGTAGAAAAGAAAACGACAGGCCACACGGTTATCTCTCTTCTCATTCTTTATAAATAAAAAAAGAAGTTACACTGACCTAAAAAAAATAAAAGGTTAGTGGCTAAAAATACCTTTGAGGTTAAAAGCCTGTTGGGGGCGGGGGGATTTTCTTACAGCAAGACAAGCAAACACACAAGACAAGGGAATTTCTTAACAGATTAAAATAAGTGCTTTGGTGAAAAGGTGGGTCTCAGTTAGAAGATGGTCAGTGAGTGCTGTGACAGCTGAGGAATGTTCTTTGCACGGACAGATTTTTTACCAAACTACCAAAATCTACTGTTCAATGAAATGAAAGTACTGTTCAATAAAGTAAAATATCATATATATCATTAAACATTAATATCAAATAAACAAAGAACTTACATCTGACAAGCAATATGGATCTTCCCACCTGTCATGATTTAAGCTGTATAATATCCCTGGGGGTTGAAGTGACAACTTGTTCCTCCCCCATTCTTGCTTTAATAATGCCACTTGCCACAGTTCTTTAAAACAGGCACGTTTTTATGCCTTACACCTCCTAGGGGTGTTGAATAGCTGCTGGGAAAGAGGTCGCATGAAAAGCCCCAAAGCTGAGTGTTTCTTCACGGTTCGGTATTTAAACTCCATTTGGCTGGGGAAACACTACGGAGCGTGCGGTGCTACATCAGTCAAAACTGTTTCGCAATGTTGAATGCTATTTAAGAATACACAATAAGATTGGATGGAGCCTAGTAGAAGCAGGGCTACTTCACTATCATGTAAACTAGTGCTGTATTCAGGGTTCTTAACCCTGTAGCTAATTAGCAGAAGATTAAAATGGCTCTTGAAAAAAAAAATCCTTCACCCTGTCAACAAGAATTAGAGTGTGTGAATCCTGAAAAAGATGCTACAGCCATCCATGTCTGGGGGTTTAGTGAAAACAGGGTGGGAGGGATCGCATAGTATCTCCCGTGTCAATCAGAGCAGGGCTGACCAATCTCAAATGTTTGTGAGCTCATGTATTTATATGCAATGCTTTTCCCCACTAACTGTCCTACATTCTTTTTGCCCAATAACCAACACGTGCTTCCTCCAAAACGTAGCCAAACAACACGGGATGGAGTAACTACACCAGGAGGAAAGTTCCCCCACAGTGAGCCACTCCCGCATGCGTGGACTCCTCAATGTTAATGATTGGCTAGCTTTGTGGTGATTAGCAAAAGAATGAGCAATGGTGAATGGTTTTTTGTTGTTCATCCACTCTTTAACCTGTATATAGTGTCCTTTTTTTAAGATGTGTTTTGATCTGTGATGCAGCAGTTTGAAAAGACACAGAGCGTGGCTTAACACTTGGTAGTGATCATGCAACTGAGGAGAACTAGCTTGTGAGAGCTTTAGATTTACCCATCACACGTTTCATCTGCTAACAGAGACTGATCTTCAGTAAAAGATGGAAGAATCAAAATGGAGTGCAAAGTGTGTGTCATTTCATGTTTTTTTCTCTCCCTTCCTTCTAACTGGGAAAGAACAAATCTCTATTCAGCTCAGCCTGAGAACTCACGGTCTCTCACCACCCACACTCAAAACATCCAGCACACACACACAGAGAGGGAGAGCGAGAGAGAGAGAAAGAGGATAAGACAACTGATGAGGCCAGAAGCAAACCCAGAGCAGTGGTCTCCAGCTCCCTTTCATTCTTTCCTTCACAATTAAACTTCAAAAAGGCGAATGTATTCAGAAGTACAATATTCTATAATATACACATTTGCCAACACAATGAACAAGTTGTTTTCTGTCTTTATATCCCTCTTTAGCTCACGCATTTGCACCTTGTATATACAGAATGCATACATGTATATACAGTATATACACACACACACTCACCATCCACTTTAATAGGAACACCTGTAGACATATGCCGTTTTCCAAATCAGACAATCAGGTGGAAATAGAGCAACGTACATAAACACGTCAGTATCTTTTACAATCATGAGCTTCACTTAAAGAGAACCGATTATATAAAATTTACTTTTTAGATGGCGTAAAACATTTGGATGAATTTCTGGTGTATGAAAAAAAAAAGACAAAAAATAGAAATTAGCTAATTGGAAAAAATATATATATCCTTTTTTTTTTGCTTTTTGCTCATTTTCTTGGCCAGGGCTTACACAAATCACCTAGGTCTTCGTCCTAATGTGACCTCATATAAAAAAAGATACCCTTGCCCAGGTTGCTGTTTAGAATAGGAGTTTGAAGTAGGGAAAAAAATGCATTATACTTATTATGTATTTAAGTAGTGCGAGTCTGAGACCTATGTTAACTTGGTAAATGCGTAACGATCAGATCATTTAATTACTGGGTTACACTAACGTAGGAACTTTAATCTAGTCTCTGGTGAAATGTTTAACCGCTCAGGACGAGCAACATATGGGACCTTTAATGCTTACAAAAATCAAGCACCAAGGTAGGACAAAATGTAATTTTGTAATTTTTTAAAAAACTGCTGATTTTCATTTACAAAAGTCTCTTTCCTCACTATAAACCACTAGTGAGTAGCAGACCCTTGAGCAGAAATGCCTTGCTGATGAGATGGATCAGAGTAGAACGGCCAGGCCGGTTTGAGCTGACAGGAACTCAAAAATGCGCTCTTTACAAATGTGGTGAGCAGAAAAGAATCTCAGAATGCACAACAAGTCAAAGCTTGAGGCAGATGGGCTACAAGGGCAGACGCTCCTGTCAGCCAAGAGTAGGAATCTGATGCTCCCTGAGGTCACAAAAACTGGCCAGAATCGTTTCCTGTCTTTAAGTGTGCAGTTACAGTGAGCATGTACGATGAGTATGTGCATACTGCGTGGCTGTGGTGAACCCTGCGCTGCTGCAATACAGGTGTCCTTATTACAGTGGCCAGCAAGTGCATTTGTGCAAAAGTGTATTTCGGTAATAGATGTACTGATCTCAGCTATAAGGAATAATTCAGAGTAGTACACAAAGTACCACTAGGATGCTGATTATTTTCCAATAAAAGTGTGTTTTATTATTCTAACAAAAAAATGCTTTATTTCTCCTACATTGCAGCAATTTAGCAATTAAATTTTTAACTAGAGACAAATTTCTAGTTACATTTACTGGGCATGGAACTTCCACAAATCAAGTTAGTTCCTGACAACAATTTGCTGTTATTATAAAAACAGTATCACATTAAAGCAAATGTATTAATACAAAACCATCAAGGGTGCAGACAATTAATTCAGCCCTGACCCCAGCACTGACATAGCTGCTTCTCTGACATGTGAGAACCACTCCCCCACGTGACCCCATTCTCTCGAATGGCCTCAGTGGATCTTCCTAAGGGATTCCTAATTAAATCTAAACAGATATATGGCACCCCTGCTGCAGCTCTCCTAATGAGCTCTGTCCAGGACCAGAACAAAATCAGTAAAAAAAAAAATTTTTTTAAAACAGCAGACCACCACCATCCAGCTCCAGATTCACCAAGATGAATCACTAAACGCTGTAAGGTAAAGTCTTCGTAAAACGTAAAGCATTGACAAGCAGGATGCAGGCGATAAAAGGACAGAATCATGACGGTACACACAAGCTTAACGCGATAGACAGGGTGACGTTACGCTCCGCTGTCCGGATGCATGCCTTGTTACTGGTGGCCTCCAGGCAGACTGGGAAGGAGGGGCTGGATTTTTATCCTGCATCACCATCTGCATGATCCAGGGATCCCTGCTCTGTCGCCCTGACATTCAAATGACATGATGACACCATGATGTTTAAAGCATTAACCTAGTCTCTGAATTTGAGGATGTGCTAACATTCTGTGAGCTCTTGGTTCCCATTTTGTCCAAGTCTCGCTGGGAAACATGAAGTGGTAGTGTTGTACATGAAGGGTTTTTTTTTGTTTGCTTGTTTTTTTTCTTTTTGTTTTTATTTCTCCTAGGTATACGGATCAATTCCATTCATTTCAGAATGACGTATGTTGAAATGATTAGGAACAGCAGGCTAGTGCACTGGAGCAGGTGGTGCTAAAATTATCTTGCAACTGCAAACATGCCCCTTCCTCCCAGGGCTTACTGAAAGAGATGAAGGGCAAAAGAAGACCATGTTGGACCATGTGGTACACTCTGGGACGCCGGCCGTGTACCGGTCTCTGTAATTACGAACAAGCCTCAGCTAACCCAAAAGAGCAGATTTATGTTTCTTTCTGTAATTTTTTTTTTCCTTTTCCACTATGCCTCTGCCTATGAGACAAAACTCGCATGGAATCCTAAAAGCAAAATGATAACTGGGCCGAATTTGCAGCACCAAGAAGTTAAGAAATGCCCTCTACAAAAGCCAGGGCGGTAACAACAAGTTCACAGATGTGCTTGGCATGTGTGGTGTGTATGTTTTAAAATGACTTGCTGTGGTGAGGGTTGCCTCGGCAACATTCTGAACAAAGATGACCACAACGAGGGAGCGATTTATAAAGAAACAATGAGTGCCCTGCACATTTCCTGATCTCCCCAAGACACACGGACTCCTAACATCAGCATCCTGGGACAGTGGCAGAGTACACGGTTGCATAACCGCTATTCACAGCAATGTTTAAAAGCATCTCTTATATTACGGTACAGCAATCAGCCGATTACATAATTGCACTTCTCCCGTCCTTTTTGATTTTCCTCTCATTTCTAATTCAGCTCTATTTCTAGCCATGGCTCTCTGTTAATACATTTCTATTAGTCACTCTGCATCTACCTCTTGCTCACACAGTCCACAGTCCTTTGTGCACATGTCCATCTCCCAGAGCCCTTTCTGTTCCTTTCCAAATCTCCCATTAGACATCCTACAGTTCGCAGGATTGAAAGATCGAGAGGCGTCTTCTGTATCAGTTTTCAGACAGGATTTGCCATCTGTCAACCTCTGAGGCTGACGAAAAGTCTTAAAAGTTGAACCAGAAATTTGAACTGATTTGAACTGAAATCTGGAAAATGTTGTGAAGAAAACCGCCGTGTTTAAAAAGCAAAAGTCAACCAAATATTTCGCAGTTCCTTAGTACTCAGCAGATGACTTTGTTACTTTCACTTACACTCATGACCAAGCAAACAGGACACACATTCTCAATTAGTCCTTTTAAGGAAAAAAACATCAGAAGTGTAGGATTGTTTGTATAAGGGCTTTACATGTTTTTAGACTGATCGTTCTACGTGCCTGAGCAGGTCTCAATCCCCTCTCCTCAAAGCTTACCCAGTCAAACATAACCTCTCCATAAGGTCCGACAGTATACACTTCCCCAATAAGCAGGAGTTTATTCATCTGTGTTGGGTTAATAAGTTCAGAAAGAGATACTACATGGCTGGATTTAAAAAAAAAAAAATGTAAAAAGCAGTATGAACAAACCACACAAACCTTTCTTGAGTAAAATTATTTACAAATAACCATGCATGTTGTCGGGTTGAGTTTTTTTTAGGCAAATGCAAAAGAAATTATACATGTACAACACATATTACTTACAGGTTGCCATGTTTCTTGCCACGAAACTTATACAGCTTTCTCAGACTGAACTGATTTTACATATACGTAGATGTGGAGCAAAGTTATTATTAAATGGGAATCGCTGGGATTTCAGCTCCGTCCGAATGCATTAGGTTATTAATGTTTATGGGCTGCGCAGGAATACCATTTTCCTTCCATGTATAAAGTTACTCTTAGAAATTAAGGCATGCAGTACATCCGTTATATTCTATGGTTATGAGCTTTTTTTCTTCAGGATAAAGACAATTTTGCTTTTTTTTTTATCAAAAGGATGCCCAAATAGCAATAAACATATAGGAAATGTTTTGAATTACTAAATTCCTAGCACAAGGGCAGCCTACAGTACACGTCCAATCAAGCACCACTTGCATTCAATAAAAAAAAAAGATCTAGTCAATCAGTTTGTGTATGCAGTAGACATGGACGTTGAGATGTTGATGTTACAGTCATGCCTACACAGTGAAGACACTCCCAACTCTGTGATTTAAATGCTAACATCCTGTGCAAACTGGGCAATACTCATTACCTAACAGATATTTGAACTGTGCATCTGATCTCATCCGAACAGCACTTATGACTGAGATAATCCGATGATGTAATGGATATGCATTTCAAATTTCAAGTAGGAATTTCTGCCCAAACAGGTGGCTGTGAAGCGATACACTGGAACACACCTGCTGACTAAAAGAATGTTTCAGTGCTCAAAAAAAATCCGATGATCTATCCGGCTCGTTGTTACGGTAGATGTGCATGCCCTTCAGGTAAGCATGAAGATCAAAGGTGAAAATCATGAGGTGCAGAGCAGGGTATAAGATGGTACACTGTGAATGGTGAAAAAGAGATGCAGAAGAGATGACTACACGATCAAGGGTCTGAACTTCACCAGGCATAGCTTACCTTCGATGGCAATGACATGCTCCCGGATCTGGTTCTGCAGCAGGGGCTCGTCCACCCGCTCCAGGAGCTCGTAGATGGAGTAGATGTTCGGATGGACGGATTCAAACCTCTGGATCTCGGATCTGATCGCCGCCGAATTGGCGAGGTGCTGCTGATAGTTCATTTTGTGGATGAAAAGTGTCCTGGCGTGTCTCTGTAGGGTTTAGGCATTGACCATGCTCAGAGATCCAACAAGCCTGGATGTGTCTTCGAGAATTTTCCAATCAGAAAACACTTTAATGTTTATTATTAATTCCGCAAAGGGTTCGGATTATTATTGTTTTGTTTGTTTGTTTTTCCAACCGACAAGTTCACTAACGCTAACCAAAACTCCAAACCAAAGTAACTAGCTGGCAGTGTTTCTGAAGTGCGCCTGGGTGATGGTGAGGATATTTCCACACAGCAGATCCCAGGGCAGGAGCTCGGAAGCCGGAGGGAAGCTGAGAGTACCCCCGAGGTGAAGTCCTGACTGAAGGGGCAGATGGAGACGGTCAGCTCGGCACAGCTTCCCCATATCCTCCCTCCGCCTCCGGGGAAGGGAAACGCACAAACAGCACAGAGTATAAACCGAGCCTGCTGAAATCACCAAGTGTTTGTCATAACTGGCTAAAGGCTATAAAGGCTAGCTAGCCAGGTTGAAGGAAGGAAGAAAGAAAGAAAGAAAGAAAGAAACACCAGGCCGCCTAACAACCGTTCAGTTTTTGCAGAATAAAGTACCCATGAGCGGGCCCGGCGCTTGTCATATTCTCTACACGCCGCTGGTTGCTTGGTTTAAACGGGGGAAGAAAGCAGTCAGAAATAAACGCAACAACAACTCAGAAAGCCGAGCGCCGGTTAGCTAGCTGTGTGATGTGCTAGCGCGCTAGCGCGTGAGAGTGTGGGCTCTGCGCACTCTCCGCTCTCTCTCTCTCCCTGCCGTGTACACTTCAGCGCGCGCTCCCAAACAACAACCGCCAAACTGTCTTCTTTTTTTTACTATTTTGAATAGCACACGCTTGTCGCACCGGCATGCGCATCAACCGTGACGTTATGCTCCGATCTGGTCGCTTGTCTCTCTCTGTATTGTTTTTCTGTTTCACGAGCGAAGGCGCGAGCGTCCCTCTTCCTCCTGAGCCGCTCTCCGTCCCGTCCGTATCTTCTCCTCTCACACCATTGCGCGTGCTCGCTCCTTGGGACGTTTCCTACTGGAAAAGCTGCGCCGCTGAGCGTTGGTCACGTTCCTGGCTGCAACAATACTGCGCAGTGTACTGGGAAAATCTTTCATGTCCATGGAGCGCAGTCATTACGGCTCTGGCTGCGCTAATCCTGTGCAGTCTGCAGCACTGGTGTGTCCAGTTTTTACATAATAAGGTGGGAAATTTACTGCAGGTTCAGTAGTTCTCATCATTATCCCTGGAGGAGCACTACAGTATAGTTTAGTGTCCTCCCTGCTCTATGATACATATTTCAATTAAGAAAAGGCTTTTAATAAGTTGATTAGGGAAATCATGTTTGCTGGGAGCTTAGTGATTAGCACTTTCGCCTTGCACCTCCAGGGTACAGGTTCGATTCCTGCTTCGGGGCCTTGGTGCATGGAGTTTGTGTCTTCTCCCCGTGCTTGGTGGGTTTCCTCTAACAGTCCAGTGACTAAGCTAATTGGTCTTCCCAAATTGCCCGTATTTTGTGAATGTATGTGTGTGTGAGGTCCTGCAATGGTCGTAAAATATGAATTAAAAAATGGTAATCACCATTGGCCTCCACGGTCCCTAGTTGGACTACAAAGGTGTCTAGATGGATGGGGACTGAGAAAGCACTACAATGTGCGGTGCAGGGGGCCTCCAGGACCATAGATGAGAACCACAGGGTTAAAAGAAGGGACTCCCAGGTTAGGTCCTGAACTCGGGTCACTGTCTGTGTGTCTGTGTCTTTTGCTTACTAAAAACATCATTCATCTTCTATACAGCTTATTTTGTGTTCAGGGTTGCAGATGCCTGGGCCCGTATTCACAAAGCGTCTCAGAATTCTCTCAGAGAGCTCCTATCTTAGCTTAAAAAGTCCTAGCTGAGAGTCATAGACTAAAAAGAAACCTCTCAGAGCAACTCTGAGTAAAGAAAATACAAAAACCTTTATCTTAGTGAGGAGGTGTGGTCGACCCTGTTGCTAGGAACGATGCAGCAATTCAAGGACTCTGATTGGTTGATAAAAATAACCTCTGACCTCTGTAAAGGTCTTGAAATGCGCTCTTTGTGAAAATAGAATACACATGATAACAGAACAGACAGTTAAATCATAATGTTTGTATATAAGGGATTGTATAATCTTGACTACTTTATGCAAAGTTCCTGTTATAGGCTCGATATCTTAAAGTTAATTAAACAGGCAAATGTTGAAAATGTGTCTACACACTTTTGAAGCAACCAATTTACACTCAGTGGTTACTATATTTAAGTTCTTTATCCCTACTGATTTTATTACATTTAATCCATTTTAGATTGATAGGAGCAGAATGGCTCACATTTTACCAATTTACATGATTGCAGGACAGTCTATTTAAGTTGCAGAGAGATGGAAGGGCCCAGGAGCCTATCCCAGGAGACTTGGGGCACGAGGTGGGATACACCCTTGACACGAGGCTAATCTATCACAGGGCACACATAATCACTATGAGCGATTTGGGAACTGCAATTAGCCTACTCTGCATGTCTTTGGACTGTGGGTGGAACCCTGAGTACCTGGAAAAAACACACCAAGCAAGGGGAGAACATGCAAATTCCACGCACACAGATCCAAGGCAGGAATCGAACCCTCAACCCTGGAGGTGCGAGGCCACGGTGCTAACTACTAAAAACATACCAGTAAAATTTGTCCCTAGGTGTCCACTGCTATGGATACTCATCTACAGTAGGATGTCATTCCGGCTCATGTTCTGCGTTCCTGGGGCCACTACTATCCTGACCATATCATAGTGATTATTAAATATGAATGAATGAGTTCAAGCGTAATCACGTATTATCTCACTGCTTGTCATTCACATAAATATAAAGGTATGATCTAATTACCAGAGCGGAAAAGTGGCATAGTGGTTAGCACTGTGCCCTCGCACCTTCAGGGTCGCATGTTTGCATGTATGTTTGCATGTTCTCCCTGTGCTTGGTGAGTTTCTTCAGAGTACTTCAGTTTCCTTCGACAGCCCAAAGATATGCTGATATATGCCTTGTGCCCTTCTGTAAGTCTCCTGGGAAAGGCTCCAGGCCCCCATGTCCCCTGCACTGGGATAAGCGGTATAGAATATGAATGAAAAGCTCTCATTATCTATGAGACAATATTGTTTTTGTATAATATCTGATCTCTTTCTTGGTACAAAGTTAATGTGTCATTATGATGGTACTATCGTGCTTTTAGTTCATTTATAGTTATTAATAAAAGGCATTCAGTCAACATATAAGGCATTGAATAAACCTCTTGGACACAGGGTGTGTGGTAAGAATTGGGGTGACGAGGATTATTTTAAGAGTGGCAGCTGCCATCCATGTGGTCACACCCCAACACACAAGTCACAGAGCAAAAAAGGCGGTGTACTTATCACTCAAGGCGGTGCGTAATCTGAGCACAACATTAAATGTTTAACTGCATATGCACACACAGATAGGACTTACAACGTCATGGGGAGTTAATAGAACATGGGTTCCAGTGTACATCATGCTACAATTTATGTAAATTATTTTTTTTTATGCATTTCAACCCAATATGTCAAACAATTGCAAGAATCTACAGTATTTCTATTTCCACAAATGTGTCTATAAAAACAACACAAATATGAAATACAATGACATCTTTATTTTAATTAATGTGAGTTGCCTGAAACCACAACACATTCAGCCATTTAGTTAATTTCATTTCAATGACATTTGAATCAGGAGAACTAGAGTAGAAGTAACCGCTCTGCTCCTCCACCACCTGAGCTTCAAGTGCGCAAAAGTGAAACAGGTTGTTTCTCTTTCTCACATGACCTTTGTCCCGTCCACAAGCAGAGTATGCATTACTCCATTTCTTTTCCTCCCACTGCCAGTGGCTTTTATGCAACATTCATGTTTCCCGACTGCAAAATGTGTCTCAGTGCTATCATCTGTAAACTCCCCCTGTTCATAAAAAATACAAATGCACACATTTATAATGAAAGTTGTTAATGCAGTAGGTATGAAGGCACACACACAGCTGAAAGTTCTTTCATATCCATGTACATTTGGGTCCATAAGTATTTGTACATTAACACTATTTTCATATTTTTGTCTCTGTACATTTCTGCAATGTTATTTGAAAAGAAGCAATCAAGATGTGATTGAATTGTAGACTTTCAGCTTTAATTCAAGTTAATTCTTTTTTTTTTATCTGGTAGAAATTCCAGACATTTTCCAGGTCAAAATTAATTGGACAAACAGATATAATTATTCATAGTAGAATTATGTTTAATTTTTATATGCAGTTGTTTTGTGGTTTATGGCTACCTCCAATCTGAAACCCTTGGACACCATTCAATGCTGCGTTTCTTCCACTGAGATGTTTTGCCAGGCCTTTACCCCCAGCTGCCTCCAATTGATGCTTATTTGTAGATCTTTCATTCTTAGAAATGATTGACTCATTTAATAAAATTTGATTGTCTTAAGAAGCTCTTGGGTTGTTTTTGTTGTGTTTGGATTGATGTTTCTTCTTTAGTATGTTTTCAGTCATTATCCATCTGTACTGAAGCACTATCTTATAAATTGTGCAGCCTTTGACTAAATCTGAAAATTCGTCTTGCTATTCTGTCAATAGTCACAATGTTAATTAGCACCTTCGACCCAGTTCCATTAGCAGATACACATGTCAATGCTGTAACACTGCCAACACCATATTTAACACTTTGGGAAGCTTTTGGATCATGATCCTGTCCTTTCCTTTTTCATATACATCACTTCCTGTCATTCTGATACAAGGTCATCTTGGTCTGTCCAAAAAAGTCCTGTTTCAGAACCGGACAGGTGTCTTCTAGTAAAGCTTAATCAGGCCTTTTTATTCTTGAGTTTTACATCTTGAGGCCGACCCTCTGTGGTTACTCTCCAGAAAGTGTCTTTTTATTGTTGCCTTTGACAATGACTTGAATCTCTTCCAGAATGTTACTGATTACTTGTTGTGAAATTATGTTTTCACCAAGAAAATAATTCTGCAATTATCCACTTCTGTGGTCCCTGGTGGTCTTCCAGCCCTCTCGCTGAGCTCATTAGTGCATTTCTTCATTTTAAGAATGCATTTGATTGGTCTGTTTTGCATTTAGTTTTTTCAGCCTAATGATGGCCTCATTCACAGGCATCTGTACATCCAGGCTCAGTACCAAATATTCAGGATTCACATGATCAGCTCAATTTGAGCCTGGGAAAATGGAGGGTCTTCGTAAAAATAAAAAAAAAAGTCAGTTATTCCTAAAAAGCATTTTTTATTCATTCTCCTTGACTTAATGGAGCATCTACAGTTCAAACACATCTTGATTGCTTCATTTAAAGTGTATCTGTGGACTGAGGCAAAATTGCAAGATGAGTCACTGTTCAGATACTTATGGGCCTGACTGCTTGTGTATTGACTTGTACTACATTTAAAGTGTCTGCAGCAGATTATACTTCCACATGACAAGCAATGATCATTATTCATGGGACCTTTTCGTACAATGAGTCATCGAAAGCATGATTTAAAAGGAAACTTACCATGGTTTCCATCTTTTGACCATTGCACCAGACATCCATTGTATCTTTCTCTGTTAAGTTGTAAAATACATAAATAAATAAATGAAGTATTTAAATGAAAATGGAGCACATGAGGACATGCAGGAGTATTATCACATCTGCCAAAGGAGCATGCCTATGACTGTAGTCCTGTAATTACACATGCTACAAACATCTAGAACGTTCTGTAAGCTTTAGACTGTAGACATCTGCATACACAGGTTTAAATAAAATTCACTTGAATACAATGTGCTTCTTGAAGATAGTGAGTGGCACAGACAATTAGTTCCTAGCTATTTGATCCTCAAAGTATTTTCCCTGAACACAGCTGCATTGCTTTTCTCTCTTACCCAGGACAATCCTGCAGTCAGCACCATCAAGTTTCAGCAGCCAAGTCTTGGATATTTTGGCCCAGTTCTCTATAAATGTCTGGAGACTTTTTCCATTGATTTCCAGAGTGTACTCATAAGTAAAGCCGGTAAGTGCTTCGATATTTATAGTAGCTTTTGCGCCTGTACGTCCTACAGGAAATGTTTCCTTGCCCACCAGTTTGAACATCCAGTCCCTCCTGAGGACCTCCTTCAGAATTAAACAGTTTTCAATGTGTTGAACATGCAATATTATGACACTTTGAATTACCTACATGGTTTCTCATCAACTGCAAATCAATCTAGGATCTAATACATGGTTCAGCTCACCGTCCTGTTGATGTAAACCACACGCTTGCCTGTGGTGGTTCCGTGCTCAAATTCAATCTGGTAAATCCCATCACTGAGCGGCACCTCCCACGTACCCACCACATCGGACATTTTTTCGATTGAGCATACAGGTTACGTATTTGCCCTATTCCAGCTTAATGCGCTGCCCAAACTCAAATCGGAACATATTAACAATCTCCATAGTTGTACACTGCTCATTAATTTCCTGAAGCCATTTTGTTCTTACCCACTGCTCACTCAGCAACACATGCATTAGTGTTAAGCAGCTTAAATGTCCAGGCCCTCTGTGTGTGTGTGTGTGTGTGTGTGTGTGTGTGTGTGTGTGTGTGTGTGTGTGTGTGTGTGTGTGTGTGTGTGTGTGTGTGTTTGTGTGTTTGTGTGTGTGTGTGTGTGTGTGTGTTTTATTTCTTCATTGAAATATGGTGGTTCTTCAGATTCATGAGTCTTCAGTGAAGTAAAGCTGAAGATGTTTTCAATCATTTACTTAAAAAAAAAAAGAAAAGAAAAAAGAAAAGAAAAAGAAGAAGAAATGCTTTTCAGACTGCTGTTGGACTACATCCAAGTCTAATAAAAGCCTCAAAATGTAATCTAATCTATTTGTATAGATCCGTTTCATCACTTAGTGGAACATTAGCTGAGCTCAGATGGAATTTCACTTGTTCTTACTGTGTCCACTTTCCTCCCACTTTCTTTACATATGCCAGGAAATAGATTGCTGCTGCTATATTGCCCCCTGGCCGAAAATATGCCAGGATAAACTCGCTTATGAAGATGAATGAGCAAACACTATTTTATTAACAGAACTATTAAAGCTCTCTCTCTCTCTCTCTCTGTTCCTCACGATCAATGACCATTCATGGTACAGAGATTAGGGGGAAATTTATTTTGACTACTGGTTTACTTCCATTTTAGCTGAAAAATACTTTAAGAGTTATATTATATTATATATATTATATTATATTATATTATATTATATTATATTATATTATATTATATTGTAATTTTTAAACAATTAGCTTACTTTAAATGTATTATAGGCAGCACGGTGGTGGATCAGGTAGAGCTGTCACCACACTGCACCAGTCACTGATTTGATATTAAGATGATATGACTGTGCAGA
This sequence comes from Clarias magur, assembly GCA_013621035.1. NCBI lineage: Eukaryota > Metazoa > Chordata > Actinopteri > Siluriformes > Clariidae > Clarias > Clarias magur. Next base: position 22,465 of record QNUK01000309.1, on the reverse strand, counting down.
GTTTCTACCTTCCACCTTTTAAAACACACCAGTACTATAAACTGCGGTGTATTCCCAGCATGCAGCGCTAAAATCCAGATCCGATGCAACCCTGGCCAGGATATATATACTGAAAATGAATGAATAGTCAAACTTTACTGTAAAAAATAAATCGTAAATTTTACGGTAAAAAAACTAAAGAATTTTATCGTAAAAATACGGTAGCAATGTTTTTGGTTTTACAGGATTGCACTCATTATACTGTATCTTATACGGATTTTAATTGTTTATTTTTACTGTTTATAACTGTATAATTAAAATGTTCATGTTGTTATAAAAACAGTTTATACCCGTCAAAACAAAAATGTTTTTTTACAGCTTAGAACTGTCTAATTTAAAGATTTATGTTGTCATAACAGCGGTTTATTTCCATCTTTTTTTTACAGCTCAGAACTCACTCATTATCTATATAGCTTTATCCTGTATTCAGGGTTGCCTATTCCAGGAGCACAAGGTGGGGTACCCACTAGACAGGGTTCCAATCCATCACAGGACACACACACACACACACACACACACACATTAAGGGCAATTTGGGAACACCAATTAGCCTAATCTGCAGGTATTTGGACTGTGGGAGGAAACCAGAGTACCTAGAGGAACCCACCAAGCGCAGGGAGAACATGAGAACACAGGGATAAACTCTATGCACACAGACACAGGAATCGGGCCTGGCCGGGAATCGGACCCAGACCCCGGGGGTGAAAGGCAACAGTGCTAACCACTACATTACTGTACTTGCTATGCGATTATTGCCGTTGTTTGACTAAGCATCATTTTATCACACAAGCTGGGAGCTAGGAGAGATAGAAGTTACATTGCTAAGTATTTGGATTTTACTGTTAAGAAACTATTAAGAGTACTTTTATACTAATTGATGAATCAAAACCCAACAAAATCAGCATGGTCCCATGTATTTTTTAATAAAGATACACTGTAAACCCGAATAAGTTGGCAAAACTCAAAAATATTTAAGGCAATCAGTTACCTAAAATATTATGTAATAAGTAATGATGTTTCAAATTTTAAGTAAACAAGACTTTTTTTATTGTTAAGTTATTGTTACTTAAGTAATTACGATTACATAAAATATCAAATTTGTTCAGCTAACTTAAAAGGTGTCATGGTTATTGCTTCTACAAACTCATAAATGCCAAAAAGGTCTGAATACCCAAAAAGATCTATTAATTTTACCTAATTGCAATTATTAAAATTAACAGTACTCAATCTGTTTAATTACTTTGAGCATTACGGTTTACAGTGCAGCAAAACAATATTTAAATTCTCAAAATCAAATATACAAATGTCAGGGTGGACATTTTTTAAGCATATAATTTTATAGAAGGGCTTTTATTATAACTTTACACAGAAAAATATGATTTTATCACACACATGCTAAAACTGTTTATGTCCCCTGTCCTGCATTGTTAAATGCACACTGCACAGGGGTGTCAAATATGTTCATGTATTTTGTAACGGGTTTGGCACAAGGGGGGCAACAACAAACAGGGACATGAGGCGAGGTCTTACCCAAAATGGGTCATTTTATTTAGGGAAGGAAAGAGTTAAAGGAGGGAGGAAGGGAAAAAGGAAAGAAAAGGTGTGCATGTGCAGGTCTGGTGGGCAGCGCCCCGCTGGCATGCGGGCACAGGCTGGTGAGAGGTGGTGGCGGGCAAATTGGCACCTGCTCGAGCCTGTCCTTACCGCAGCGATCAACGGTGGAATACCATTCACAAGTTTGAAGTCCCTGGGGCGCGTTCCATTGCCCCGCTTGCGTGCCACTCTTCCTCGGTTTCCCCGCATCCCCTGCACAACTTGCACGCTGTGTTTTATAGTGCGGGAAGTGTAGTAGTGTAGTAGTGTAGCAGTGCATATGCACTAGTTTTCTATTTGAAAAAAGTCTAGACAGATATAATTCAGATTTTTAAACTCATTAAACAAAATAATGTTTTCCTTTTTATAAATACAGTATATCGTAAATTTTACTGCAATAAACCATATTTTCACATTTTTAACTGTTAAATTTAAGGTCTTTCTCTGTAAAACTAATTACAGTTTTTCACTGTAAATTCCACGGTTATTGCTTCGGTTAGGTTTTGTGAAATACGCTTTTATCCTGTAGCATTTATACCTTATTTTACTGTTAAATTTACAGACATTTTTTACAGTGATGCAATAGTCTCCTTTGAACAGTTGATTTGTGCAGTTGAAATGTGCTGCTGCAAACCCCAGCCCATGGATGCAGTGCCGGTCCCAAGCACCTCGAGCATCCAGCGTAAAACTTGTGGCAAGTTGTTGTGCGGATCAGATGGTTCGCTGTGGCGATCACTTGAAGATAGCAGCCATAAGACTAACACTTCATCTGATGATTTGTTAATTGGTGGGGCTTTTTGAGGCTGATAACTCTAAATTTACTTCGCCTCTGCAGCGTAAGGTAAGTTTGCATGGTCTTCATGAGAGCCAGTTTCATCATGGTGCTTAATGGGTTTTGCACTTGACATAACTGTTGTTGCAAGAACTATTCCAGAACAGCTGACCTTTGTGGCTTAACATAACAACTGACTGTTGTTATTATTTATGTTGTTGTTGCACTGTCGCCTTGCACCTCCAAGTCCTGGGTGTGATTCCCGGGTTGGGTCTGTGTGCATGCAGTTTAAATGTTCTCCCCATGCTTGGTGCGTTTCCTCCAGGTTCTCCGGTTTCCTTCCACAGTCCAGCCATGTGGATTAGGCCAATTGGCATTCCTAAATTGCTCATAGTGTATAAATGCTGACCAGAGGTCCTACCACGGTCGTACAAAATGGGAATAAATCCAATGGTCACTGTTGACCTCCACGTGCCCTAGTTGGACTACAGAGGTCGCTAGATGGATGGATGGATGGATGGATGGATGGACAGACGAATACTTATGAGACCAAAACATTTTTTGTGCAAACATTCTGGTATTCTATAAACCAGGTTAAGAACAAAAGAAATGTATTCACAGGCAAAGTATATTTTTAGAATTCATTAAAATACAGGCTCACTTGTATTCACTTTAAAGGACTTGAACCTGGCAGAATCTACAAACTTATAAAAAAAAAAATAGAGCAATTTAGTATGTTGCAAGGCACTTTTTCCTGTTCAACAACCAGCCAAATTAAAACTGACTCACAGTGTATTACTCACCGGATAATGGGGAAAAATGTACGAAAGGCCTAAAGCTTTAGTGAATTTAGGTCATAGGAAAGCTATTTGCACATCACAACACTTTAGCCTCTGATCCTTTGCACAATACTGAAATACAGACTAATTTTCAGGGTTGGTAATGGCTACAAAACGTCGTTAGCTGCTACATAATTAGCATATTTGTGCTCATACTGTATCTGCTTCCAGAAATAAGTTGCACACTCATTCGGTCACTGTTATCTTTCATTATAATACACATTATAATATAATACATGTGGTGGCCAGTTAATCCATGAAAATGATTCCTCATGCTACCAGTCCTGGAACATGCCAATGCCATCAGAGAAGAAAATTCCATAGATGTTATAACCTGGTCATTCCATGCATTTAGGTCATCAGCTGGATTCAGTCCTAATAATAATAATAATAATAATAATTTTCTGTCCATAATTTTTTTGTGACCAATTCTTCCGTAAAATTGATCTTTCCAGGTTTTGATAAAGTATTGAAGGGTTCTTAACGCAGTTCCGGTAAATCTCCTTAGTTGTTTTCTTGCTTGATGTACTTTACAAAGGTCTTGACTCACCCTTCCTTTTTCATATTAAATTACATTAAATGAATACATACATAAATATAAAAGAAATTGGAACATGTGTACTGACAGGTTGCAAAGTGCATAAAGAAAAAAAAAATTGTCTGTTCCAACCGTTCAGCATCACCAGTCTGATCATCTGTCATCATCTGTACCCGTTTCTCGCTGGTTCATGCATTAAGTAAGAAGGTTATTTTTGCTTGAATGATTCATAGGTCACTGTGTGGTTTAACAAACAAAATACATTCCTCTGAATCAGGTATCTGATCAGGTACAGGGACTGAACTGAAAATGAGAGCCAAAAGCTTTCTGAAAAAGAGAGCCAAAAAAGTCTTCAGGAAGCTTGGAGAATTATTCCTTAAAACTGTACAAGAATGTATTGTAAGCAAAACATGAAGAAACATTAAGAGAGTAGGAAATGTTATAACTTTTGTCACATTAAATGTTAATTCCAAATTTGATCAGTGTATAGTGCTTAATGCATCTACAGCAGCAGTCTTACTAGATTTACACACTGATTTACACTGATTTAATTTAATAACCATTGCCATACCAAAATAAAATAAAAAAAATACCAACTGGGGTCTGATTGGACAATTTACAATAACACAAATATAATATAAATGCAACATTTAAATTACAATAATATAAAATAAAATGCAGTTACAGTTTATTTGTCTAGTGCCATATTTCAAGTCAAGTGCTTAACATTGTCCCATAACATTCTAGAATGTTCCAAACTGTTACCTTTGGACCCCAACTGCTTTTGATGCAATAAAACAGAAAACCAAATTTACCTTTGATTTTATAATAACCTTTAATTCAATTCAATTCAATTCAATTTTATTTATATAGCGCTTTTAACAATTGACATTGTCGCAAAGCAGCTTTACACAATAAAAAGAAGTAAGTTTTTATGCAATGTGTATGAATCAAAATGATAAGATTGTCCCTGATGAGCAAGCCGAGGGCGACGGTGGCAAGGAAAAACTCCCTGAGATGGTAATAGGAAGAAACCTTGAGAGGAACCAGACTCAACAGGGAACCCATCCTCATCTGGGTGATAACGGATAGCAGAGAATGATCAGCATAATAATGTGTACTGGAAGTTCAGTGTAACAGGAGATGTGTTAAAATTTAAATTAAAAGGAGTCCAGTTTGTTCCCGGAGGCACAGGTAGACTGTAGGAGATTCCAGTCCTGAGCTATCAAAAAACTGAAGTCACAGGTCCCCAGAGCATCAATCAATGATAGGACAGTCTTCATGGAAACCATCCCCAGCCACCAAGCGCATCCAGGCAGACCACACGGGGCATCCATGCGACGAGATCTCCAACCAGAAGCAGGACTCCAGGACGGGTTAGACGGCTCCAGAGGGCAGAGGGGTCTGGATCACTGGCAACTCAGGAGCGAACATGTATAGCTCGACAGAGAGACAGAGAGAGGGAAAGGAGAGAGGGAGAGAGAAAGGGAGGACAGAGCAGAAAAGGAGAGAACAGAAAATAAGGAGAGATGGCAGTTAGGTATGGTCACAGTCAACATGTGTAAGGTATAATGTATATTTAATGCAAAGTGCAAGCAGGGACTCCGGCAGGACTAACTATAACAGCATAACTAAAAGGGAGAGCCAGAAAGAAACACAAACATGAGATGTAAAGCAACCAATCACCTCACCGTCAACAAACCTGAGTGAACAATGAGAGTGGGGAAGACAGCATCTAAACATACCAGTTCACCAGAATACTCTACGTCCATGAGTCCCCCAGATCTGCTCCTTTACCTAAGGCTAATCTATTTACAAAAATGCTTGGCTAAATAAATAAGTTTTTAGCCTAAACTTAAACACTGAGACTGTGTCTGAGTCCCGAACATTAACAGGAAGACTATTCCATAACTTTGGGGCTTTGTAAGAAAAAGCTCTGCCCCCTGTTGTAGTTTTAATAATACGTGGTACTGACAGGCAGCCTGCATCCTTTGATCGAAGTAGGCGTGGCGGATCGCAAGACACTAACAGTTCACTCAAATACTGTGGCACGAGACCATTTAGTGCTTTAAATGTCAAAAGTAGTATCTTGAAATCGATGCGAAATTTCACAGGGAGCCAATGCAGTGTAGATAGGATAGGGGTGATGTGCTCGTATCTTCTGGTTCTAGTGAGGACTCTCGCTGCTGCATTCTGTACTAACTGAAGCTTGTTTATACACCTAGTTGAACAACCAGACAGTAAGGCGTTACAATAGTCCAACCTAGAGGTGATAAAAGCATGAACTAGTTTTTCTGAATCATTTAGTGACAATATGTTTCTTATCTTGGCAATATTTCTAAGGTGAAAGAAAGCTATCTTGGTGATATTATCTACATGAGCATCAAACAAAAGGCTGGAATCTATAATCACACGAGGTCTTTAACTGTTGCACTTGATGGAACAGAAAGGCCATCTAAAGTTACAGTGTGATCAGAAAGCTTACTTCTAGCTACTTGTGGTCCTATGACTAGAACTTCTGTCTTATCAGGATTAAGCAGAAGAAAATTAATTAACATCCAATCTCGTATGTCCTGCACACACTGCTCAATTTTAGCAAACTGATTTTTCTCATCTGGTTTTGCTGAGACATATAATTGTGTGTCATCAGCATAACAATGAAAACTAATACCATGTTTACGAATTATGTTGCCCAGAGGAAGCATGTAAAGGGAAAAAAGCAGTGGGCCTAAAACTGAGCCCTGTGGAACACCAAACTCCACTTGAGAACATGAGGAATGGTCACCATCTAAATCTACAAACTGATAACGATAAGCTCACACCTTTTCTAATCTGTGGCCTAAATCCTAACTGATACAGTTCATTTATGCTATTTCTGTGTAGATGTGAACATAGCTGCTGTGATACTACCTTTTCCAAAATCTTGGAGATAAACGGAAGGTTTGATATCGGCCTGTAATTAGAAAGCAGACAGGGGTCAAGGTCAGGTTTCTTGATTAGCGGTTTAATAACGGCTAATTTAAAGGATTTGGGGACATACCCACTACTGAGTGAACAGTTAATTACTTTCAACAGGGGGTCTATTATTGCTGGTACTATCTGCTTGAGAAAATGTGTCGGTATAGGATCTAATATACAGGTTGACGATTTTGAAGAAGAGATGAGTGAAATTAGTTCCCTCGCTTCAAGGGGAGTAAAGTGTTCTAAGTTCTGATGTGATGTGGTTAGATCATCTGAATTATTTAAATTGTCTGGTTTCAAAGCCTGAATTTTTTGCTTAATATTTATGATTTTATTATTGAAAAAGTTCATGAAATCCTCACTACTGCATGATGTTGTTGTGGAGATTTCTGCAGTGGTCTTGTTTTTAGTTAATTTAGCTACGGTATTAAATAAAAATCTCGGGTTGTTTTTGTTATTTTCTATAAGAGTGGAGAGATACGTTGATCTAGCATCACTGAGGGCTTTTTATAGTTCAGGATGCTCTCCTTCCAAGCTATTTTGAATACTATCAATTTAGTTTGGCGCCATTTACATTCTAATTTTCGAGCGGTTTGTTTTAAAGCACGTGTGTGGTCATTATACCAAGGAGCGAGTTTCTTATCTCTAATCATTTTCCTTTTAACTGGAGCGACATTATCTAAGCTATAAAGAAATGCTGACTCTAGATATTCATTCGCCTGTTCGAGTTCTGTGAAGTCAGATGGCGAACCAATCAAAGTAGATAACTCTGGAAGATTATTGATAAAGCTCTGTGCGGTATTTGATGTAAATGTATGTTTAAGGTGGAACCGCGATGCTGTGCATACATTATTACTATAACACGCTTTAATCAAGACAAGGTAGTGATCTGAGATAACTTCAGACTGTGGAATTGTGGTTATATTTCCTATACTTAATCCGAAGGATAATATTAAATCCAAAGTGTGACCTGCTTTATGAGTGGGTCCTACTACACACTGATTTACTCCTACTGAGTCCAGTATGGACAAGAATGCTGCTGTCAGAGGGTCTTCTGGATTCTCAAAATGAATATTAAAGTCTCCAGCAATTAACGCTTTATCTACAGAAACAACAAGGTTTGAGAGGAAATCTGCAAATTCGCAGAGAAACTCCGTGTACGGCCCAGGGGGTCTGTAAATGATGATTAGCGGGATTGACTGAGCTGATTTTATGTTACTATAGAGAACTTCAAATGCATTAGATTTAAAACTGTGTTTTTGTACGAGAGACAGATTATCGTTATAAATAACTGCGACTCCTCCTCCTCTACCAGTTAGCCGAGGCTGGTGTATGTAGCTGTATCCAGGAGGACTAGCTTCATTTAGAGCCACATACTCGTCCTGTTTAATCCAGGTTTCTGTTAAACATAATATATCAAGCTCCTGATCTGTGATAATTTCATTAACAATAACTGCTTTAGATGCGAGAGATCTAATATTTAACAGTCCTAGCTTCAGATCAGAGGTGCTGGCTGCGCATTCAGTGTGGTCTGAGTTTGTGGTCTCTATGTTAATTAAATTACTAAAACAGACTTTCTGAGTCTTTCTAAATGTATGTTTATGTTTAGCTCGGGGAACAGACACAGTCTCAATCTGATGAACACTGAGTGACGACTCTATGCAGATAGCAGACGGTTGGTTTAGCCTGTTTGTCTGCTCCCTGGCCTTGGCTCTGGATTGTCATCGATTAAGTAGGCCTCTTCTGAGACTATGTGCTATACTGCAAGAAATGAGAGCAGCACCTTCCCGAGTGGGATGGACACCGTCCCGTCCTAACAGGCCAGTTTTGGCCTCAAAAGTCTTCAAATTGTCAATGAAGCCTACGTTGTTTTCGGAGCACCACCTGGACATCCAGCGGTTCAGCGACCATAACCTGCTGTAAGCTATGTCGCCACGTCTCATTGGGATGGGACCAGAGCAACTTCTCTACTACTTCTTCGGACATCGCCTTCGCTATTTTGAACACCTCTGTAAAGTTACTCTTACTAACCTCTGACTGACGAAGGCGTATATCATTAGCTCCAGCATGTACCACTATTTTAGAGAACCTATGCTGACCTAGAGCCCTAAGATTACCTGCTATGTCCGGTGCTCTGGCTCCCGGGATACACCTGACCACTGCCGCTGGCGCCCCTAAAGGCCTAGCTAATTTCACATGTCTCAGTATAGAGTCTCCTATAACCAGAGCTCTTTCAGGTTTCTCAGCGGGTGCATCACTGAGGAGAGCGAACCTGTTGGACAGGTGAAGCGCAGAAGAGGTGTGCTCCGGTGGGCTAGCCTTAGCGTTAGCTTTGGCTGAACGAGTATGCCGCCGAGTCGTCACCCACTCGCCCCGCTGTGAGGGCTCTACTGCCGGAGTCGGGGGATGATTATCTCCACCTGTGGCACCCAGACTTTCCACTACAGGATTAACGCTGCTCTCGCGCTCTCTAACCCTCTCTAAAGTCTGGATGCGCTCCTCTAATGCTGATATCTTCTCCGTCAGGGTGCTAACTAACACACACCTATCACAAAGAAAATTATCACTAATGACGGAGGAAGAATGTCTAAACATCCTGCACTCCACACACTGAGCGAGCTGAACGGTAGACATGATGACGTACCTTTGTGCCGGAGTTGTGATTATTTGCTGATGGATTCGCTTGTTGTTGGTCAGATGATACGCGCGTTCTCCCAAAAAGCGCAAAAAAATCGGATAAAGTCCAGTAGTATTAAAGCGTAAAAACGGTAAAATATATATGATTATAAAAAAAACTAAACAAAATATAATCTAAAACGCTGTTCCAAACAGACGAGGAACTTTCGCCAAACAAGATACTTCTCCCATCTGTCCGATGTCACAGACTTGCCAATTTGCGGAGCAACTTCACGTGGAGCTCAACAAGAGGCTGTGAAACTGATGATGTATCCTGCAAGTATCCCTCCATCTGCGGGAAAGTCATTTCGGGCAGATCCAGAGCAGCGCCGTATCGCTCTAAAAACGAGCACACGACGGCAAAGCTCGGACATAATAAAGTAACAGATTCCGAAAATATCACCAGCGATACATTTTTGGAATTCATACGATACACTTTACATACTCTGTGCTGTATGACCAGGACCCCCCAGGTATGGGAAGGTTAAGTGTGATAAACAGTAGTCTTTTAAATGAAATTTAATTCAAGCATGTTCACAGTGGTTCAGGGGCTACTGTAACATACAGTATGAATGTAAATGAATTGGTTGCACCAAATTGCTCCTTGGTATGTACAGTACAGTATATGCATATGGTGCTCTGCAATGGATCCTCTGTGAACCTGCCTAGAACTAAGTTGTTACTTAGCATTAATGAACTGACCATATACACTACAGCCTTTTCATCTGAACAAATACATTCACGAATTGCCAGTGTGAAAATGTACACTCATCAGCCTCCTTAATAAGTACCCATGTACATTTATGCAATTATGCAATTAGTCATGTGGCGGCATAAAGCATGCAGATCAAGAGCTTCAGTTAATGTTCAGTAATGCACATCAAATGCTAGAATGGTGTGAGATAGGATGGTTTATAATATATAACAAACTGCAATCTTTAGTCTCTGGATTAAAAATGTTGCAAAAACAAAAGACATCCAGTGAACATGAGTGTTGACAAGAGAGGTCCAACTGCTTGCAGCTGACAGGACAACTCTTGTTAGAAAATAAGCATCTCATGCACAATACATCGACCCTTGAGGCAAATGGGCTACAACACTAGAAGACAACATCAGGTTGCCCTCCTCACAGGTCAGTCTGAAGGAATATGAGACTACACTTTGGGACGCTGTCTGTGTACTGTTTTCTGTGTTCTCCCCATATTTGCATGGGTTTCCTCAGGATTCTTCAGTTTCCTCCCATTGTTCTGAAGTATTCAGCTAAAGTAGGCTGATTGGCTTTGATTAGCTCTTCTAAACTGCACATGTTGAGCATGTGCACATGATACCCTGTTATGCACTGGTACCCCATCTGAGTGAATTATTCTACCTTGTGTCCAGTATTCCTAGGACTAGTTCTGGATCCACCCACTTAATCAATGAAAAGCATTTTCTAATTGTTTCACTGTAATGCATTATTTTGGGCTTGGACCCTATTCCAGGGAGCCCAGCGAACATGGCACAAGCCCACACACACACACACACACACACACACACACACACACACACACACACACACACACACACACAATCAATCATACAACTCCAATCAGTTTACAAGGCAGGCTGTGGGAGGAAACTGGAGTACCCAGAGGAAACTCATTCAACAATAAGGAGAACTTGCAAGTTCTCTCACGAACACATACTGTAGCAGAATAGAGGAAAGATTTGACAGGATGTTAACCATAATTTAGAAATGGCTTGCTTTCTATCAGCTTCAACAGATCAGCCAGGCAGATCAAGCTGATTTTTTTTACCTGAAAGGTTAATCACTCTCTAATCAATCTCCCTTACTCTTCTTTTTTGTCTTTCGGCTCTTCCAGGGTTCGCCACAGCGAATCATCTGCCATCATCTAACCCTATCTGCATTCTCATCTCTCACACCAACTTCATGTCCTCTTTCGCTGCATCCATAAATCTCCTCTTTGGTCTTCCTCTAGACCTCCTGCCTTGAAGTTACATCCTCAGCATTCTTCTACCAATATATTCACAAACTCTCCTCTGAACATGTCCAAACCACCTCAATCTGGCCTCTCTGACTTTATCTCCAAAACATCTAACATGGGTTGTCCCTCTGATGGACTCATTCTTAATCCTATCCATCCGTGTTACTCTCAAAGTGAACCTCAACATCTTCATCTCTGCTACCTCCAACTCCACCTTCTCTCTTTTCTTCAGTGCCACTGTCTCTAAGCCATAGATTGCTGGTCTCACCACTGTCTTATACACTTTTCCTTTTATTCTCGCTGATAGTTTTTTATCACACAACACACCTGACACTTTTCTCCACCCGTTCCAACCTGCCTGTACCCGCCTCTTCACCTCCTTTCCACACTGTCCATTGCTCTGGACCATTGACCCAATGACCATTGAAGTACTTAAAGTCCTGCACCTTCTTCACCTCTGCTCTCTGTAGTCTCACTGTTTCACTTGTGTCCTACTCATACACATGTATTCTGTCTTGCTGCAGGTAATCTTCATTTCTCTGCTTTCAAGAGCATACCTCCACCTCTCCAAATTTTCCTCCACCTGTTCCCTGCTCTCGCTACAAAGCATTATGTCATCTGCAAACATCATAGCCCATGGAGACTCCTGTCCAACACCAGAGCGAACAAGAAAGGGCTCAGAGCTGATCCTTGATGCAGACATCCTCCACCAAGAACTCTTCTGTCACACCTACAGCACATCTCACCACTGTCTTACAGCTCTCATACATGTCCTGCACCTCTCTAACATACTTCTTTGCCACTCCAAAGGTCCTAATATAATCTCCTCTCTCGGCACCCTGTCATACACTTTCTCTAAATCTACACAAGATACAATGCAGCTCCCTATTACCTTTTCTGTATTTCTCCATCAGCATCCTCAAAGCAAATATTGTATCTGTTCTACTCTGTCTAGGCGTGAAACCATATTGCTGCTCACAAATTCTCACCTCTGCCCTTAACCTAGCTTCCACTATTCTTTTCCAAAGTTTCAGTGTATGGCTCATCAGCTTTATTCCTCTGTAGTTGCCACAGCTCTGCACATCTCCTTTGTTTTTAAAGATCGGCACCAATACACTTCTCCTCCATTCCACTGGGATCCTCTCACTCTCCAAAATCTTGTTAAACAGACTAGTCAGAAACTCTACTGCCACCTCTCCTAAGCACTTTCCTACCTCCACAGGTATGTCATCAGCACCAATTGCCTTTCCACTCTTCATCCTCTTTAATGCCCTCCTCACCTCACTCTTACTGATTTTTGCTATGTGCTGCTCCACAACAGTCACCTCTTCTATTCTTCATTGTCTTTCATTTTCCTCATTCATCAACTCTTCAAAGTACTCTTGCCATCGTCCTATCAACCTCCTGTCCCCTGTCAATATATTTCCATCCCTATCTTTAACCACTCTAACCACCTGCACATCCTTCCCATCTCTATCTCTCTGCCTCACCAACCTGTACAGATCCACCTGTCTCTCCTTATGTCCAACCTAGCATACACGTCCTAATATAGTCTTTGTTAGGCCTTTGTCACCTCTACTTTCACCTTACGCTGCATCTCCCTGTTCTTCTGCCTAATCTCTTCAGTCCTCTCACACTGAAGTGTTCCACTTCTTTCTAGCTAACCTCTTTCTGATCACCTTAGCTGTAGCTGTCCAGTCAACTGGAAGCACCTCCTGACCACCCAGAGCCTGTCTCAACTCCTTCCTGAAAACTACACAACATTCATCCTCTCCCTTACTCTCTATACTGGTTATCTTGAACAGGGTCCTGGGAGGCATGGAGCTTATTCCAGGGGACTCTGGGTACACCCTGGATGGGATGCCAATCCATCGCAAGGCACACAGGAACACACAATTTTTAAACACCCATTAGGTTATCCTTTATGTATTTGGACTGTGGGGAAAAAACAAGACATTAAATCACACTGAAAATTTTAAACAATGTAATAGATCACACCTTTGTTGAATAAATTTTTTTCAGGATTTGTTTCACACAAGAACTTTACATTACTGTGCGAGGTCAGAGGCTGTTTCTGATTTGACAAAGGAAACATAAGGGATGCACAGAGGGAGCATAAAGATGGCACTTTTGAGCATACTTTTCATGCTAAACATGCTAAACATGACAGCTTAGAACTTTAACAACCTTTGAAAATGTAAGAAAACAGCAGAGAAGGCAAAAAAGCATTTAGGCTGTGATAAACTTAATATACTGTGGTTAGAGTGCAGAATATTTTCACCTAAATCTTGCATTAAATAATACAAAATTAAGTCAAGTCAAGTCAATTTTATTTATATAGCGGATTTAACAATTGACATTGTTGCAAAGCAGCTTTACACAATCAAAAGAAGTAAGTTTGTATGCAATGTGAATGTGTATGAATCAAAATGATAAGATTGTCCCTTATGAGCAAGCCGAGGTATAACAGGAGATGTGTTAAAATTAAAATTAAAAGGAGTCCAATTTGTTCCTGGAGGCTCAGGTAGACTGTAGGAAATTCCAGTCCTGAACTATTGAACAACTGAAGTCACAGGTCCCCAGAGAACAGCCGTCAGCATCAATCGAGGACAGGACAGTCTTCGTGGAAACCATCCCCAGCCACCACACGCATCCCAGACAGACCACACGGGGCATCCATGCGACGAGATCTCCAACCAGAAGCAGGACTCCAGGACGGGTTAGATGGGTCCAGAGGGCAGAGGGGTCTGGATCACTGGCAACTCAGGAGCGACATGTATAGCTCGACAGAGAGACAGAGAGAGGGAAAGGAGAGAGGGAGAGAGAGAAAGGAGAGAGCAGACGAGGAGCGAACAGAAAATAAGGAGAGCTGGCAGTTAGGTATGGTCACAGTCAACATGTATAAGGTGAATGTATATTTAATGCAAAGTGCAAGCAGGGACTCCGTCAGGACTAACTATAACAGCATAACTAAAAGGGAGAGCCAGAAGAAAACACAGACATGAGGGCTCTCTGTGATGTAAAGCAACCAATAACCTCACCGTCAACAAACCTGAGTGATCAATGAGAGTGGGGAAGACAGCATCTAAACATACCAGTTCACCAGAATACTCTATGTCCATGAGTCCCCCAGATCTGCTCCTTTACCTAAGGCTAATCTATTTACAAAAATGCTTGGCTAAATAAATAGGTTTTTAGCCTAGACTTAAACACTGAGACTGTGTCTGTCATGCACACTCGTAACACGACCGGCACTAGGACCCGGAAGTAATACGGTCGGGTTTCAGGAAGCATAAAAGGAAACAAGATGGCGCCTCACATTGCTCAGTCATTGAGTTTTGCCCATGCTATCGCCGACGCCTCGCTCGTCTAAACGTGAGTACTCACTTTCTTGGGTTATCGCTTCTGATTGGGTGTGTGTATTTAGAACGCAGGTTTATTTGTGTAAACTCTTGCTCTCGCTTCGGGAGAGTTCTAATAATAACCAGCGTGGTTATCCTGCCTGCTCGCGCTACTTCCGCGTTTGGGTTTACCATCCACGCTACAGGGCTAACTGCTAGTCTTCTGTTTCATCTCCGGTTAGTTTGTGACAGAATGACTGAGCCATCAGCAGTAAACCCAGCGGAGTTTGCTCACCTCTACGATGTGGTTGACTGGCATGCTAAGCTGATCGATCAGCTCCGTGGTGAAGTCGCATCTCTCCGCAAGGAGCTCCAAGGCGTCGCGGTCTTGCGCCGCGAGGTGGCGGAGCTGCGACAGGAGAATGCGACCCTCCGCAGGGCGGCCGCTCAGCCGGCTGTTGCCATCCCCATCGCAGCGGCTGCTGCGCCGCCAACCCCCTCCCCAACTTCTGATGTTTTTCTAGCTTTACCGGACAAATGGCATGGCACGGATGGGAAGTGCAGTGTTTTTCTAACTGCATTGGATCTTGTGTTTGAGTTTAATTCCACCAGATACTCCACAGATCGACTGCGCATTGCTCTTCTCGTCTCGTTGCTATCCGGGCAGGCAGCTGAGTGGGCCACGGCGGTTCTTCGTTCAGATTCAGACGTCGCCTACTCCTACACAGAATTCACCCGTCAGCTTAAACTCACCTTTGAGCATCCGGCTGCTGAGGTGGAGACCGACTCTAAGCTATATCATCTACAGCAGGAAGGGTCGTCTGTGAGCCGCTACACCGCAGAGTTTCGCACTCTCGCCGTGCAGACCGACTGGGGAGACTCCGCACTCCGGACGGCCTACTACGAGGGACTGGCTTCACGTATAAAAGACGAGCTCGCCGGACGAGAGCTCCCAGCGACCTTGGAGGGCTTAATCCAACTCGCCCTCCGGATCGACCAACGTCTGCTCACTCGCCCCAAGCCAGCTCCCCATACCCTGCCACCCATCATGACAGCACTACCTCGCACCACACCCTTCGTCTCCCACGCTCCAGTTCCAGAAGTCCACGCCTCATTCACTGCAGCACCCACCAGAACCGTCGGTACTCCACCTCCCGCCGAGGTTGACACAGGAGCCGGGGAACCCATGCAATTAGGGCGCGCCTCCTTAACCGCTGCAGAATGGGAACGCCGTTTTAGAGAGGGGCTCTGCGCGTATTGTGGATCCGCTGCACACCATCGAGCCATCTGTCAGCCGGGAAACGCGCAGCCCCGGTGAGCTACTCTCATTTCTCATCTCCCTCTCCACCACCCTGACTAATGATTCCCGTCTCACGGTAAAAGTACACCTCCAGTTTGGCCACAAACGGGTCGGAAGTACCGCGTTCGTCGACTCCGGGGCAGCAGGTAACTTCATTGACTCTTCATATGCCAAAAAACTGGGGATAACCATTACATCAGTCGACGGTCGGCCTCTTTCCTCCAGCCCCATCTCTTTTCAAACTCAGCCTATCACCCTCATCATCAACCAGCATCGGGAACAGATTCAGTTTTACACCACCACCATTTATTCACCACCCTTCATCCTCGGACACCCTTGGCTGCTGCATCATGACCCACTCATATCATGGACCCAAAATCGGATTCTACAATGGGGGCCGACCTGCACCGAGCTCTGCCTACGGGCCGAGGCTGGGATGTGCTCTAGGGAGTCCGAGGCCCCCGATGTCGACACAGACAACATCCCGCTAGACTACCGGGACCTGGCTGAAGTCTTCTGTAAGAGACGCACTACCCACCTACCTCCTCATCGCTCATACGACCTGGCAATCGATCTTCAGCCAGGTGCGACACCACCCCGCGGCCACCTTTATTCACTATCTAACACCGAGATGCAGGCGACGGAGGAGTACGTTTCCAGCGGACTTCGCCATGGTACCATCCGGCCCTCCTCCTCACCTGCCGCTGCGGAGTTCTTCTTCGTGAAAAAACGCGATGGTAGTCTACGTCCCTGTGTCGATTACCGGGGGCTCAATAATATCACCATAAAAAAATGACACCCACTGCCTCTTACCAACTCTGCCCTGGACGCCCTCTCTGGTGTCACCATCTTCACTAAGTTGGACCTCCGGAGCGCCTACAACTTGGTGCGCATCAGAGAGGGCGATGAGTGGAAGATGGCCTTCATCACCCCTACACTACACTACGAGAGTCTGGTCATCCCGTTTGGTCTCTGCAACGCACCTGCCGCTTTTCAACAATTCATCAATGACGTCCTCAGAGACATGTTAGGCCGTTGGGTGTTTGTCTACCTTGACGACATCCTCATCTACTCCCGAACCGTCAACGAACATATCCAGCACGTCAGAGCGGTTCTAAAGAGATTGCTCGCCCACCAGCTGTACTGTAAGTTGGAGAAGTGCGCTTTTCACAAGCGCTCCACCACGTTCCTGGGTTTTGTCATCACGTCCCAGGGTGTGGCCATGGACCTGCAGAAAATGGAAGTTGTCATTGGCCCCTACCCAAGACTCTTAAACAACTCCAGAGATTTCTCTGGTTTGCCAATTTCTATCGCCGCTTTATCCGGACTACAGTACCGTTGCAGCTCCACTAACCGCTCTGACCCGCCCATCATCTCACCCCTTCAACCTCACCTCAACTGCCGTCTCTGCCTTCCATGAGCTCTGTCGCCGCTTCACCACTGCTCCCATCCTCCTTCACCCGGATGCTGACAAACCGTTCGTTGTGGAGGTGGACGCTTCAGATATGGGCGCCGGGGCTATTCTCTCCCAGCGAGGTCCAGACCAAAAACTGCACCCCTGCAGTTTTTTCTCCAAGAAATTTGACGCCACTCAGCAGCGATACGGAGTAGGGGACCGCGAGCTGCTGGCCATAAAGTGGGCCTTGGAGGAATGGCGACACTGGCTCCAGGGCGCCAGAGAGCCGTTCATCGTCTGGACCGACCACCAAAACCTCATCACTATCCGCACCTTAAAACAACTGAACCCCAGACAGGCGCGGTGGGCACTGTTCTTCGAGAAATTATAATTTCCACCTGTCATACCGCCCGGGGTCCAAGAACACCAAAGCCGACGCCCTCTCCTGACAGCACGAGGAAGACGTCCCCCGGGCGGACCCTGCGCCTGTCCTGCCACCCACCAAGATCCTCGCACCGCTCAGTTGGAACCTGGAAACGAGGGTCCGCCAGGCACAAGCTACGGAGACGAGTGCCTCCTGGCCGACTCTATGTACCCAACGCCATCAGGGCCGAAGTACTCCAGTGGGGACACTCCTCCCCACTTTCTGGACACCCCGGAAAGTGGCGTACCCTACTTTTCGTCCAACGTGCTTTCTGGTGGCCCAATATGAAGAAGGACGTAGACGAGTTCGTCCAGGCGTGCCCAGTGTGTGCCAGGTCCAAGGACAGCAACCGACCATCGCCAGGGGAACTTCAACCACTCCCGGTTCCCCGCCGACCCTGGACACACATTGCCGTTGACTTCATCACGGGCCTGCCGGTTTCCGAAGGAAGAGACACCATCCTCACCATCGTCGACCGGTTCTCCAAAGCTGTTCACCTGGTGGCCCTCTCCGGTCTCCCGTCAGCTAAAGGACAGCCGAGCTGATATTAGAGCACGTAGTCCGCCTGCATGGGTTCCCAAAGGACATCGTCTCGGACAGGGGGCCCCAGTTCACGTCCCGGTTCTGGAAGGCCTTCTGCCGTCTGATCAATTTCACCTGCAGTCTGTCCTCCGGTTACCATCCACAGACTGGTCACACGGAGCAACCAACCAACAACTGGAGCGCTACCTGAGATGCTTCATTGCTGATCGCCAGTCGCCAGTGCTCCTGGGCCCGCTACCTCATTTGGCTGAGCTGTCTCACAACCTCCACATGTCTTCTGCCACCAACCTAAGCCCATTTGAGGTATGCTACGGCTTCCAACCTCCGATGTTCGGCCATCAAGAACCGGAGGTGGAAGTACCGTCGGCCCAACAGTTGGTTCGCCGTGTCGATGCTATGGAGACAAGCAACGACGCCATTCAACAGGCTAACCACCGTTACACTCTGCAACATCGCCGTCGACACCCACAGGGACGAATGTACCAAGTAGGTGATAAGGTATGGCTATCAACAAAAAACCTACACCTGCAGACTGAATCAAGAAAGCTGTCACCCAGATTCATCGGACCATACCGCATCAACCTCCGGATTAACCCTGTCACCTACCGGCTCCTGCGGCGCTCCGGATCCATCCGGTATTCCACACCTCCCAGCTCAAACCCTTCATCACTTCACCAATGGTTCCCCCCACCCACCCTGCTCCTCCTCCCCGTATGATTGAGGGTGGTCCCGCCTACACCGTTCGCCGGATCCTTGACTCACGTCCTCGGGGCAGAGGGCTCCAGTACCTGGTGGATTGGGAAGGTTACGGTCCCGAGGAGCGATCTTGGATTCCGGCTCGGTTTGTCGGTTTGCTCGGAAGTAATACGGTCGGGTTTCAGGAAGCATAAAAGGAAACAAGATGGCGCCTCACATTGCTCAGTCATTGAGTTTTGCCCATGCTATCGCCGACGCCTCGCTCGTCTAAACGTGAGTACTCATTTTCTTGGGTTATCGCTTCTGATTGGGTGTGTGTATTTAGAACGCGGGTTTATTTGTGTAAACTCTTGCTCTCGCTTCGGGAGAGTTCTAATAATAACCAGTGTGGTTATCCTGCCTGCTCGCGCTACTTCCGCGTTTGGGTTTACCATCCACGCTACAGGGCTAACTGCTAGTCTTCTGATTCATCTCCGGTTAGTTTGTGACAGTGTCTGAGTCCCGAACATTAATAGGAAGACTATTCCATAACTTTGGGGCTTTGTAAGAAAAAGCTCTGCCTCCTGCTGTAGTTTTAATAATATGTGGTACTGACAGGCAGCCTGCATTCTTTGATCGAAGTAGGCGTGGCGGATCGTAAGACACTAGCATTTCACTCAAATACTGTGGCGCGAGACCATTTAGTGCTTTAAATGTCAAAAATAGTATCTTAAAATCGATACGAAATTTCACAGGGAGCCAATACAGTGTAGATAAGATAGGGGTGATGTGCTCGTATCTTCTGGTTCTAGTGAGGACCCTCGCTGCTGCATTCTGCACCAACTGAAGCTTGTTTATACACCTAGTTGAACAACCAGACAGTAAGGCGTTACAATAGTCCAACCTAGAGGTGATAAAAGCATGAACTAGTTTTTCTGCATCATTTAGTGACAATATGTTTCTTATCTTGGCAATATTTCTAAGGTGAAAGAAAGCTATCCTGGTAATATTATCTACATGTGCTTCAAACGAAAGGCTGGAATCTATAATCACACCAAGGTCTTTTACTGTTGTATTTGATGGAACAGAAAGGCCATCTAAAGTTACAGTGTGATCAGAAAACCTACTTCTAGCTACTTGTGGTCCTATGACTAGAACTTCTGTCTTATCAGGATTAAGCAGAAGAAAAATAATTAACATCCAATCTCTTATGTCCCGCACCTCCTGCTCAATTTTATCAAACTGATTTTTCTCATCTGGTATTGCTGAGACATATAATTGTGTGTCATCAGCATAACAATGAAAACTAATACCATGTTTACGAATTATGTTGCCCAGAGGAAGCATGTAAAGGGAAAAAAGCAGTGGGCCTAAAATTGAACCCTGTGAAACACCAAACTCCACTTGAGAACATGAGGAATGGTCACCATCTAAATCTACAAACTGATAACGATCAGTCAAGTAGGATCTGAGCCACAAGAGGGCAGTTCCCTTAATTCCTACTACCTTTTCTAATCTGTGAAGGAGCATACTATGATCAATGGTGTCAAAAGCTGCACTGAGGTCCAGTAACACAAGTATAGTGATGCAACCCTGATCAAAGACCAATAGGAGGTCGTTTACTACTTTAACAAGTGCTGTCTCTGTGCTGTGATGAGGCCTAAATCCTGACTGATGCAGTTCATTTATGCTATTTCTGTGTAGATGTGAACATAGCTGCTGTGATACTACCTTTTCCAGAATCTTGGACATAAACGTTTGATATCGGCCTGTAATTAGAAAGCTGACAGGGGTCAAGGTCAGGTTTCTTGATTAGCGGTTTAATAAAATTAACATCTATTCATGTCATGTCTATGTGAAAAAGCTTATGATATACAACTGCTCCTTGTAACATTCACCAATAGTAAGTTTCTAACAAAAAACTACATTTGCAAACCATGTATGTTCTTAAAAGGTTATTTTATTTTTAATCTGTGATAGCATAATATATGAGAAAATATGAGATATGAGAAAAGCAAAGCTTATTATCAAGAGAGCTTTTAGTATATTTACATTTTAACTCATGTTCAAATAAAACGCTAAAGTGAACCTTGAACTCTGGTATTCCTGTGAGCTTTAAACACCACGTTACACATTTTATTATAGTTATATAGTTCCAAGACAATGCAGTTATCAGATTAATGACAAGATAAAGTATTACTGTTACCACACGAAAGTCTTTTTTTTTTTTTTTAAGAATACAGGATCTATTAATAAACAACATATCACTTTTTTTTTTTACATTTATTCTTGTGGAATGTTCATGAAACAAGTTATTTTCTCTTATCGCTTATTCTTAACAGCACCATCCTCTTTTTTTCTATCTTTTAAACTTAAGTACATGGCTTGGCATGTTACCAAAACAATTATCAAGGGAAATGTGGTGTAAAACATATTAATTGTTGACATTACAATCTTACTGTATTCATTAATTCATTAGTTTTCCTATAAATGCTCATTGATGATTGGTGAGGACATATTGGTTAATTGGTTGTGTGCAGATCCAGTATGGTGACCCCTGGATGGGAGCAGCCAAAAACAACAGTATACAAAATGATAGTTCTTGCCAGGGATGTAGCCAAAACGTTTACAATGTGTAATTAGAATCAATTACTTTATTGGGGTGGCAGTCTTTGGTGTTGCAAAAATAATAATCCATGTCCAAAGAAAATATTATATCTATCTTAAAATGCTATATCTATCAACAAGTTACGTATTTTGAAATGAAATATCATTATTATATATTACATATAGTAAAGTAAAGCCTTTATCTTGTCACATATACATTACAGCACAGTGAAATTCCTTCTTCGCATATCCCAGTGTAACTGGGGTCAGAGCGCAGGGTTAGCCATGGTACAGTGCCTCTGGAGCAGTTAGGGTTAAGGGCCTTGCTCAAGGGCCCAACAATGGCAACCTGGCTGAGCTGGGAATCAAACCGCCAATCTTCCGATCAGTAACTCAGTGCCTTAGCCCTCTGAGCCACCACTGCCCCTAATATATAGCATATATTATCTAATTGTAGATGAAAAACTGAAAAACTAAATCCAGCTTTCTACCTCCAGATACTTAATACTAATACTGTACCAAAAAAAACTTGAGACACCTTGGGGACACGACAGGGCACAATTTGGAAACACAAACAGGCTACAACATGTCTTTGGATGTGAGGATTTGAAGAAAACCCACAAAGCAAGGAGAACATAAGAGAGCCCTAGAGAGCAACCATGCCCCAATCAGACCCTCCTCCCAGTTGAACTCCAAAATATCTACTTTGTACAAAGCCCCCAAGGTCCCACAGGGTGTGATTATTTTATCTTGTGCAAGTTATGATCCTATAGGAA